>JAJJMC010014301.1:5383362-5415312 GCA_023531435.1 Papaver californicum | reverse complement strand
TCTCTGTGTTTCTGTTTTTCTGTTACAGGAAGGTACATCTCCAACAAATAATATTCAAGTGGATTTGAATAAAAACACCAGGACTCCAAGATTAAAATGAATAAGAAAATACAAAAAATTACTATTTAAGATTGAAAATGAAAATTTGGCGGAATCTATTTAAAAACAGGGAGAGATAGGATTGAATTAACTATCAAGAAGTCTGAATAAAGGGAATTTAACTTAAAACAGACTAATCTATCATAACTAGTGACAGTAAACAGATGTGCGAAACTTTTGAATGAATGCAAAAAGAGCCTATGTCATTCCAATATAAAGTCCTAGAGCATATGAGGTTTTTTTTAGGTTAAGTAACTCAACAATTCTACCCAAGTAGTAAACAAATTAGAAATAACGTACAGGGTATAATAAAATTAAGGGGAAAGAATACCCGAGCTTTTGAAGGGGTGTTTTCCGCATTTGAGTGCTTAATCGAATCTTGGGCAATAATTGGTGAAAGATCAGGTCTCTCATCTGTACTAGTCAGCAATTCCATAAATGGCATCTTACTATTGCTACCATATTGATCTAATCCTTCGTCTAAAGCTAAACCAGCAAGAGCATCGGCAGATAAAGAAGAATCAAAAACCGATTTCGAACCCAAATAACTATCCTCGGTCTCAAGAGAAGCATTAGAATTACTAAAATTGATATGAAAAGCTGCTTTTGAAGGGACAATATAGTATTGCTCCGAGAAAAGGCTAAAAATGGTCGGGGTTGAGAAATTGATAGGGTTCAGAGAAGGGATAAGGGAAAGGGCTGCAGAAGAAGAAGGAGCTAGACTAAAGGACTGATTTGGGATATTTTGTAATAGACCCGACCCACCTTTGCCCGGCTTTAGAGTCGCCACAGTACAATCTTCAGACAGCCCGACACCGGCTGACACGGCCCAAAATCTTTTACCCAGAATTGAATCAAAACCAGGGCTAGACAAGGAACCAAAAATCATTAACTCATGGCTCTGTTCAGAAAAATTGTCCTCTTGATTAAAGATCATGGCATCAAGAAAATCATCATTCGAGTCAAAGAAACAATCCGAGAAATAATAGTATTGATCAACAATTGGGAATCTGTTGAGGATACCGATTCAACCGAAACAGGACTGGGCACAAATAGATCGATGTCATCATCAATATAGCATTTAAAACGTGGCTCACAACTTTCTTCGTCGTCATCAGACTCAGAGAAGTAGTCATAGAAATCATGGGCTTCATCACGGATGATTGAAGCACATGTGGACTCTCTATGTCCGAATCTTTTACAAGCATTACAGAAATTATAAGGTAGATCAAGATATAAGAAGTAGACGGTGGATTCAGGATGATTCCCCACTTTTACTCTTATAGAGGATTTGATCTCTTTTTCAATGTTTATATCAACTCTCACCAGAATGGCTTCAGTTGTAGTCGGTAAGATGGTTTCAGGTTTGATTGAAATCACTTTTCCTATCGGGAATCCTAACTTTTGAATAATAGGTTCATAGAGATGGAATGGCTTTAGATTTATTAATCTAAACCAGAGCAGAATTCTTTTAATCAACGCACGTTCTATATGAGTTCCCGGAAACCAGAAAGTAATAGGAAAAACATGACCATACAGATGCCAAGGCTGGTTTTCTAAAACCCAAAACAAATTATCTCTTATGATAAAAGATATCATGAAGAAGTTAGTTCCAAGGTCTATGATTTTAAAATTCATTTCTTCACCCCAGAAAATTTTAGGGCTAGAGCACTAGATTCTAAGTTGTAATGAGTGTGTGTGTGCATCCTTCCAACAATGGTGTTGTTATTGAATCCGTAGAGCAGATTCTCATGGGTTGAGAGGTTTACAGAGGCACGCATCTTAAATATTGGATCATTAAGATCGGGGTTTCAAGGATGGGATTACTATTATAGAATCTTTTCATTGTTACCAAAAGAGGGAAGATAAGAATAACCAGAAAAGGAAACTATAACCAGGCATGCACCAAAAGAGAAAGAGATTTTTAGAAGGATATATCGAAAGGGACTTATCATAGAGATTTATTAACTTAAATTGGAGATTCTTATCTATTAGGGTACATTCTAATACCCACCGGGTATTAACAAGAGACTTTGGCATAGGCTCTAGAAAGTCTACATACCAACATATTCTTACTTGGCTGTAGGATCATAAGATAGAAACGACTGAGAAAAACCTATTTAAAAATTAACTATGATGATTTTTATAGCTTTTTTAAAAATAGTTTTAAAATTTAATTAAAAATAATCAAAAAAGAAAGACAGAGGAGCTTCCTCCGTTTTTTTTAGAAAAAAACAAAAAGATTCACCGGCCAAGAAAGAGGAGGAAGAAAAATTAGAATGAGGCAAAAAAAGGGAAGGAACAAAATCCATCAAAAGAAAAAGTCAGAGGAAAAAAACTTGAAAAGACCATAAAGAATTCAAACATCATGTTATCTGGAAAGGCCAGAAAACAACCCAAGAGAGGCCAGGAATGAACGAGGCCCCCAAAACAAAGAAAAGAACAAGGATGATAGAAACAAAATGGAGAAGCAAGGCGGCGGGAATTTAGGTGTGAGGGACTTTAGGTTCCCTTCTCAAACAAAAGAACAGAACGAAATCACCAAATTATCTTTCAAAGGCATAAGGCGGATCCAAAATACCATAAGTCCCAAAGCCAAGAAACAAGGCAAGAAAAAAGGATAAGAAAGAAATAATTCCAGAACTGAACTAGCAAAATCAGATACCAAAACAAAAAAAGGATAAACAGAAAGAAAGACAAACATCTAGAATATGACATTTGTTAAACAGGTCCTAAAATGGTTTATAATGATCTAGATGTCGAAATTTTAAGCTCCCTATTATTGCCCAGATGATTTTTTCTATTGCATTCTTAGAAACACCCTGTGAGAGAATAAATTCTGAGGTACACATGGGTAAAACTATTGGAGAAGTAACGAGCTATGATGAGACGAGAAAGACTGAAACAAAGTCTTTTGAAAGCGTTGAACTGACAGCTGCAAAATCTTTAAAGATTGATCCTGACAACATTAGTGCATGACCGACACGTGGGTTGCGGAAAAGTAAGGCACACTGCACAAAACAGATAGCCTTGCTGCATGACCAACACGTAGGTAGCGGGAAAGTAAAAGTGTACTGACCAAGACATACATCTTTGATTGCTCGACTGACAACAGGTTGCGGGAAAGCCTGTCACAATAAAGAGTAATAATGAGTATCGATGCATGACTGACACGTATCGACTCTACAAGCATCGGAACGCAAATAATTAAAGCATGATGAATCACTTTAAATAGATACGTTTCAAACATGTCGTGGTTCAAATAAGATCGCAACAGTCATTCCAATCCAAAACAAACTACAAGACCGCAGAAGAAGTGCGGGATAATCCATAAGAAACTATGTGAAACAGGCAATACGCAGGCTAAGACATGCGGAAGGAACGATCAGGCCTTGCGGGAATTGCGAATAGGCCTTGCGGAACTACATATCGCACCAAGAATGGATAAGAATAAATAGGTGGAAAGGTATATTGGTGGGCTCCATCAATTTAGCTATAAATACCAAGCTCATTAGCATGAGAAGAGGTTGGAAAATTGAAGGAGAAATTAGACTGAAGACATTAAAGTGATAGCAAAGAGCTTAGGTATGAAATTTATGTAATTGTTTAGTTCATTTGATTCATGATGAACATGATTATGATTTATATGAAGCCATCTCATTGGTATAGATTATTTCTCTTCTCTTTTCTTCTATATATTTATAAATATGATCATATTAATGGACCCAATTATTTTACTTTTGGATGTAAATAATTTTACTAATTGAATCACATAAATTCTTGTGTCATTTCATTTTACTTTGATTGTTTTTTCACTTTCAAAATGTTATGGTGAGAAGATTTCTGATAAGATAATGTACTTTATTGGATTTCATACACTTTTGGTTGTGATCCCAAAGTCCCTAGATTTTTGGTAATCACAATTTGGCGCTAGAAACAGGGAGGAATAAAGAATTTATTCTACCTGACAAAATTTTGTTGTAAAATTTTGAGTCGTTTTTTATTTGGAAATTTTTCTCTTTAAAATGCAATAATTTAGGTTCATATGAAAAAGTTGTATATATGAAACGAGTCAATTGATGAATATACAAATTTGGTCGTTATGATCATATTTTTTATTTTTTACTAATTTATACCTTATTTCTCGAATTCAAGAAATTTTTACCTAACAACATGTCATATTTATTAGGTAATTGATTTTTATGTTCAACTAAATTTCTGATACCCTCAAAGATCAGTGAAATAAATTTTTAATTCAGTGTTTCAGTTTGGTAGTAATATGTACCATTTGGTTTCAACCAAATTGTGTTGCAAGTTTATTGAGAATGATAAAACCTTTTGAAACACATAATTTATTATTTGAGCTATTTTAGAATACTGGACAAGAAATCTCTACAGCAGTATAAGTTTGATTTAAGAAGAAATTACATCACCACAAAAGTATATACACAAATGCGGACAGTGTCACATAGAAGCGTGCAAGATCAAGATGCCAATTCAGGAAACCAGGACAGTAATGCTATAAGTGCTCCTCAACATAGGGAAATGACGAGAAGGTCACAAGAGCAAGAACCCATTAATAACCATATAAATAATTCTGAAGGCCACTCAACTGGTCGTTCATCCCAAGAAAATTCTCAAAACAGTATGGATCACATTCAACAATTAATGGAAGAAATGGATGCGATGTGAAAGGAATAACGAGTTTGTGCGGAACAAATTGCACTTTTGACCAAAGAAAATCAAGCACTTAAAGAAAGAGCCCAGCATGGTGCGGAACCATTTACAACTAGAACACAAGGGAAAGAAGAAAGCTCAAGCAGACCCGCAGGAAGAAAGATGAAAATTAATAGAGATCAGAGATTAATAGTGGTGCATACCTTGCACCAGCAGAATGAGTCAGACAGGTACGATCTTGATGGATCAAGGTTGCAGAATGACAAGTGGCAAAAATGCTATGATGACATGGAATTAATGCGAGAAGAAATAAAGAATTTGAAGAATAAAGAGGGTGGAAGATTAGAATAAGTGTTAAAAGAAGCAAGACGGACACCATTGGCACCACACCTGGCATATACATCAATACCACATGAATGTAGTATTCCCCTTTTCGAATGCTACAACGGGACAAAAGACCTAACGACTCATTTGAAATATTATAATCGCACCATGACACGTTGGGAACAAGATGACGTTGTCATGTGCCGGTTTTTTCCTTCGAGTTTAAAAGGAATAGCTTTGGCGTGGTATGAAAATTTACCAGAAGGGTCGATAAATTCTTACACACAGTTGACCCGCAAGTTCTTAGAAGCATATATGTATAATCGGCTCGCAGATGCAGGAATGGACAAGTTGTACTCACTTGCCTCATCAACAGAAGAAACCATAAGATATTATACAGATCGTTGGCAAACGATCTGCCAAACAATTGGGGATGTAACCCCAGAAGTCGCAATTATAAATGAAGAATAACCAATCGGGAAAGCCAACTCTTTGTTGATATCCATAATACAAACCCAAAAAGCAAAGGAGATCTCAGAGATATCATTGAAAAATATGCAAGATTGCAGTACATTCAGAGGAAACATCCAAGAATAATATCACAACAACAAGAGAAAGCAAAAACAGTCAATTCTATAGAGCCATCATCCGGATCTGGGAGGAGGTTTGCGGGAAAAATTCCAAATAATGAATCAAAGCGAACTAAGATGGATGAAAGAAGAAAATTTATCCAGTAATTTGAGGAACGAATTTTTACTAAACTCAATATTCCTTATTCTGAAATTTTAAATGCAATAAAAAATAGACCAGATTGATAGACACATTTTTTGTGTCTGATTTAATCTCAATTATATATTTTGTTGGTACTCGATTTTGTATTTATTATGATTTTTTATTTCTTTGTAGGTGTTTTTGGAGAAATGTTAAAGGCACCCTCAACTTGGATTAAGGCACCCACACTATGGTTAAGGGCAACCACACCCAAAAATTCAAAAGTCAAAAATTGGCGGGAAGACATTTCCTATTCAAGAACAGCGTGAAAAAAAGGAAACTTAAGTTGGATTTGGAAACAAGATTTGAGTTTGGAAATTCCTTAACTTAGGAAATCATCTTGTTTGGGAAAGAATTAAAAAGAGAAAGAGATCAATTTCTTCTCTTAATAGGATCAAGAATCAGAGAAAGAATCGAAATCAGGAAAGAAAATAATCAAGTTTTTGGAAAGTCATGATCGATGAATCAATTGAGAATTAAAGGAAAGATTGGGATGATTTGGTGATGGGTAGTATAAATAGAGGATGCTAGACAGTCCAGAGTAGGGAGGAAAAACGATTAGAAAGCTCAAAAAGATAGAACAACGAAGAACAGAAGTGAACAGAAAACAAAGCTTGCTGCTGCTGCACGGTGAAGAAGAAGAACAAAATACATCCAAGAACTGTCATTCATTAGCGACAGAATCCGTTCTTTATTTCCATTCTCTTTAAACACTTTCTGTAACGAACTGAAGTACTGACAGCAACACTTATAACCATATCAAAGTGTCTGTGAGCATTTTTATTCTCATTGTAAGCCTTATTTGAGTTATAAAAAAGATTTTTGAGGGTTTTGCCATTACAATGAGGAGTTAAACTTCATCTTTGAGGCTATGGAGGAAGCTACTTTTCCAACAATTATGTGGTAAGTATTTAATTAATTTATGCAATTTATTTATGATTAATTGCCTTGATTAAAAATTGATTTAAAAGGTTTTTGTTAAGCAATTGTGATTCCGTTAGATGGTGCATGCCTCGGCTTAGGCCCTAGATGCTCCATGCTTTTGTTATACAGTTGTTGTTTTAAAAATCTATTTTTGCAATGATTTAGAATCAAATTAAAATGTTAAAATTGCATGATTAAAATTATTATCACTTTGAAATTGGAAAACAATGGAATCCTAGTCTCAGTTTTCTCTCAACCTTATAAAAAATAATTGAGTTTTCTTATTTTTAATTTTAGAAATTAGATTTAAAATCAATCTTCACAAGTCTGAGTAGCGAATCTTTATTTACCACTTTAAAATTACATCACAAATTTCCAGTGGCCGCGGACAAAAGAACAACAACCAGAACATACACAGAATTCTAAGGAGTATTGTGAATACCATTGTTATCGGGGTCATTCCACAAATCGATGCAGGAATTTAATAATACAAGTGCAAAGGTTGATCGATGCGGGGGAGTTAAAAAAATTCATTCAATCAAATGATCCACTACCAAGGTCTAACAAGGGAAAAGCTGTAAATATTCCCCAAAATAATCGAACTATAAACATGATCACATATTCAGAGTCAAATCAATCATCCTTGAGTGCATCTATCAATGAGAAATTGCTTAAAAGAGTCCGCAATCATGAAGTCTTCAAGGTTGCGGGAAGAGTTACTGAGTCATGGGAAGGACGAATGGCGTCCCCATTAACATTTTCTGCAGATGAGGTTGATCAAGAGGTTGAAATGCACAACGATCCGTTGGTACTTACATTGCCTGTGTCTGGATGGAACGTAAGGAAAATTCTTATGGATGGGGGCAGTTCACTTAATGTATTGTTTTATGATACATTTCGGAAGATGGGGTTAAAAGATGATCAATTAACTCTTTCATGCTATACAATTTATGGGTTTAACGGATTAGCTTCAAAACCGAAGGGGGAAATTTTGCTTGATGTTGCGGCGGGTCCGATAAGTATTTTGACAAAATTCAGTTTAGTGGAGGCTCCATCTCCATACAATGCTATCATCGGTAGGCACTGGGTTCATCAATTGAAAGGAGTAACTTCAACGTATCATCAGTACTTGCGGTTTCCAACACCGCAAGGAGAAATGGAGATAAGAAGAGATCAAAATGAGGCAAAATCTTGCATCATGGCAGAAGTACGCATGAATAAAGAGAGGCAACATCAGCAAAACAATAAGAAGAAAGAGCGCAAGACAAAGGCTAAAGAAGAGGCCTTCAACCAGTATATGATTAAGACTGTGGGAAGTAAAAACAATAGATGAAGTAACTGAAGCGAGTACCATAAAGGAAACCATGCCAAATATTGATGAAGGTAGTCTTCCAGCATAGCAATCAAAGGGGTCTCCCACACTCTTAGGAGCTCCCAAACCCACCTTTACCCCAATAAAAGAGACCAAAAATGTTAACATTGGAACGGAAGAGTTTCCCAAATTGATAAAGATTGGAACGCTGATGGAGGCGAAAAAGGAGCAAAATTTTATCATATTACTTCGAGAATTTATGGACATATTTGCATGGAAGATGGAGGAAATGCCAGGCAACGACCCAAACATTGTATAACATGAGTTACATATACACCCCAAAGCTATACCTTTTCGGCAATGCATACGTAAATTTACGCCCGAATATCATGTGTCAGTTGAAAAAGAATTAAAAAAGCTCATGGATGCGGGATTCATCCGAGAGGTGCGGTACCCAACTTGGATTTCCAACTTGGTGATTGTACCAAAAAAGAATGGCGGAGTTAGAATTTGCATAGACTTCACCAATTTGAACAAAGCATGTCCGAAAGACAGTTATCCACTCCCCAGCATAGATCAGTTGGTGGACGCTTTTGAAGTTCATGAATCCTTATCCTTTATGGACGGACAATCAGGATATAATCATCAGATCGCACTAGCTGAAGAAGATCAAGAGCACACTGCGTTCTTTACTCCTCGCGGTTTGTACTGTTATACCAGAATGCCATTTGGGCTGAGAAATGCAGGAGCAACTTATCAACGGCTCGTTGATGCAATTTTTAAACCATGGATAGGCCGCACACTCGAATTTTATGTAGATGACATGATGATAAAAAGTAAATTTTCAAAGGATCATTTACAAGATTTGAAAGAGATATTTGAAGCCTTGCGGAATATAGAACGAAGGTCAATTCTGACAAGTGTATTTTTGGGGTCACTTCAGGGAAGTTTCTGGGGTATTTGGTTACCAAAAAAGGAATTGAAGTTGATCCCGCAAAAGTTCAGGCAATAGTAGATATGCCATCTCCAAAGAATGTTAAAGAAGTGCAGAAGCCAAATGGTTGCTTGGCCGCACTCAGCAGGTTTATCGCAAGATCTTCGGAGAGATGCAAACCCTTTTATGATATTCTAAAAAAGAAAAATAAATTTGAATGGAATGAGAAATGTGAGCAAGCTTTCCAAAATATCAAGGTCTACCTCGCAGCATTACCTGCACTGCAAAAACCAAAGCCTGAAGAAGTTCTGGCCTTATATATTGCGGCGACCGAAGATGCAGTAAGTGCGGTGTTAGTCCGGACCAATGAGAAGATTGAAAAACCCGTGTATTACATCAGTAAGACTTTGAACCCCGCAGAAAAAAATTATACGAAAATTGAACAATTAATCTTAGCACTGGTGTTTACTACCCAAAAATTATGTACGTATTTTCTGACACATTATGTGCGGGTACCAAGCAAAGCACCATTGGAGTCAGTACTGAAGAATGCAGGATAAGTCGGAAGGATAGCAAAATGGAACGCACAACTCGAACAATTCAACATATTATTCAAATTACAAACTGCACAGAAGTCGCACATTGTGGTTGATTTCCTTGCAGATTTTCTGTTGGACGATGATTTCAAAATTAAAGGTTTGCCCGGATTTGAAAATAATAATCAACCATGTTTCATTTTTCATTTCCTAATTTTTATTAATTTAGTTACTTATTATTTTATGATATCGAAATTCAAGGTTTGCCCGGATTTGAAGATGATGACCCTCAAGACATCCTAAACTCCGTAAATCCCTAAAGATGGGAAGTATTTGTTGATGGAGCCAGGAATAAAGAAGGTGCGGGAATTGGAATCATAGTTACAACCCCTACAGGGGATAGAATGGTACATTCATTCCGACTAGAGTTCGATGAACATACAAATAATATAGTAGAGTATGAGGCTGTGGTTCACGCCCTTAGACTCATCATTGAGTTGGGGATAAGCGATGTGCGACTCACAAGTGATTCACAATTAATAATTCGACAGGTTGAATTAAAATATCAAGCGCTTGATGAAGACCTGATAGAATATAAAAATCTTGTACAAAGACTGGCGCTTCAGATTCCAAATATAACCTTTCAGCATCTATCTAGAGATAAGAATCGACATGCTGATGCATTAGCATTTATTTCTTCAATGATAAAGGATCGAAATACATCAGCGGTAAAAATTGGGCGTATATATGAACCATCAATCAAGTTGTGGGCAGTTGAAAATATGGAAGAACAAATTGGGGAAGATATTAAAGATGCAGTTATCCAAAGTGATGCAAATTTCCCAAAAAAAATAGAAAATGACCTAACTGGAGAAGATTGGAGAGTTTCAGTACAACAATATTTGCAAGATGGGATATTACCCACAAATTCTAAAGAAGCAAGGAAGGTGCAATCAAAATCTGTAAATTATCAGTTACGGGATAGAATTCTTTACCGAAAGTGTTTTTTGGGACCGTTACTTCGATGTTTATCACAAAATGAAGGGTTGCGAATTCTCAAGGATATACATTATGGAGATGCGGGAAATCATAGTGGAAGACGATCATTGGCATTAAAGGCAAAAACGCAGGGATATTATTGGCCATTTATGCATAAGGATGCGGAAAACATGGTAAAAAGGTGTGAAGAATGCCATCGTTATGCGAAAAAAATAAAAACTCCCGCAACAGAACTTAATTCGGTGCTCAGCCCTTGGCCATTTGTAAAATGGGGGATAAACATTGTCGGGCCATTGGTGGAAGGAACTAAAAAGAGAAAATATTTGATTGTAGCCACAGATTATTTCACTAAATGGGTTGAGGCCAAAGCTCTTGCACGAATCAAGGATACTGATGTATTTAAATTCTTATTTGAAAATATAAATCTGTAGATTTGGAATTCCGGTAGCCATAGTCTCAGATAATGGACAACAATTACAAGGGAAAATATAGATATGCTTTTCGAAGCATTCAATATACAAAAAAACAAGTCAACCCCACTCTATCCGCAAAGTAATGGACAAGCCGAAGCAACAAATAAGACAATTTCCATGGATCTAAAGAAAACTCTTGATGGTCACCATAAACGGTGGTGTGAGCAGCTTCATAATATATTATGGGCATACCGTACCACAAGAAGGGAATCCACTGGTGAATCACCATTTCTTCTTACTTACGGAACAGAAGCAGTTATTCTAACGGAAGTCATTCTACCCACTACAAGAACAGAAGCATGGGAGAAAAATTTAAATTCAGGTTTAATGTTGGAAAAGTTGGATGACCTAGAAGAAAGAAGAGAAGTTACACTTCAAAAAATGGAGAATTATAAAAGGAGATTGGTAAGAGAATACAGTAAAAAAGTAAAGATGCAGAATTTTGTGGAAGGACAGTATGTTTCTGCGGTAAATCCCGGAATACCAAAGAGATAAAGCAGTGGGAAAATTTGCACTTACGTGGGGAGGACCTTACATTATACAAGGTGTTGCAGGACAAGGATCGTACCACTTGCGAAATATGGATGGAGGAATTTTACAACATCCTTGGAACGCCCAATATCTCAAACCATACTATCCTTGATCCATAATGCAATTGTGAAAAAGTATGCGTTCATAATAGTTAAAGCACATCAAATGCAATCTTCCTAAAAGATCCAAATAAATACCTATGACTATAAGATTTTTTGCAACAGAGATGTCTAACATTATATTGATTTTTATATCAGGTACTCTCCACTTCGGGAAGTGCTCACAGTTAACAATACAATTATACGACAATTTAGTTTCACGTTAGGTAAAGCTACAAATGTAACCTCTATAAGAAAGTCCATGTGAATGTCAATGAGTGTGTGACTATTGGGTCTTTCGCCAACATGGGTGCCTAATGTGATTTTAACTGTATCTTTCTCCATTTTAGGAGACTTTCGGGACCGCATCCTAACTTCCTCCTGGCACGAGTGAAGTTAGACATGTGTTACACCCACAATATAACTCAAGGTACAAAATTTCCTTGCGGTTAAATAAATTGCACTCATACAATAAACTAACAGTCAATGTATATTCAAAATCTGTTTTACAGGAATAAAGTTATAAGGAAAGATGGAAAAACAACTACAATAAAGAGATGAAGAAGAAGGAAACAACAAGAAAAGAAAGCTAAGGAACGGGAAGAACGTCTTTAAAGGGAGGATTATTTCGAACATCTCTGCACTTGTAAACTTTTGTAAATCCATCGTCTTGTACTTGGTCAAGAGTGTTATTGAACGCTTTTACAATTTTAGCTTTAGCTTCGACTCTTAACCATTCAATATAAGTTTTTCTATTTTTAATCTCCACTTTGAATTGATTTACTTCAGTTTCACATGTCTGGACTCTTCTTTTCAAAAAGTTTATTTTCCTCCTCTCATCAGCTAAATCCCGAACAAGGCTTTCATTCTTCGCAGCCTCATGTTTTAGAGTCTCTTCAACACTCTTAGCATTAGAAGATACAAGCTCAAGTTGAGCTTGCGCTTCGCTGGCTTTTGTGGAGGCAAGCTCAAGCTGAATTTATGCTTCATTAACTTTGGCAGAAGACAGCTTAAGTTGCCTGTTGAGTTTTTCTATCTTAGTAGTTGCGGCACCAAGCTCCTCCTCAGCCTTAGCAACTCTTGTTGTTGCGTCCTTAAATTTTTCTTCAAAACCTGAAATTAAAGTAATGGATTAATCAATCCGGGAATAATATTGAATTTTAAGCTTATGATCAAATAGGATACCTCTAGCGAGGGATTCAAACTCTACAAGTTCACGACCCATTGCATCTTTCGTAATATCAAGGAAATCATATTCTCCCGAAAGCTCGATGTAATCGGCTTTGAGTTGTTCGAGATGCTGTTGACAGTGAGTTAACTCTGTTTCATTGTCCCGCAGACGGTTTAACTTAGATGTGCATCTTGCCATTTCTTTGTGCAGCCGGAGTATATCGCTCTCCCGATGAAGAACAGAATCAGATAAATTTAGAATCGTAGCTTGAGCATCTGAAAGGGCTTTTCCCTTAGCATAAGCCTCTGCAGAAGAGTTGTCTCTATCCTTAATGAGCTGAGCGATGTACGAGGAAAGTTGTGAATGATGATACGATCCAGAATGGGAAAATCCCGTAAGGATATTCAGTTGTTCCGCACAAAGCTTACGGTTATATTCTTCCAATCTTTCATATATTGCTCGTGCTTCAGAAACGCAACCTTTAGTCCACAGCAAAGTGGCATCAAATTCTACTTTCTTGCAAACTTTTTCCACGAATAAAATCCGATGTTGTGATTCCAGTTCATTATACTTCCGAATAACCGAATCATGACTATCTACAAGATCATTGAATTTTGTCTTGACCTCCACATTCTCATTATTAACCTTTACAACATGATCTCTCAACTGTGTAATCCTATGTTGCATCCTAGATACAAGTTCTGAATCCCCTGCTGATCCCATGAAGTAGTTCAGAAAACAAGAGAAATAAAATAAGAAAAAAGTAACTGCGAGAAAGAATAAAACCTTGGTTCTGAAGATTAAGCATTTGTTGGCGGATCGCATCATTCTCCCGTTTCAAATCTAAAGCGTCATTTTCTACGGCCCTAAATCGGGACTCCATCATGGTGGACCGCGCTTTGTAGAATTGATATGCGGTATGTGCCGCACTGTGACCTCGTCCAAGCTGTAGAATTAAGGTTATGATCAAAATAAAAATAATAAAAAGAAATTAAAAGGAAGAAAAACAATTAAAATACATGTAGAAGAGCTTGTTGCGGAAAAGAATACACCTGTCCGTCCGCAAGTGAGAGAGTTTCCGCAAGAGAAGAAGGTACGACGATGCGGAATAAGGGATCGACGGCTTCACCTTGATCTTTCAACCAAGCATCTCTAACTGCTTCATATGGAGCAGCCTCCATGGACTTACGCAACCGGGAGACCGAAGAACTATCCGACTTCAGCGAAGAAAATTACAGGGAATAGACAGAAGGTTCTTTGACATGAACCATCGAAAAGCTTCTTCTTCTTTATTCAAGAGGTTTGAGGTCTCGCCAATTTCGCTTTCTCTGCTTGGTTGCGGGAACTCCCAATTTGGATGAACTGAATCAGCAGCAGCCACGCCCGAAGCATTAACATTGGCAAGACCAACTCCAACTATAGTATCTGAAGGCACATTACTCGTCGAAGTAGTAATTGCCGGCTCATATGCTTCCGCAACATGAGTTTGCGGGTTCACCTCTGCTGAAGTAATTATGGGATCTTCTTGAAGGTTCCGATCCCCTTCATCAGTTGAGTCATCTTCATCGGAAGCGGCTTCAAGCGGCTCATCACCAGGAAGAGGCGAGAATTGAAGATAAAAAGAAGGATCGGGAGCGATAGTTTGCTGCGAGACATCCTCGACAGCATATGAAATCTCTTCCATGGCACCAGCTGTTTTCGCAGATTCAGAGTTCTTTACTTGAAGAAGAACATGATGATCTTCTTCTTGTCTTTCCGTGGAAGAGCTTCCTTCACCCTTTGAGCGTGGAAGATGAACAGTAGAATCGTGAATCTCACCCTCTTCTCTATCTGTAGAAGCACGGGGTGCACCCTTTGCTTTCTTCCGACCCTATAGATGCACCACAATAATTCATTATATGAAATTCTAAAGCGATATAAGAAGTCGTTAGATTAAAGTAATACCTTTTCAGCAAGGGGTGCGGCCTTGCATTTTAGCCTCGCATCATCTTGTGTGCCATCGTCAACCAACGGTACAGTCTCCGGCTCAACTTGTGGCTATAAAAAGAAGAGAAAAATTAAATCATTTAATGGAAATTCTAATCGTTAAGCAATACATAAAGCACAAAAGATAGAGAGAAAATCTATGTACCTCAATGACAAGTGGGAACTTGAAATCAATAAAATTTAATCGCCAAGGGCAATAACCATTGAAGCGAGTAAGAAGATTGTAAGCTACATTATTGGGAGCGGACCCGAAAACCCATGGACCCTCAATAACAAGAGGGGTGCGGTACCATTTGTAGTCGTGATCTTCCCGAATCCTTCCCCTGAGAGGATGCGTTGTCCCCAGAATATACTTCAGCTTTGCGTTGTCAATTTCCGCTAACAGACGGAACCCCTCACCACCTTTGCGGTTCGGGCCAGCGCTCCATCTTTTGAAATTCTCTGCGGCAACATTGTCCGCATAAGTAGCATGGAAATTTTCCACCGTATAATATTTACGTTCCACAAGGTATGGAACGTAACAGTTGAAGTTGGTTCTTCCTTGACTGCGCATGCTACATTCATCAAGTACTCGCCACCAATTTCCATTGTACTGTGTGATGGATCGGACTAGACTATAATGGGATTGATTGCGGCTGGCAAGAACTTCAAATTGAAAAGGATTTTCGCTGTCATATAAAGGAAGATGAAGACCGGCATCTAAAGCTCCCACATGGATTAATAGTCTGTTGTTGGTGTATTCAAAACCTTCCATCATCTCCAGGGTAATTTCATCATCAACACAATCATAAAATGAGACTTTGAATCGGTGGATACCATGAACCCTTTTGAATTCCTCGAGATTTATGTGTTTGAAGCTACAACTATCATGAGCACGTTTTTCCCGAGGAGCAGGATTGTTGACTGTAACACGGACGTTCACAGGCCTTAAAGGTTCCGAAGGATGACTCCTCGATACAGGATAACGGGATGGTCTCCTAAGTAAAAGTTGATCATCCTGATGGGAAGCATCACTAGTAACTTTGGCTTTACCTTTTCCAGCCATGATAGAATTTTATCTACATAGGAAAGCAAGAAAAACTAAGCTTAATAAAGATCAAAAAGCAAGAGCAGAGTAGAAAAGTTGCAAAACAAAAGAACAATAAAATCATCATGATTCTCTAATCAGGATAAATCAAGGATCATGTCAAAATAAACAATCATTAAAAGAAAATTCAACGACTTCTCAGTCATTGTTCATTCCAATAAGCAATAAACAGGCAAGAGCATCATCATCATCATCATCACTATTTAACTCAAAAGAATCTACGCACAAGGGATAATAATCAAGCAAACACAAAAAAGAAAAAAGCAAAAGAATTACTTACAGAGGAGTAAAAGAATCTAAGAAGAATATTTTGATAATGGGAAAAACTGGATCCCGATGAAAGAATCTCAAATTGCAGAAGTTTAAAAGGATGAAAAGATGTTGAAGAATCTTTGAAAAACTTAAAGGAATGAAAAGTGCTGCAACTTTAAGAAGGAGAAGAAAAAATGTGTAAATAATGGAATAAGGCAAATAATTGGTATTAAATAAGAGAAAGCTGAAACCGTCGAACCGTCGAAAACTGAAAAGAAATAAAGTTCAGAGATTTGATTTCCTCGAAAAACGCCAACTGACAAAAGCGTGCAAAAGAAAGTTACTGCTAGCGAAAAAGCAGGAAAAGGTGTAACGTGGGAAAAAGGGTTATTGCAGGCGTGGAAAATGGAAAGGTAATTATTATTTTTCCTTTTTTTAATTTTTTTTAACAACTATCAATTCCAAAAAAGGAAAAAGGGGGAAAATTGTGAGAGAATAAATTCTGAGGTACACGTGGGTAAAAACTATTGGAGAAGTAACGAGTTATGATAAGACGAGAAACACTGGAACAAAGTCTTTTGAAAGCGTTGAACTGACAGCTGCAAAATCTTTAAAGATTGATCCTGACAACATTAGTGCATGACCGACACGTGGGTTGCGGAAAAGTAAGGCACACTGCACAAAACAGATAGCCTTGCTGCATGACCAACACGTAGGTAGTGGGAAAGTAAAAGTGTACTGACCAAGACATACATCTTTAATTGCTCGACTGACAACAGGTTGCGGGAAAGCCTGTCACAATAAAGAGTAATAATGAGTATCGATGCATGACTGACACGTATCGACTCTACAAGCATCGGAACACAAATAATTAAAGCATGATGAATCACTTTAAATAACTACGTGTCAAACATGTCGTAATTCAAATAAGATCGCAACAGTCATTCCAATCCAAAACAAACTACAAGACCGCAGAAGAAGTGCGGGATAATCCGTAAGAAACTATGGGAAACAAGCAATACGCAGGCTAAGACTTGCGGAAGGAACGATCAGGCCTTGCGGGAATTGTGAATAGGCCTTGCGGAACTACATATCGCACCAAGAATGGATAAGAATAAATAGGTGGAAAGGTAGATTGGTGGGCTCCATCAATTTAGCTATAAATACCAAGCTCATTAGCATGAGAAGAGGTTGGAAAATTGAAGGAGAAATTAGACTGAAGACATTGAAGTGATAGCAAAGAGCTTAGGTATGAAATTTATGTAATTGTTTAGTTCATTTGATTCATGATGAACATGATTATGATTTATATGAAGTCATCTCATTGGTATAGATTATTTCTCTTCTCTTTTCTTCTGTATAGATATAAATATGATCATATTAATGGATCCAATTATTTTACTTTTGGATGTAAATAGTTTTACTAATTGAATCACATAAATTCTTGTGTCATTTCATTTTACTTTGATTGTTTTTTCACTTTTAAAATGTTATGGTAAGACGATTATGATAAGATAATGTACTTTATTGGATTTCATACACTTTTGGTTGTGATCCCAAAGTCCCCAGATATTTGGTAATCACACACCCCTTATCAACATCAGGTATCAGTAACTTACTCCATTAGAGGCAAGCAAAACCTGCCAACAGACTTGATTGAAAGTAACCGTTAGACCCAAGAAATTTGAAACAAAAGAAAGGGGGAAGAAACACTGTTTCAGAGAGGAAAGAGGAAGAAAAAGTATGTATTGACTTGTATGGATGGTCAAGCAGTATTTTTGATCAAACAATATGCAAGCAATATGTTAACGTTAACACAAGTCCGTTGAACAAAGCTTTGGATCGGGTACTGAAAGAGGCGCAAATTAAACCCGTAGGGAAAAATGGTCCAGGTTTGGATTGGTCAGATAAACCAGCAAGGCAGTAACTCATCAGACCCTATCCCATGGTTACTTGGTTAGTTGGTTTCAACAAAAATATAAGGTCTGTAGATGAAAATTCGTCTCACTCAGGGACTTTCGTTAAGATTTAATAAAGTTATGGTCTAGGTTTGGTAATAAGTGTAGACTTATTAGTCCTGTTCTACCAGTACTAGGTCACAAGACTGTTCTCTTCTTCTACCTGTCAAAGCAACAACCAACAGAGAATGAAATCTTCAAATCAAATGAAAAAGCTGAAACCATTCAGTCAATTTTACTCAATTTTGACCTCTAAACAATTACACTCTCAACATCACCTAAACCCCACGCTAAAAATTATATCACCAATACTACCCAATGTACCCATTTGTCGAAACAAAGATTCTCATGATAAAAACCAACTCAAACAATTGAAAGTAATCCCACCTTTGAAAACCCATCTTTATGTATCATTATACTGTACATTAATAAAACTTTACTTAAGTTGTAAAAGATTCTCAGAAGCCAATGAAACATTTATGATCATGAGGAGTAATGGGCTAAACCCAAACTTACAATCATGGAATCAACTCTTGTACAAATACAATGCATCCGGTTTGATATCTCAGGTATGGGTAGTATATTCAGAAATGATTTTATCTAGGGAGGTAATCCCTAATGTTCATACTAACAATATATTAATCCATTCTTTATGTAAAGTGGGTGAGTTAAAAACTGCTTTAGATTTTGTTAGAACTGTAGAGATTGTTGATACTGTTAGTTATAATACGATTATTTGGGGTTTCTGCAAACAAGGAATGGTTGAACAAGCTGTTGTGTTTTTGTCTGAGATGATAAAGAAAGGTATACAGATGGATACTTTTACTTGTAATAATATACTTAATGGGTTTTGCCAAATCGGGTTAGTAGATGATGCGGAGTTAGTAAAAGATCGGTTATTTATTAAAGAGGGGATTGATTTAGATGATGTTAGTTATAATACATTGATCGATGGATATTGTAAAGCTAGAGATCTGAAGAAAGCTCGTGAATTGGTTGTGAAAATGATAGAGGAGAAGAATCTCTCTCCTGATATTGTTACATATAATACATTGATAAATGGTTTCTGTAAGACTGGGGAATTTGATGAAGTCAACAAACTTATGGATGAGATAGAAATTTTAGGTCTGGAGCCTAACGTTATAACCCATACTACATTGATAGACGGAGTTTGCAAAATGCATGGGATCGATGAAGCTAGATATTGGTTTGAAAAAATGCTCGTTCATGGTATCTTACCTGATGTTGTTACTTACGGTTCTCTTATTAATGGCTTGTGCAAGTGTAAGCATCTTATCAAAGTAAAAATACTGATTGGAGAAATGGAAGAGAGCGACGTTGTTCCTAATCACGTTTCATACTCTAGTCTGCTCATGTCGTTATTTAAAGCGGGGGATTTCTTGGAAGCATTATCTCTTCAAAGCAAGATGGTGGTTTCTGGTATTGCAGTGGACTTGGTGGTCTTTTGCATTTTGTTGGATGGCTTTTTTAAGGTTGGAAAAGCTAACGAGGCAGAATTTTTTTTAGAAACCTTGTTAAAGCATCGTATCGTTCCCAATCAAGTAATTTATTCCGCGCTAGTTGATGGACGTTGCAAAGTAGGAGATATGAGTGGCGCAGAAGCTGTGTTAGAGGAGATGGAGAAGACAAATGTGGTTCCGAATGTTATTTGTTACTCTTCCATTATTAATGGCTACTTTAAAACTGGAATGTTTGATAAAGTCTTTGATACGAAGAGGAACATGGAAAGTAAAGGCATTCTTCCAAATGATATCCTTTACAGTACACTAATTGACGGCTTCTTTAAGGCAAGTAAAACGGATTTGGCTCATAAAGCATACCAGGAAATGTTGGAAAGAGGCTTTGAGGCAAATAAGTTTGTGCTTGATGCATTTGTGAATAACTCTAGAAAAGGAGGAAACATGAAAGAAGCCAAGGAGTATTTCACAGAGATGACAAGAAGGGGCTTGATTCCTGACTGCGTTAACTATACTTCTTTGGTTGATGGTCTACTCAAAGTGGGAATGGAGTCTGTTGCTCGTGAAAAAGTTAGCAAAATGCCAGAGAAAAATTTAAAACTTGATGTTGTTATGTGTAACGTCCTCATTAATGGTTACTTAAAACTTTGTAAATTTGATCAGGTACAATCAGTTTATAGTTATATGATGCAGGAGCATATAGTGCCTGACCAAGTTACATATAAGACCATGATCAATGCCTATTGTGAATGGGGAAATCTGGAGAAAGCTGTCGAGCTTTGGCATGAAATGAAGATTAACAGAGTACGGCCTAACTCAATCACTTGTAATTCAATATTAGGAGGGTTTTGCAAGGCTGATAATTTAAATGGAGTTGTGGATTTATTAGATGAAATGGTGTCTCTAGGGTTCTGCCCAAACTCTGTCACTTATAAATTAGTTCTTGAAGTAAGTTCAAAGAGTAGTCGAGCTGACACAGTTTTCAAAACGCATGAACTACTCTTACAGATGGGGTTTAAACGAGATAGAATGATTTATAATACCCTCATCACTGTATTGTGCAAGCTAGGGATGACGAGAAAGGCAAGTTCTGTATTAGAAGACATGGCCAGAATAGGTATCTCAGCAGATACTATTACATATAATGCCGTATTATATGGATATATCAAGGGGAGCCATCTAAAGAAGGCATTTTCGACATTCTCACAGATGTCAGTTATAGGAGTTGTTCCAAATGCGGTAACATACAATATCCTCATAGGTGGGTGTTCAAATGCTGGTTTGATGCATAAGGCTGATGACTTACTTACTGAGATGCTGAAGAGGGGCTTGGTTCCAGATGCTTCTACGTATAATAGTTTGGTTTCTGGTCATGGGAAGAATGGAGATAACAAGAAAGCAATGAAACTCTACTTTGAAATGATCCCAAAAGGATTTGCTCCCAGTACTGGTACGTACAATGTGCTTATAAGTGGTTTCTCGAAGGCTGGACAAATGTTTCAAGCAAGGGAACTTCTGAATGAGATGCTTAAGAGAAAGGTATTGCCTAGCTCCTCAACCTATGATATACTGATTCGTGGCTGGTACAAACTTTCTTATAAGCCTGACTTAAACACATTGGTTAGAAACAGTTATAGACGCAAGGCTCTCGAGTTGTTTGAAGAGATGGATAAGAAAAGATTTGGTCCATGCAAAAGTACTGTTATTTGTGTAAGTAGTATATTAACAAGAGGTGGAAGGAAGGAAGATGCTCAGAAGTTATTGGATATATACAAGATTGCAAAAAGGAAAAAGAAAAGAATGCAACCATATCCTATAAAAACGAGCATGAGATAGGAGGAAAAAAGAGAAGAATCGTCTAAAGTATTTCAGCACCCACGGTAAGAAAATCATTTTCACCAAGTTTGTATTTTAGGCTTACAAGCAACCATAGTTTTATCTCTTCTAACTATGTATTTATTTGTGGCTGAACGTGTCCCGGGATCGATTTGTGAAAATCAGGCGTTGACTTCAGCTCAGATCAGGTTATATATGCCTTTGCTCGAAAGGTATTATTTTGTGTGTTGCAGAGACTCTTTGCCAAATATTCAACACTCTAGCTTTTTCATCTTTTTTTAATCTTTTCTCAATAATTTTTGTAGTTATGTAGTGCACTTTCAGTGAATTTTAGGTCAGGGAAAGCTTGTATAGATATCGCGGGGATCTTTCATTGCGGTTAAGAGGATTTATTCAAGTTCTTCAGGTAGGCACTGGTACTCATCTCTCCTTTTGCATACCCTAATTTCTTTCTACCCTTTTTCTTTGAAGTGAGTACTCAAGTTTACATTATGAAGTAATTTGGCTGTCTCCTGTGGAATACAACTTTATTAATTTTTCTTACTTGGTTATGATTTCTTCACAGCGGTCATGTTTAATCTTACATAAAATTAAATGTGAGTTATGTTAGAGGTTTCCTATTATATGAGATTCGTAGCATAGGTTTAGTTTTAGCAGTGCTTTCTATTCTTGTGGTTTCCTAGTTTAAGGGTTTCTTCCTAGTGAAGTTACTTTGCTATTTAAATAGTTTGTAGCTTGAGTTAATTTAAGTATCACATATCACACCCTTCACATTAATAACATATTCAGTTTTACCTTTCAACTGATTAATTAAAAACTAGTTGAAGCTAATGTTGGTTTTATTGATATTTATCTCGCAATTGTTGATAAAATGTCATTTCGGTTTTTCTTTTCATATCTGATTTCTTGTAGCATTGAGAAATCGAAGTTGGTTATTGTGAGATTCGTTGTTTATGAGAATAGTGTTATGCATAATGTTTAAGCTTTGAGCTCTTCTACTTGAAACACTGTTATTTGAATAAACCTAGTTTGTAGCAATTAGCCAATTAAGTTTATCATTGAGCTGAATCTCAAGCACAAACAAACTGATGAACTGTGTTAAACCATATAAATGAGATATAGTTGTTTGGCCAATGACATGTGTAACGTTTTGTAGCCTGATGTACCGACTTTTAGTACAAATTTATGCTGGTTGAATAAGTTTTTTTTTTTAAAATATGATGGCTTGGTAGCTTTGAGCTGGGTCGTTGGTTTTTAGTACTTCAGATAATTAAGCTTATAAATGTTTCACTATTGGCAAAGCGGTGTTTGGGATTCACTTATGAGAAAGACCAGCTGGGGATGCAACTATCAAAGAAAAGTATGTCGTTTTTATATCCGAATGGACCCCATGTATGCTGGAGAACTATTGCAATTTGGCTTATCAATTGCAGCTCACTACGCCATTGAAGTATGTTCAGGATGGGGGACTTTCTATATTGGTTGAATCCATGGCTAAAGCAACACAGCGCTCATGAAAACTTGGTAAGATTTCAGAAATAATTTCTTTATCGGACTCCTGGAATTTGCATTTTAAAAAGCAACCTTGTTATGTTGAAATTCAGCAAATATTGAATGTTCTTGTCCTCCTTGGAATTTAGCTTCTCATCCTACGTGAGGATTTCTCTCTCTCTAACAACATTGTGAATTTCGCTTTTCCTCTGAGCACTTATTTATATAACCCTCATTGATGTTTTAAGTCACTTTGATTCTTATCTCGAACTTGTTTATTCTGATAACCGAATTGATTTCTACTTTGTTTCTGCTGGCACAACTGAATCGAGTCGTTCTCCATCTATCTCTGCAATGTTTTCCGTTCAATTTTCCCATTAATATCTTTGTGGTCTTTGATGGTGTTAAATAGCTTCACTGATGATGATCATGGTGTCAATGGCAGTGGTTTCTTTCCCAACACACTTCTGAAATGGAATAGAAGATGAAGATGGCAGGTATACTTAATATTCTTCATTTTTTTATGCATCCCGTTGAAACTGATGAAGATCATAAAACTATTCGTAAAGATGTAACTACCAACAAGCTTCGGGTCCGGCTCTACACTGCTGGATTCATAGCACGCAGTTAGAATATCAGTTACTGCTACTATAGCAGATTTGTTTGTTAATTGCCCATTTGTCCAAAATTATTCAATTTAGGTATTAGTAGGTAGGTAGTTTTTGTTAGTTTCGGGAGTGCGATGGAATCTCTAACGGCAACCCTGTATTTTGTTGTACCAGCAGAACAGATTCAAATTGCTCTCTCGCCGCCTTTGCTTTGCATGTTCCAGATGAGATATAGGTGTGTTGCCCCACAGAAGAAGGTGGTGGTTTCGGAGTTCCCGATTTCAGTTGTTGCAAGTAGTAATGAATTTGCTTTTAATGGAATTGAATTTCAATGTATTGTAGTCTTTAACAACTTTAAATATTAAGCATTATTAGCTCTAGGTTACATTTTGTCTGTCCTGATTCTGGGGTCTTGCTGGATTTCGGTTTCTAGTCTTTAAGCAAAGATTACTGGTGCCGACAACAAATGGAAAAACACGACTAGTTCTGCTGTTCTAGTAGTTGGAATACTAATAACACTCAATCACTTGTTACACCTCCTTTACACTTATTTGGAATCTCTTCTCATGTGTCTCTCTTATTTGGTTTTGTGTGGAAGTCACGGATTGGTCATGTCCAAGGTTCGTAAAGTGACTCGTTTTTCAATTTTAAGAATCGTATGTAGAGACTCGTTTTTCAATTTTAAGAATCGAATCGTGTGTAGAATTGTGAATTGAAAGTTGATTTTTATATATAGAGTTGATTTTTATATATAGAGTTGATTTTTACCTTAATTGAAAGTTGGTCCTATCGTTTTTCAATTATTTCCTCTTTCCTTTTCAAGTTCTTTAATGGAGATTTATTTCATCTCTTTTAATATGGTATTACATCTCTCTGGTTTCGATCTTCTATTTTCCATTGTTCTTTCTTCATTTACAACTGTTATCACAGTTTTTTCTCTTTTTGATCTTGTTTTTTCACTAATGATACAAGAATTTCCTGAATCTACTTCAATGGAAAATCCAACTTCCAACTCAATTTTTTCTGTTTCACTCAGTCAATTGACGAATTTTGTATCCATCAAACTCAAAGAAGATAATTACATCACATGGCGAAATCTAATGCTTCTTGTAATAAGAAAATACAAGATAATGAAGTTTCTTGATGAATCTCATCCATGTCCACCTCAGTTCTCAAGTGTGCGGAATCAAACCAATGGAGTCGAAAATCCTCTTTACACTGATTGGATTGGTGAAGACTCTACTATGTTGATGTGGATACAATCTACTATTGTTTTAAGGTGAAAACAAATGTACTGCAAAAGAGTACTTTCAAGTAGGTTCGAGAGATCAAGCTCGAAAAAGACGAGCTTAAAGCAAGAAATGGCCGTTCACGTCCTGCTTCGATCACAAAGGTGGAAAAGGTTGGATAGGTCTTAGGGGAGGGAAGCAAAGAAGATTGAGAAATCTTAGTGTGATGAGTAGTGTGTAAAGAAGAAAGGATTATCTCTGGGATGAATCACTAATTCTGTATATCTTAGTTTCTTCTGTCTTGTTTCGAATAGTTTTAAACCATCTATCTATAGTTTAAAAGAGACACACTGATTTCTCGTAAGTGGTGGAAGTTACAAAAGAAGTGGAGGAGTAACGATTGTAGAGATTGTAGTGGAGTCATGTCCGAAAGGAAAGAAGACTTGTATAACCACTACTCCTTATTCTCTCAACTGTCTTGTAACTGTCCCACTACTTGTTACCTTCTTGTTCTTGGAGGTGTTGCCACAACACATGATTTTCGTAGACCGCCAGACTAATACCTCAATGAGAATCCCCCCCATGTGTAGTATTTGATATCTCGTAGAACGATAGTGGAATCGTGAACCATTATTTTTTTGATTAAGTTAAGTCAAGTCAAATGACTTGCTAAGTCAGTGAGGCAAGTTGCGCAACTCATTGAATTGATAATCAGACCGATAAGTATCAAGTCTTGTAAGTTTAATGGTTATATGCTAGCTAAGGGATAAGTTATCATAACTTTAATGGCCAAATGTCGGTTAAGATTTGACTTGGCATAAGTCTGAAAGACGTTTGAGGCCAATATTGTAGAGAGCTTCTTAAGCAAGAACGTTATTAAATAATCGTATGAGATTATGTTGGAACTAAGCCAGTATTGAAAAGAATGGTGTATTTCTACGGGAAGCAGCTAGCAAAGCCAACACTAGCTTCTTAGCGCAAATAGTAACGTGCTATCTCTTTTAGGCACAAAACCTAATGTGCTAGCGTTTTAGGAGCAAGGATAATGTGCTAAGTTCTATCAAGCAAGCTATATAATGTTAGGGGCTAGGAAGCTAGCGCCAAAGACGTTTGAAGTTAGCACTTCTCAAGGAATCCATATAGGTCAAGGAATCTAGCTAAGTCAAGGAAGCTAGCACCAATGTGCTAGCGCCAATACGCTTGTGGCCAAGGGCGCTTGCGCTAAGTCTCTTGGCCAAGGACGTGTTAAGTTGGGACTCACTTTTGTTCGAGGACGTTTGCACTCGAGGACGCTTGTACTCAAGGTTGCTTTGCTGAGATGCGCTCTGGTTCAAGGACGCGCTAGGCATGGACGTTGTGGCATGGACACTGCTGGCCATGGACGCTGTTAGTTAGACGCTTAGGCCAATCCGTTTCGTCATGGATGTTGCTGGGCTAAAACGCTGAGGCCGAAACACACTTTCCATGGACGTTGTTCTCAGGGACGCGCTAGGCCAATGACATGTTAGCTCATGGACGCGCCAGGCTGAGACGCTACCTCAAGGACGTTGCTAGGTTGAGATGCACTAGCCAAGGGGTGTTAGCGCTTTCAGCGCTAGGGTAAGAAATTAGCGCCAAAGTAGTGCTAGTCCAAGTGGATAGTGATAGCCTAGTGCTAATGAGAGAAAAGGCTAGGTTTAACCTAGCTCAGAGGCACAATGCGTCTTTAAAGCCATTTTTCTTTGTTTGTGGTGCGTCCAAGAGGAGAGGCGTATAATTCGTGGCTTATCTTTGAGCAAAGCGCTAAAGTAGCATATTAAGCTTAAGAGAGCAATTTGAGAAGTATTAGTTGCAAACAAAGTGTTAAGCTAGAGTTTAGTTTGGGGATTAAACATTAGCTATTCCCTAATTTGACAGATGTTACCGGAACATCGATGCACACTCAAGGAAAGTTCAAGGAATTCATCTGTGGAATTTATGCGACTTGAGACTAGTTCAATATGGCATAAATATTGTGAATATTGAGGAGGCCGCGAGGCCAATTTAGAATGTTTGTAGGTTATTCATAGAGAATCTGTATTCTTAATTCGCTCACGGAATATAAATAGAGATATAATATTCATGTTTTGGTATAAAGCTAAGCGTATGTGCATAAAATATGTGCATATCCTTTTATATTCCTTCTGCTAGGCAGAGAGCTATTCTATAATTCTAGCCCTTGTCAAAAACTCACCATCTACATTTGGTCCCCTGCTTAGTGAGGAACAATAATGTTGCACAGTAAGCACTAGATGGTGACAATATGCTTATAATGATTGTATATGCATAATTTAAATTTTAAGAGTAGAAGAAGGTATACTTAGCTTCTCGAGTGTTTGAAATATGTGCCCCTTAGCGCGAACCTTGGTTGGAAATAATAGGTGCCCTCGTTCTTGCTAGGAATGTCAACTTGCCGTGAGCAAGGAGAGGTGTGGCAGGTGCTGGGTGAAATATTTTTGGCGCAAGCTTCCTTCTTCTTGTAGTTTCCTAATCCGATAAGGATTCTCCAAGTTTAATAGCGCCTATATATATGCATGATCCCTTTTCACGGCGCTACCATTTTAATCGGCTTTCATGAGGTAAGTGCTGCTCGAGCTTTTTTTTTTTTTTTTTTTTGAATCATCAACTTAGATAAGCCAGAATTTTCAATCGTAATCTAATTATCTGGTAGAGCTAGGGTTTCCAAATTTTTCTCGTATATCGTATGTATATATATTTTGATAGTTGTTTGTACCTAAAAATTACTCCTAGGCAAAACAAATGTACTGCAGAAGTACTTTCTTTAGGTTCGAGGATCAAAATCGTACAAAACGAGTCCAAACCAAGAAGATGGTTGTTCACGTTTTCTTCGGTTACAAAGAGAGAAGATTGGTTGATCTTAAGGGAGGGAAGCAGAGAAATTTGAGGAAACCAGTGGTGATGAAATGTGTGTAAGGGTGTTAAACTATATAGAATAACAAAGCTTTTGAGAATGATAATCTTGTTCTGTTTTTCAGAACAGGTTAAGTAGCCTATTTACAGTAGTTAGTAATACACAATTATTTCCTCGTAAGTAGTGGAGGTAGTAAGGAGATGGAGAGATGGAGATTGTGGAGGTAATGTTATAGCCACGTCTATTATGCTTGGGAAGTTTCTAGAAACTTCTAAACCATTACTCCATCATCTTTTTAACTGCTATAACCGTCACCACTACTTGTAACTTTCCCATCATGGGGTGTTGCCACACCGCATGTTGCTGTAAACTACCAGACCAAAACCCCATGAAGAATCCCCCCATGTAACATGTTTTGATTTCTCACAGGAGTTAGTGGATTCATGACTATCAGACTCAAAAGATGTGAGTAATTGAGAATTTGTCGTGAGGTAATGCTACCAATGAGTTTATGTCAACTTAGCATGGTAATGGCATATTTGGGACATGTTTGCAACATACAAGTTGTGCTAGCAACAATGGCGCATGCGAGTTCTATAGCGTGATTCCGGTGTTACTAGCACATGCTAGTGGCTATGGCCTAGGTGTTGTAAGCATTGATATTTTGGCATGCTAACAAGGCGGTAGCATTGGAAGGTACTAGCGCTGACAGCGAAGGATGGTGCTGGTACGAGCAGGCGATGATGGTGGTGTCGCTAGCACGGTAAGGGATGCTAGCGCTGGCGCGTGATGGTGCTAGCTCTGGTGCTAGTGTTGGTGCTGGAAGCGTTGTGGCGCTGGTGCTAGCAGCCTTGTGCACTGGTGCTAGTGCTAGCAGCATGATGGTGCTAGCGCTGGGAGCATGGGTATGGCTTACTAGCGATGGCACTTGCTAGTGTTGTGGCCATAGCCTATGCGCTGCTAGCGCTGGCACTTGCTAGTGCCGTGGCCAAGTCATGGCCTTCTTAGGGCTTCTCAATCACATGAGATTTAGTGTTGGCATTATGCTTGGCCTTTGTGTAGTGCATACAAAACATATTCAAAGAATTCAGCCGTGGAAGTTTGCGACCTGAGACAATGTTCGATACGACCATGCATTTAGATGGTATGCATCCAATTAGTGTCTTCATTCAGGGATAGCATAGAAGCTCACCCCGAATGTTCATAATTTTGTATAATCAACATGTTCTGATTAATGCAGATGGTTTATATAGACGCACATGAAATAACGAGGGTTTAGCCGAGTAAAGCCTGAAATTTTACGGGCACATACATGTATAAAAGAGCTACAAGATTAATGTAGCTGTAAGCTGGATACACATTCTCAATTCTCTTCCGGAATGTAAGACAGAAATACGTATCCATAATTCTGGTTCCGGACCAGAATATTTATACATATTTATTTATTTTATGTCTCTGCAGCTGGGCAGAGGCGATATTATAATTTTCTCCCTTGTTAAAAATCTACCATCAATATTAAGTCCCCTGTTTAGAACGGAATAATAATATTTCATAGTAAGCACTAGATGCTGACATTGACACCATAAAGATTTCAAAAAAATTCAAAATTTATAAGACAAGAAGTGATTTACTTATATTTTCACCGCGATGCCGTTGCATACTTGTTGTGATCAGCATGGGCTCAGGGGAGAAATTTTCTCTCGTTATTCTAAGCAACGGGGAGGATTGATGGCTCCAAATAGCATCTACCGGTAGTGTTGGCCGGAATAGGCATGGCAGTACTAGAGGGGGTCCATGCCGAGAGAGTTAGTGAATCAACGGTGATTGAAAGAGTGAGAAAGTAAGAGGCGGAGATGGGGAGGAGAGACGACACCGTGAAGAGAGAGGAAATACTATCAATTTCGTGGGAAGAGAGTCAGCGCCGGAGTGGGGAACGGTGTTGGGTAAGTTTGAATCTAAACTTCTCTTCTTCAAATATTTCGTTCTTTATCTCAGACTTAACATAGGAGAAATTTAAAGCAGTACCCTTTGGTTTGAAATCAGTTGGTGAAATATGGTTTTCACTTCGTAAACTACGAATGGTTTTAATTCAAACCAAATACTCCCTCCGTTTCAGGAAAAGAGTTACTTTTCCTATTTGCACAATTATTAAGGCAAGATGAGAGAGAATAACTTTTGTAATATATTTCCAGATTTACCCTAATAAAAAGTTTAATACTACATATATCTTTATGATGAGAATAATAACATTTTTTAAAATAATAAGGGTAGTCTTGAAAGTTTGTTATATTGAAAATGAAAGTAACTCTTTTGTTGGAACAAAAATTTAAAGAGAAAGTAACTCTTTTCCTGAAACGGAGGGAGTATAAAGGAGGGAACGACTAACCTAGACACACGTGCAGCATGGGCTATTATAACCAACTAAAATTAGTTTGAGATATTTTATAAAAGTTTCGTATATTTTTTTGTCGTATCAGTATCTGGGTCGTAGAATATACCCATAATATATTTGGGTCGTAGACTAATCGAAGATGTTTAAAAAATCGTTAGCTGACTTTTATATTTTCCTAAATACCTTAACCATCAGCTGGTTAGCGTTGACAATTAAAATATTATCAAAATATTAAACTCTCTAGTCCTTTTTTATCTCCTCCCATCTGGTGGAAACATCCTTTCTTTTATTTTTTAATTTTATTTTTGCGGTTCATGTATTTTTGCGAACACCTGATGAGCACAACTTGGTTTCGCTATGCTTTAAGAAGTCTTCTTTTCTAGCTGTCTAATTCCTAGTGGCGATGATTGTGATATTTTCAAAAGTGAATGGGTGCTGGCCAATAATCGAAAACCGTATTATCCTCCTGGACCCTGTCCTTGCATCCAAACTTAAGCTACTAATTGTTATAGCAACGGAAGACCTGATGTTTTGTACTTGGCAATGTCAGTGGCAATCTCACCCGACAAATGCAGGGTGGAGTAAGAATATACCCAGGTAATTTATACATCTAGTAGTAATAATTAAAATTGTTTTCTTCAATTTCAGTTTTATAGATCTTGAGTTTTTCTTGCTGTTCTAATCAGTTGACTTCTTCAATTGATTGATTGATTGTAAAATTGAAAAGAAGATCTGCTATGTAAAATTGATATGTTTTTTTTTCTCTGAAAAAATTATGTGTATTGTTCTTCAGACACAGTGAAGAGATTTGGATTACCAAAAGCTTTGGGAAGTACTTTGAGTTATTAGTTGGTTGAAAGGAGTCGGTATAAAAAAATTAGAAGGAAAGATCGGTTTGGAGGAGGAGTCGTCTATAAACTAGTCAAGATCAAATTATAAATCTTTAAGTGCTTTTTTGTGGACTTTGTTAAATATAGCCGTAAAACTTAGTTTAGTTAAAATTTAACTATGTTAGGATAATAGGTCATTCTACTATTTTATAAACTTAGTCAGTCTACGACAAAAATACATCAACAACATATTCTATGACCCAAACCCTAATATGACCAAAGACATACGACCCTTTTATAAAATATCTCAATTAATTTCTTACAAATTCATTAAACCCAGGCAATTGCAGGCTAGTTTCATATAGTTGCTTCACGTTTTTTGATCATAAGATAACTCTTTGGATTAATCGTATGTACAAAGGATCCGAAAAAACAAAAGAAGAAAACTATTCAATGTTTTTATTATTAAGTACTTGATAAGTGGTAAGTATATTTACTAAAATCCTTTCAATATTTCAGTGATCCCCCAAGAAAGATTTGATTTTGATGAAGGTGATAACCAACGCTACTAATTGTGTAGACACTTCCATGATGATGTCAGGTATATCTATTGTCATATCTCCCCCACAAATTCATTTAAAATTCTACTCCGTTACACCACCTTTTCATGAGAACAAGGACAAATAAAAAAAGCTTACATTTGTGAGATATTATGTACAATTAAAGAGCCTACGACTTTTTTTATGAGGTTAAAGGTGTTGTGATAAGGTCCTTTGCTCCAAAAAGGAAACTTGATTATATACAATTGAAAAAGAAATGATCAAATAGAAAAGATTTTCTATTTGATTCCATAGTGATTCAAAAAGAGTTTATTTTATGAAATGAATGAAATTCCACTACAAAGTTTTTTCTTTTTACTTGACTCAATAGTTGCTCAACGAATCTGTTGATTCATACGGAATCGGTAGATGTTAGAGATGATGGATCACTAGATCAATCTTTTTTCTACTTCTGTCACCTCCCTCTCTATCCAAGGGATGGAAGGGCAGAGGCCTTTGGTGTCC
>JAJJMC010014301.1:5316514-5367269 GCA_023531435.1 Papaver californicum | reverse complement strand
TCAGGTGGTTTTATCCTGGATTCAAATTTGTCATCTGTAAAGGTATAGCAACATCTTTCTAAGGTGTACCTGACAAATATTGCGTTAAGGGCAGTCTGTTGAACAGGCGACTCCACCTCTCTATGCTTGTGTGTTGTCTGAACTGTGCTGATTTGTTCTAACGATTAATCTCTTTCAAGTTTCTGTTTGGTTTGCTTACTGTTACAGGAAATTCTCCAACAGTTTGAATGTAAAAGTTAAGTTACCAGATTTTCCCATACCTGCAGAGCTCATTGAACTTCATACATCATAATCATAATTAGGAGTTCATTTTAGGAAGAATATATAGTCGTTCAACCATGTATTTGATTTCACTTCTATTGGGGTACACATTGATCCAAAGTTGACTAATTACGACAAGGGAGTTTATACGTATCATGCTCAGGGTACTATGTACCATAAAATTGGGAGCCTCATTCAAGAGCCTAGCAATAGGCCAAGGTTTCTTCAAATGTACATATACGACACTGAAACATGAATTGGAGAATAGATTGAAGGAGCAACAGTTTGCTGGTCAGTAGGACAAGGGTAAAGAATATGAACAAGTGACACACGAAACTAAAGATCCACTTAACAGAGAAGTTCTAGCTATCTTGAAAAGGGTGTTGGACAGGTGAAACCCTTACGCACGTGTTATCTGTCAACACAACATGCCAACATCACCACAAGTAGCTGCTGTTTTAGTCGGGGGAGAATAACCGAATGAAGTGCTTCCGGGGGACATCATTGTTGAAACGAAATCCGGGAAATTTCTGAACGTTCCGGACACAGCCTGTTTCTATGATCCCCTGGGGTATCCATTGCTACTTCCTTATGGAAGTTTTGGTTGGGATTTGACAATTTCCTCGGATAATTCTAGAAGAATAATTTGTTGAGCATATTATGCATACATGCTATCGGTAAATCTTTGCTTAAACTCTTAATCTGAATTTCATAATAGCTTTTTCCCTCATTGATGGTTACTAACAAAGTGACTTAATGTTGTTAGATCCGAGAAAACCTATACTCGATTCTGTTACGTGCTGGGAAACTGTTGCAGCAATACATGGTCGATAACTATGTGAAGATCTCAACAATGCAGTTGAGATGGGTTCTAGATAATCAAGAGACATTTCGAGCTGACATGTACTCTGGCGCTCTTGACTCCGCAAACGCAAACACAAGTAACAATGCTTCAATTATATACAGTTTACTATGCACACATAAGGTCAGTACTCAAGTTTGTTGGCTATCCATACATTTAGAGTAGGTCCCACATTTAACAATCTTCATTTTCTTCCAAAGTCAGAAGATTCATTAGATATAAAGAGATAGGAGATTTTCATGACTACTCCAATCTATCACGCATATAGTTAAGGATCCTGAACAACAACAGAAAATGAAGATCGCTAGTTGTTCAGCTCAAGCCTAGTTAGGTAAGAGTTCAAGCCTAATTACCTGTTGGCGTCCTGTCTTATCAGAGATTTTAGGGCTTATTTGTTTCTGTTATGAATATTACCACGCATTCTACATGTTAAGTGATGAAAATGAAACTACCAAGAATGACTCATAACAATCATCGATCTACTATAAAGTCAGTACCTTCAAGTCAAAGATGGGTATCATGCTAATTACCATTGAGTATGACGTTCTGATAGGTTCATAAAATATATTATTTAATTATCAATTTATTATGCTTTTTTAGATATTTTTCTTGTATTTTGTGTATTTTATGTTTGTTTTGAGTTTTATAGGTACTTAGGAATCACATGAAATAAAATAAGAGAATTCGAGTCCTATGACGTTGTCCAGAGTCATTGGCTATTGGCAAACTCGAAATTAGAGAGCACACAAGTCTCTAATGCATCAAAACTGGAAATTACTAGGGTGCATCCATGTTTATAAATGAATACTAGGGGGAGGCCTACTGTTCTATTAAGATGTGATAAAAGGGAGTCAAACTTCTTGCTTATAAAGGTAGACCATGTTCAGATAAGGGTCGTCTCAGTTTCCTATTTAACCTAACAGGCTAGGTCTCAACCTGTGCAGTACATTTCGGTCGAAATGGCACCGGAATTTCGGATTTCGGGGTAAAACCGAAACGAAATCCGGTATACCGGTACGACCGATTATTATTATTTTTTATTTTTATTTTATTTTATTTTTATTTTTATTTTTTTGAAAAATCAAAAAAAAAATGCAAAAAGAAAATTATCATTGTTTTAGGGTTTTGAATTGTTACTCATATTTTTTATGATATTTTAGAATTATATATCGATATGATAATATCTATAATTAATAATGATCTCGATTAGAATTGTAATATTCTTGTTTAATTAGCATTTTAGACGATGAACTTTGAAGTTGTCTTGTTTCTCTAGTGTTTCCAGTTTGAACTTTGTATGAAATCTATGGATCTATATATTTTAGATGATTACTAGTTTTTCTTTCTAAACTTTGTGAAAAACGTTTGTTATAACGTGTTAAAATATATTTATAGTTATAAAATATGAACTAGTATTTTTTTATAAAATTATAGGTATAAAATATATGGACCGATATTTCACCGATATTTGAAACCGAAATTTCCCCGGTATACCGGCATACCAGTGTATCGCTGTCGATCGGTACGAACCGAAATCCGGTATGGTACAACCTTGGTCTCAACTTAAAGTTGTGAGCTAGGATTTACCGTCAACATGGAACAAGATATGGAGAAGCTCAGGTCTGTGGTCAGATTCGAGAGAACAAAAAGACACCGAGAAAACAGTTGCTACTACTACTATGTGAAAGAAGTGAGCAAGATTCAGATCGAGATGGTGGCTGTGGTTGGTGATGGAATTCAGCTGAAGTTGAGTCCGTAAAGAAGAAGACTCAGGCCAAGAAAACGGTTAAGAAGAAGAGAGAAAATGGAGGCGCCATTGAGATTGGTTGATGCTTTCGAGTGCTGAGAGGTGTTCTCAACACCAACAGAACAAGGGAAGACTTGGACTAGTTGTTGTCATCGACTGTGGTTGAGGGTGTAATTTGAATTTGATTCAAGAAGTGCAAGATGGAGTTGTTTCCGTGAATAAGAATTGATAGTTGAATGCTTTTGTTACTGATTTCTTGCCGACAGAGATGGTGAAGATTGGTTTTCGCTGTGAGAATAAAATAGTCAGGGAAAAACCTGAGTTGGGTTATGGACGGAAAACATAAAACTATAGAAGGATGAATCTGTGGATGTAAGAAGATTAAATTGAAATGGAGAAAAGAAAATAGGTTCGTGAGTATGTGTTGAAGATGTTTATGGTGGCTAAAGGCAGAGAACAATGTGTTGATGTTCGAATAGAAGTAGTTCAAAAAGGAGAAGCGAATTGTGAAGATTGGGTTCACCTCAAACTTGATTTAGCAGCAAGAAGATGATGAAAATAATGAAGAAATGATGCTGCAATTACAATGAAGAGAATGGGTGTGATTGAAATTGTAGATGAGAACTGTTGCTTCCATTAGTTTTACCATGAGCTATTAGGTTGAATGAAGTGCTGCAAAGTGATTTGAATAGATGATTTGAGTGCTTGAATGGTAATTTTATATAGGGAAGTAGCTTCAGATGCTACAATTACGAACGAGTCATGCCCAATTTTTATTAAAAAGATGCACGCAAGATGTTTGACAGAATTCCCCAGTGAGTTGGTCGTGAGTTGAGAAGAGTGTGAAATTGACAGGCTTAGCAAGTGGCCTGGGCTTAGAAAGTAATCTATCGTGAGTTTGGGTCTGTTTCTATTAGGTATTGGTATTTGGCAAGTTTTCCAAGGGTTGTGGGATAGATGCCTAGATTTGGAATTTGAGTTATATATGGAAAGGAGAGTTCTACTCCAAAAGGGATTCTACTAAGGGAGAAGGCTATAAAAGAGCAACTTCAATAAGAGGGAGAGATATCTAGGTTTTCACCTAGTTCTCTTCTCACCTCTTTTACTTCTTTTCATAGGTTCGCGCGGGGAAGATTTATCGACGTCTAGGGTTTGCAATTTATTTATTCAATTCAATTTTGTGAACTCCAATTAATATTAATAGCTAATTTTATTTTATTGGTTAGGGATTAGTTGAATTTTACAACACATGATTCTTTGAATTAATAAAATAGTTTTGTCTCAATATTATCGATTATGATTCACTACAAATATCGCCAAGGATGATTGAGTATTTGTTTCTTCGAGTGGCCAATTGATTGAACTCACATTCATATCTATAGCTGATTTAGGGTTTATTATACACAAAAGTGACACTCCTTGAATACAAGTAGCATAATTGTGGTTATTTCTTATAATGATATATCATAGTAATCACAAGTGGATCATGACCTTTGTTAAATTGAATTAGTGCGCTTTCCACGTTCAATTGCATTGATTAGCCTAATTTCATGAATATTAATGCTCATTGGGAATTAAAATTGATTAGTGCTTTTTACACGTTAGGTTGTTCTCTTGGTAGAATTCATATTCCCATCTTTTTAATGTGTTTGTTGATGACTTGAGGAAATTTACGGGACATTCTTGCGATCAAGGTATTCTAGGGATTTTGCTAAAACGAGATTAACTATCAATTCTAATTGTTTGTACAAGAACATGTTTGTGAATGAAAACGAAACCATAACCAATATTCTCAACTTTTTGATTCCTTTTTACAGTTTCCTTGCTTTCTTAGATAGCTTAATTACTTTTATTGAATCTGAAAAATCCCCCCTTTACATAAGTTTTCAAAACCGAATAACAACCCAGACCTTTATGTGGGAACGATCCTTTTTTACCCTTGATTCATTACAAATCTTAATTAGTGAGAAAGTAATAAATAATTTTGGAGTGGTACGACACACATCACGTTCCTCAAGAGAGTTACGCAAATATATAACTCAGTTCAGTTCAATATGTATCTGTGCAAACTGGAACTGATCTGTCGGTGATATTGTGATATAGGACGTAAGTGTAATGCATATACCAATTTGACCTTTTCTGAATTCTCTTAATGTGTGGTGGTTGTTTGCAGGTGATATTGGGTAGCGAGTGATTCTCCCTCCTACTTACATAGGAAGCCCACGTGATATGCATCAAAGGTATTACGATGCAATGGCATTGGTTCAGAAGTACGGAAAGCCTGATATTTTTATTACCATGATGTGTAATCCTAATTGGGAGGAGATCTAGAATGAATTAAAGCCAGGGAAACATGCACATGACAAGCCAAATCTGACGACGAGAGTGTTCCATTTCTAAGTTTGAAGAAATGAAGACAAATCTGTTAACTAAGGAGGTTCTAGGAAAAGTTGTCGCATATGTTCATGTTATAGAGTTTTAGAAAAGAGGTCTGCCACATGTACATATTCTTCTAATTTTCGATGAAAAAGATAAATTACGTAGCCTAGATGAGTACGATGGAGTTATTCGAGCAGAAATACCAGATCCTGATCTTGAACTAGAGCTGTATGAGTCTGTTCTCAAACATATGATACATGTGCCATGTGTGTTGTCGACTAATAATGTATGTAAGAAGAACGTAAGTGTAAGACACGGTTTCCGAAGAAATTCTTACCTGCAACTCTAGAAGAAGAAGATTCGTATCCAGTTTATAGAAGGCGAGATGATGGTAAAGAAGTTACACTTTACAGTGGGAAAGTGGTAAACAACAATTGGGTGGTTCCGTATAATCCGTGGCTTTTGAAGAAGTACAACTGTCATATCAATATGGAGATTTGTTCAAGTGTGCAGTCTGTGAAGTATTTGTACAAAGGGGTCGATTGTGTCTCCATGGAGGTTTCAAGCAAGAAAGACGTCGAAGATGAGATCAAGCAATTTGTAGATGCTCGCTGGATCTGCCCGCAAGAAGCTCTCTGAAGAATCTTCAAGTATCAGCTGAACAAGATAACCCACCTGTTTTATCATTGCAGATACATCTAAAGGATTAACATAATATAATACTTCCTGAAGGGAGAACTATGCGAGATGTGCTGCGGCGAGAAAGGTATCTCGTACAAAGTGAACTGAATTTTTCACCAAAAACTAAGAAGATGAATTTGCAAGAACTTTATTGTACAAGGAATTTCCAGAACACTATGTATGGAATCATTCATTGAAGCAGTGGGAAAGACGGTGATGCAAAAATAATGTCATTGGAAGAGTTAATGTTGTTTCAACTCGCACTGATAGTTACCATTGAAGACTTTTGTTGAATAATGTTAGGGGCCCAAATTCTTTCGAGGACCTGCTAAAGGTTGGTTCTGTTACCTTTTCGATATACAGAGAAGTAGAGCAATATCTGGGTATGTTAGAGAGTGATACTGCCATCCGTGAGACACTCCTCGAAGTAATACAAGTGCAGATGCCTTCGTCTCTGAGAAGAATTTTCTGCTTGCTGTTAAATATATGCAACCCTACCGGAGTTCGTGAACCGTGGGATGAATTTCATCCGCACATGATTGAAGATCACCTCCGTTCTAACATAGAACAAGGTTTTATCAATCTTTTATTGCGAGAAATTAGTTCTACACTTGGTTCAGATTTAATGGAGGTATACGAACTCCCGACCATCTCAGAAGACGTGGGAACTTCAGGAACAAATGATTTGGTGATTAAAGAAAAATCAATTCCAGCTCCCCCGGAAGATTTATCGTCCATTGGCAAGCTAAACAATGACCAGAGGCGAGAATTTGACAGGTAACTACATTGATACTGATTATGCTTTGTAGTAATTTTGCTTTTACCCTTTTTTATTTTTCTTTTTAATGATTCTATCGATTCTGCATTGGCCATTGCCAATATCTAGTTCTGTTAGTATATACATGCAGCTTTAATTATGGATAGTTCAAATTCAATTTTAGTATAAATTATTTGTATATGAGAAGGATACAATTGTAGATGTCAAACACACACACACAATAGAAGCCTTGGACAAAGTCTGGACTGTAAAGTTTGTAAGCTAGACATTCCCCAGTAGTTTTGATTTTTAAATTTTTTTTCTTCAAATTTGGGTGAACACAGAACAGTTAGTACTATATTACTATTGTTTTATATTGCATATATATATATATATATATATATATATGCTAATATGAACAACACCTGGGTTATGCTGTTCATAACCTAAGTACTATATTGAATGGTTTTCGCTACTTCTATTGAATAAATGTTGGATTTGAATGTGCAACTGTAAACTATACAACAATGGGTAGTGAACTCTATTTCTCATTTTTAACTCAGGAGAATTTGAATTACATTTGTGCATCCAGATTAGAGTCAGATGAGGTATACCAAGTCAGGTTTGCTAAAATAAACTTTATTGAAGTTAGTTGAGGCTTAATAAGGTCATATATAAAACTTAGTTTCCACTGTTTTTATTGTGGAACAATTCATAAGGAAATAATAAAAATATGCCAAATATTGTTGTTATGACCTTTGTACAGATACCCGTTTGAACTTCAATAACATATTGCAGGCAGGTAGGCAACAAAAAGTTGAAGTTTGATATATGAATGCGAAAATATCATATGGCCACTAAGGCATACTAGGCTGTAATAAGTGTATCCTAAGTTTGATATATGAATCAATCAACATGTCATATTTCCTAGCTATTTCTTTCTTCAACCAGTAAGTTTAAACATTGCACATACTATAATATACAAGTGGGGATGAAGAAGCCTCAACTAACTTATGTTTAGGTTAGTAAGCTACATGGTTAATTTTATTTGTGCTTTGCATTTCCACCTAGCATCTTATGTGTAGGTTAGTGAGATTTCTATAACGATAAGAGGGAAAAAAAAACTTATACACGTAATGCTTCTTTAAACATATTTACAAATCAAACAGTTTAACACCAATCTGCTTCTATCCAGAAATTATTTTAACACCAATTTGTTTCTTCAGTTCCTCACCCTTACATTACTTTTGTGGACCAGTCAATCAATATTTTACTTAAGCCTATAGTTTCAATTATATTGCCTATTTCTCATTTTTGCAGCAACATAACATATTTTTACAGGGTAGTGAACTCTGTTTCTCGCCGTGATAAATGGTTATTTTTTATTGATGGTCCCGGTGGTTCAAAGTAGATATTTCTATATAGAGCGATACTAGCTTATCTAAGAACTAAAGGACAGATTGCATCTTCCCGGGATCTGAGGTAGTTTATCACTCTTTAGACACGGTTGTAAACGATCCTAAGAATTTGTGGACGAAATATTTTCTCAAAAGTATTGCTCCGGGTGGATTACCTCGTCATAGGCTTATATTGAAGATAAGTGCTCTGATTATTCTTTTGAGGAACCTTGATCCAAAGTATGGCCTTTGTAATGGCACAAGGTTGTTGTGTCGAAGATTATTCACAAACTTCATTGATGTAGAAATCGTCACAGGTAGTTGCTCGGGGTTGAGTGTGTTGATTCCGAGGATACCGAAAACCCCCAAAGGAATTGAATCTGCCTTTTAAGTTTATACGAAAGCAGTTTCCGGTTCGTGTAAGTTTTGCTCTTACGATAAACAAGTCACAAGGGAAGACCATACCACATGTTGGTGTCTACCTACAAGAGCATATGTTTATTCATGGACAATTATATGTTGCTTTGTCCAGGGGAATCTCAAGAACTACAACAAAAGTATTACTCAAGAATGGGTCTTTTCCAGATATTGCTGGAACGTGTACCAGAAATGTTGTTTTCCAAGATGTCCTGAAGTTATGTGATAGTGTTGATCAATGTACTTTTGATTGATTTCAGTCTTAAAATGAACAAATATATTATTTATGATTGATATACTGTATTGAAAAATATTATTGTAGCGTCATATTTTGTTGAACTTGAAAATTGTGTATGAAAAAGCCTATTGTTTGCCTACGTGCAATGCATGTGCACTCCACTTGTACATAATTAATAACAATAATTGCACTTTCATATAAATGATTTAGTCTACGTTTTGAATAAATTGAATGTAGCTTTGCTTTTATTACCTTGTTGTTATTATTAACATTAACTTTTTTTTTATGTAGTTTGGGAACCATGGTTAGGGCGACGAAAATTACAACTACATCTGCAGCAGATATCTTATTATTAGTGCCTCTAAAACAAAATATTCAAACTAAGAGATAGTATTTACGAATGCGTTGGATACCCATTAAGTACATGTGTTGTTTCCATCTCTTGGTTGTATTTCTTCAAATTCTACGGATAAGAACTTATGTCTTGGGATGCACTTGTTTTCTCGCAATTCTTTGACTGTTATAATGGGATAAAATAGTATAGCTCTTGTTCGACTGGCTTAACGATCTCTTATTGCTAGTTCATCCAACGTCATTCTTACAACATAAAAAAAAATACACTACAAGAAAAACCGGTTTAAGAGACCAAAATCTTAGCAAGAACTCAGAATTTTAGTCGCTTTAAGAGTTTAAGTATCCTAAATTGCAACTGCCAGAAATTTTGGCGGCTATAAACCTGTGTCCACTTTTATTTAGCCATGAAAAAATGTCTTTAACCGCTAGATCCTTTGTTCAAGTAATTTATAACAACTAAAAAAGTGATCATGTAGCTATTTACTTTGAGGCACAGACTCGTAGCAACAAAAAATTAATTGGTTGCTCTAAATATTAGCAAGAACACAATATTTTAGTCGCTTTAAGAGTTTAAGCTACAAAACTTGCAACTGCCAAATAGTTGGGCTTCTTTAAAGCTGTGTCAACTAAGTTTTAGCCATGGCCAGATGTGTTTGATCGCTAGATCCTTTTTTCAAGTAATTTATATAGCATCTAGAAAAGTGCTCGTGTAGCTCTTTACTTTGAGGCACATACTCGTAATAACAAAAAAATGAATTACTTGGTAAAACCTCTCCCAACAACTAAGTTTAAGCCACCACCACCATTTCAAAAGAGAAGTCAGTTTTTGAAGTAGACATTTGAGATCTTAGTATTAATCCAACAATATTATTAGGATTTGTTTAATGGAAACATGAAAACTCGTTCAAATCATTGTTTTGATTCACTATGAGCAAATGTTTGGATGCACAAATTGAAAAAAAAAATTAACATGAGTCGACTAAATTGACTATAATTTGGTTATAACTTTTTTTTTTTCAGTGTGTTTATCAGTTCTATTTTATCTTTTAATAGCAATTTATCTACAAATTTGCCTTAACAAGTAGAAATTCGTTGTCAAAAAATACAAAGTTTTGATCCTATCTTTTGTACTCAGTCCGACTTATCTCAGTTATCGTACCAAATAAAACCAAAAAAGCAACCTGAAGGAGAAATAAAACGTGACAGATAAAAGTTTCTTTTTGCTTTTGATGAAACACAAACAAGAGTTTCAAGTGTTTGATTTTATTCCTGAAGTTTACAGGATAAAAAAAAAACAAAAAAACATGTAATCCGATATTGGCCAGGACAAATTGTAGGAGAAGACGGACAAACAGGATGGGTTAGGTCCTGTTCTTAGATTTAGAAGTAGTTGGTGGTGTAGAACTTCTTAAGGAAGTCAGAGACTTTTTGATCCTTGGTCCCAACATCCTGCGCAAGTGCGCAACAACATTTCTGTCAATTCTTAAGATATACAGAAAATTTCACTCTCGGTCGATGATGACTTGATGCTGGATACTGTAATCTAACCGTGTTGATTCAAAGGAAAACAAAAATATTCTCAGTATCCAGGACTACAAAGTAACTAACTTTAAAAAATGTAAATACACAAAAAGAAAATCAGGGCAGGAAAACAAAGGAAATAACACTCTGAAAATTTCAGAATTTACACTCTGAAAATTTCATGCAACACATGAAATATCACAGGAGAAAATATCTACAAGGGTTTTCACATGAATATCCATAAAGCTTTGTCATCATGTTATCCCAGAACTGAAGTTTTACAATGGTAAGACCCTTTCTTGTAGGCAGATTTTGCAGCTGCCAGAACTGCGTGATATGTCCCAACAAAAAATGATACCAAGCTATATGACCCATCACCATGTCTAACGAGGGTCTTTATACCAATATCTATAATCAAGCTATATATGTCGATCCATCTTATCCTAGAACTGAAGTTTTACTAACATAACATCACTGTTATCTCTTTAGCAGCTTTGTTCAGCTGCCGGAGCTACGTGAAACTGGCCTAACAACAACCCCAATCAAACTAGGATTACATCCAATATATTACAAGATGTATTTGGTACCCAATAACTCAGATAGTATAATAACATGGTTTGGAAGCATTTCTCAACAATGTGGTTACTAACTGTATTTGAGCTAATCAGAATCAAAATTGTTAAAAAACCCAAAATGAGAAAAATAAGAAAAATGATAAGAAATAAAAAATTTAGTACCTTAGGGTTAGTGATGGTTGCATTCTGACGGGTTAATCACAGTCCATCTCGTTGTTAGACTCTTCAAATTCGAGCAAATCATCGTCATCACTACTAGTATAGACACTTTCAATATCAACATCATCTTGATCGACAGCTATCAAACGACCTTGTTCTGGCGTAAATGGTTTCATGGATTTTGTTCTGGCGTAAATAATCATGTTTCATGGATTTTGTTGTGAAGATCATTTAAACCCTTGATGTGAGTTTTGGGTGTTTGTAAACTTGTGAAGTTTAGCTTGTCAAATGATTGATATTTTACTTTGATGGTTGTTTTCAGAAATGGTTAGAAGTAGAGGCGGTCTTGTAAAGCAAGTTCCCCGGAGTGATCCGATGACCACTCGATAAAGGGCGCCGGCTCACATGAGATCTGTAAACGATAAAAATATTCCTCTCCCTTTATCCTAGTTTCTCCCTTATTTTGTCTATTTTCTCATTTCATTTGTTTTTCATGTCTAACTGTTTTGTTTATGGGTTAATGCAGAGAAGGGTGGTACTTCTGTAAATGTATTAAAGTCCAGAAAACGATCTGCTGCAGGTTTAACAATTCCTCAAAGGCCATTAAAGAGAACAAAGCCATTGATAGATACTCCATTACAAGCAGCCAGTCATCAAAAGGAAAAAAGTTCAACACAAGCACAACGATCATTGTCATGGGATGTTGAACCTGTAAACGGTGGCAGTCAGCGATCTATTTTGCGACAAACATCTGTTCCACCACGTAATGACGTTGAAAACCACTGCAGTGAAAGTTGCGATTCTAGGCACTTACCTCCTCCAGTGTGTGATGAAGTTGAAAATCGCAGCAAGCAACGATCTGTTTGAGCTTCTAATCTTTCATTTGGGCAGCGCAGCAATCCACGGGTGTCTCCTCGACGACATTCTCAATTGCCTCCTAATGAATGTGATTCAACACCTCTAAGGAGTCCTCAAATACATACTTTGTTGGCTCGTACTCAACATGAATCAACACCTCGTAGGAGTCCTCGGTTGTCTCGTCGACAACAAACTCAATTGGATGATAATGAACATGTATCACCTGAAGTAGACCGTCATGGTTGTTCTCAAGAAGCTACTAATTCTCCTTTGGATGCTGATTCTTCCCAACCACCTCGTAAAAGTAAAATCTCTTACCTTTTATCTATTTATTTCACAACTCATAGTTAACATTATTTTCGTAATAACTGACTTTGTTGGTTGCTTTCCGTTTATTACACATAGACTATTAGGGGTATTACCACTCTGCCTAATGTTGCACTTAGAGATACTGCTGAAAATAAACTGAAAATGAAAGTTTCTGATAACGACTTGGTGGGTACATTCATCCTTGAATGTATTCTAGCCATAGGTATGTGGGTGCGCCAGAGTGACAACTTTCCTTTGACTGTGCGTCTGCTTAGAAACATGCCTGAAGAAAAGATAGCAAGAGTATCTAAACTTGTCAGGGTAATACTTAATTCACCTTTTCTATTAATTTTTTTCTAGTTCCATGGAATTTTTTAATCACTGGTCACTGTTTAACATATTTATTTTTTGTTCTAGGATTACTATATCTTAGTACCTGATGACGCAAACGCTGAAAAGGCTATTAGAACACAGATGAGGCTGGATTACGTGAGATATTGCTCTGAGTTGGCTAAGCACTATCGATCGTTTGATAGTCATGAAGAAGCTTTGCTACATCCATCCCCAAGAATACGCAATGTGGATGACTGGACATTTATGTGTGACTTCTTCAACACTGATGTTGCGTTTAAGGTATATAAATTTGCAATGTATTTTGATGATTTGACATCTTAGATAATAAATCTATGTTTAATCTTTAACATGGAGATGTGGTGTCCAGATATTTGCTAGAGTGTCTCCTAACTTGCATTTTCATATTTAATTGGTAGGCTGCATCCACGAAAGCAAAGGCTGCGCGGAAGGCACAAGCTCTGAACCATACAAATGGTACGCAGAGTTTTGCTAGGAAAGCGCATGAGAGGATAAATCTTAAATTGTTTATTGCTGTATTTTGGTTGTTCTTTGTGTCTTAATTACTTTACTGTGGTACACTAACAAGTTCTATATCTTAGGCACGCAAAAATATCCCAGTTGATCCACTCAATATGTTCATGGTAACCCACAAGGCTAGCAATCTCGGTAAAGTGTGTGAAGATTAGCAGGTACAAATTTCCTTCACTCACTATTAAAAAATTTGAAGATTAGCAATATTTTTGAATAATTCAGGAAGACATGATGATTGCGCGTTGTTTTCAATGTTTTGGATCCATTAGATCTTTGGTTGATGTGTTGAATGTCTACATAATAGCTAAGGATGTGTTGAAATATGAAGTAAGCGTTAAACTTGGTTAGGGTTTTCTTATTAACTATTTATTTTTTGCAAATTACGGAATTTGATCATACATGAGAACCTTAGTTGTTTAAATGTGGTTTTACCATAGTATTTGAACCATCCATCTTTTGTTTTTTTACTCCTGGTACTGCACTTTGAATGAAAAGTCTGCTTATATGCAGTCAGAAATGAATGTTCTTTGAATTAGTTGCCTGTTTTTATTCTGCTTAAATTATGCTTATATGGAAGTTCTATGAATTAGTTGCCTGTTTTTTTTACAATGTATATGCAGTCAGAAATGAATCAGTTGAGTGAGCAGGTTCGTCTAGGTGAAGTCAACTACACTCCTGAAGAAATATATGCAAAGGTTGTTGATCCTCGTTGCTATGGGGCCAAGCGTGCTCGTAAGTCAAAAGTTGCTACCAGCAGATTCAGCTTATATGAAAGAAATGAAGCACAAATGACTACTCTCAAAGAACAGCTGGACTCAGAAAAGAAGAAAGTTGCAAAGTAAGACAAGGAGATCTCAAAGCTTCAACGGAGAGAGCATAATCTCAGAGAGTATATGAATGAGGCTTTGAAGAAGATGGGAATTCAACCTATGCCAGATTATTTGGAAGATGAATCCCTAGATGAACAAGAAGATGAGGACGACGATGCTGGCGATGATCATGATTTGCAGGTAGATGGACGTGCTGATGACAATCAGGAGAATAATTTGTCTGTGGAGGATGAGTCTGACTAACTAATGGATGTGCAGTTTTATTTTGGTGAACAAACAGGTACAATGCCTTTTGCTGGCTATTTTTTTTGGTCTTTTGTTTGGACCTGGACCTATATGTTTTTTGTTCTTTTAGGGAAGTGAATTAGACATTAAGATGATATAGGAACAATTAAGTTTTATATGTTTTTTGGTTCTTGTCGGGGATGAGTGGCAAACAGTAATGTAAAAAGGTTATGACTTTTGGTGGGGATACTCAAGAGCATTATATTTGTAATTATCTAATCTTAATTAGAAGTTGCCATTTTAATTATATAATCTTAATTAATGATAACTTTTTTAATTACAATTGCATTTTGGGATTATCTAAATCAAAATTTTCTTTTAACGACCAAAGAAATTCGGTAGCTTAAAAATTTAAGCAATCAACTTCAGGCCAACCAAAATCAGAATTCGCTTTTAGGGAGCAAAACAATTTGGTAGATAAAAAATCTAAGAAACCAACTTCAGGCTAAGTTGTTCAATGTATCTATCAACTAGGTCTTTTAATAGCTCAATTTGCTTTTAGGGAGCAAAACAGTTTGGTAGCTTAAAAATCTAAGCAACCAACTTCAGGCTAAGTTGTTCCATGTATCTATCAACTAGGTATTTTAATAGCTCCTAAGTCACAAATCGCTTTTAGAGAGTAAAAAAATTCGGCATCTTAAAAACTTAAGCAACCAACTTCAGGCCAATCAAAATAAGAAATCGCTTTTAGCGAGCAAAATTATTTGGTCGCCTAAAACCTTAACAAAGCAATTTCAGGCCGAGTTGTTCCATGTATCTATCAACTAGGTATTTTACTTGCTTTAGGATGGTTGGTCTATCTGAAGCGATTGGTATTTTACTTGCTCTATTGGTTGGTCTAGCTATCAAGCAATAAGAATTTTACTTGCTCCCTGGTGGTTGGTCTAGCTCTGAAGCAATGAGAAGAGTACTCGCTTTAGGAAAGTTGGTTGATTACTAGAGCGACTGCCTAGATGCTCTAGACCTTTACAAAGCGGACCTTTTGCAACAAGCGGAGCGAGTGCCACTTGTAACCGCTATAAAGATTATAACGACTTAAAATGACCTATCACTTAAACCGATTTTTCTTATAACGATACTAACCACCGTACCTTCAGCCGGATAAGTTGTTACTGCTGCTATTGTTTTCCTTATATTCCTTATCCAAAAGAAAAAACAACCAAAAAGAGGAAGTAAATCTTCGTCATTTATCTACCTACTTTACTATCTCTACTGCTGCTTGCACCACATCATGGATAACTACAGATATACAAACGGATACAACGTTGAACAAATTTTACCTTAAGTTTTGTTTTTATACCTTAATTTGGTTCTCTTGGGAGGACCACCACTGCCCGAGGGTCCCTCCTATCAGGGACCCTAGACATCCCAAATGCCTTCATATTCCCCCTTTTCCTCTCTTCTTTACTGTCTGACTCTACCCCCTTTTCCTTGTGCGTAGATGCTCTTACGGCATGTAGTATCTCATGTTTGGCTTAATTGTCCTTCCGTCGGACACAAACAGTCAAATATATATCTTTAGGCTTAAGAACACCACGCGAGAAATTTGATCCCGTAAATTATGCAAGATCTATATTTTACATGTTCTGATTACAATTGTATTGGAGTATATTGAACATGAATAGGTAATCTTCGTATGATTCTTTGCAGATTGATAACTTGTTGGCCGAGTGTTTGATAACTACTGATTGTTTTGAGCCGGAAATAGTTATTTGTTTTGATCTTCTACGCAGAGCGATAATTTTATTTTTATTTTCGCTCTTGCCTAACTGTAGATTATTGGTTCATGGCAAACTAAATTATGAAAGATGTTATATATTGCATAGAGTATATAAAGCGAACATTAAATCTTTCTTCAGGAGTCATACCCAAACAAAGATTTTTTGGCTGTTAAAACGACAATATTGAAAAGACACATCTTTCCAACATATTTTGTTGGTTAACCACTTCAGACCGTTGTTGGTTCATATATCCTGATCCGACGTATCTTTTCAAATGGGAAAGTCGCGCTCGTTTATACTTGCCATGTGGCTGCCTATTCTGAAAGAAAATACCAAATTTAATATGGTGCTGCCACATCAGCTGAAGAGTTCCCTTTATATAAGAAAGTATTGATGATACGGAGTGGACGGGGGCAGTTGGGAATAGAATCCGTAAAAAAGGAAAGCTGTTGAGATGGTTTTGGTATGAAACCATAAAGAAATAGTTTAATAAGTTTAAATCTGTAGAAAAACCTAGATTAACTGGGATTTTGTGGAATTTATAGGGCTTTAGTATATCTACCATCACACCATTAATTATAGATAGATGTTAAAAAGTAGTAAAATATAAATTTATTCTTATCCTTGTGACTAATCCTAAAATTTATTATACTTAATCAAAATTAATCCCTATTTCTATTTAAAATCAAAACCAAAAACCTCCAATCATCTTCTCCTTAGCGATTTAATTTATTTTTCGAAATCAATTTAAAAAATTTAATCCACGATTCATCTACAAACATGGCTCGTATGAAGAATCTCCAGGGAGATGTTATCCCACCTAGAATCGCAGAGAAAGTTAAAGGAAAGTTAAAATCGAAAAGGAACAAGAAATCAAATCGAGAAGAATCGGACGACGAAACGGTCCCAATTAAAAGGTAAGTAAACCAAAACTCATTACTCTATGTTATGGATGTGAATATATGTTTGTTTTGAGTATAAATCACGATTAAAAACCGCCAAATTGCAGTTACACGGAGAGGGTCGGCATGGTCGATAACCGTAGACCATGAAGACTTTTCATATGCATGGTAAAAGTATGAAAAATCGCCATGGTATTTCATTTTTCGACCATGCCGACCCTTGTTGGTTATTTTCCCTGAAGACGAAGGGTCTGTTTAGGATTGCATCGGTTTTATTTAAAACTATGACGACCTTAAGCATGTGACGACACTTTAATAAACCATAACGACCACTCATAGGAAAAAACACCTACTCTGAACGATAAGGGTCGTCACTGTACAAATATTTTATCGTTATTATTTTATCTTGGGTCATTACCGTCGACAATTTAGACCATGACGACTCTATGACTAAGTATGAGATTATTGATTTTGACTTTTTAATTTTTGCGTATTTTGTAATGTAGTTGGGTTAAAAAGACAAAGAAAGGAAAAGGTAAACATGTATCCACTCCTCCTTATTTTGCCTCCTCTATTCCATCTGTGACTTCAGACAATAACAATGAACAAACCGAAGATGAAGTTGATGACACCAATGTTGGTGGTGATGGTGTTGGTGGGTCTAGTGGTGCTAGTGGGTCTGGTGGTGGTGGTGGTGATGATGGTGGTGATGATGATGGTGATGATGATGATGGGGAGGAGGAGGAGGAAGAGGTACAAGAAAAGGCGCAAAAAGAGGTACAAGCCAAGGACAAGGGCAATGGCAAGGAAATAACCCTACCTGTGAGGCACGTTCCCCAAAAGCGCTTGATCATGGATGCTGAACGCGGTCTAAATGTGGAAGGCTTACCATTAGATGGGGGAAAAGTTCTATTTGTATATCCCGACTCGTGGGCTCGTACCATCCATATGACCATTATAACAATCTCAACTTTTTCTTTTTAACTTCTTGTTGTTAGTTTGTTTGTTGATTCCGATATTTTCTCCTTATTTTTCCTCCATTTTGTAGGATCATACCAACGCCGTCCGTCTTTTCAGAGCCAGTCTTCCTATTCAAAAATAAAGTTATGGAAACTAGACGATGAATGTCCAAGAGTTAGAGAGTTAATAGAGAACTCCAGTTTGCATCCTGCCGTACAGAACTCTGTGATTGCGTATGACAGGGTCGCGGTTTCTTGCTTCCGTGAGAGGTTTTACCCTGAAGTAGATTGATTCCAATTCCCTTTTGGCGAGATGACCATAACTCCTGATGATGCAGAGCATAAATTAGGGCTCCAGGTTGAAGGAAAATCCACTGGAGACAACTTCAAGTTCAAACTTCTTTGGAGTGAAATTTATGAATTGGCCAATTCCTTGTTTGGCTAGGATAAAGCCACGACGAAGTCCAAGCAGTTACCCGAAGAGAGATATTAACTTGTTGGAATTTAGGCGCTCATATGCTGGGTCCCTACAAAAGGAAAGAGATAATAGTCCCCTCCCCGAGGTTGAAGTTTTTGCTTTCACGGTTTTTTATCTGTTGTACGTGCTAGCGGACGTTATGATTCCCGACAACAAAGGAAACAGAGTCAACGCCAACTATCTGCAGCTCTTGCATCCTTTGGAAGATGTGAATAAGTACTCGTGGGGGATTGCCGTTGTCGCACATGTGAATGAGGAGCTAGCGAAAGCATATAGGGAACGAACATCTCAAAATGAACGGGAATACTAGTCTACTCCAGGTAATGGAAGTGATCATATTTGTGTGTGGAATGAATTATTATTCTTTTTCAATCTCTGTTTGATGAATATTAGTTTCATTGTTTTGATAATTGTGTAGGTGTGGATTTACGAACATTTTCCTACATTGTTCAAAAGACAACGTTAAGAAGAAGATGGGTTGGAACAGTGCTCAACCAAGATGATTAAAATACAGGTTCAGTGGGGGTCAAGAAAAGTTTCATAAGAAACATTTGTTAGCCATGCGAAATTTTTTGGATAACATGACAGCCAAAGATGTAGTATTTGATCAATATGGGATAAAGAGTTGATAGAAGGAAATATGTCTCTTTTTATAATAGCCCTTTGTTTCACCCCTAACAGATTCTAAATGTATGATCCGTCGAGAGTAATGCGGCATCTTGGGTATATTCTAGAACCACGAGAGAATGATTATAAACCAAAATTCCAGATCAAAGTTGATGAATGCAGGTACGATGTTTCCAATATTGAGGTGGTTTACGAACCTCTGCCGGAGACCAGTAATTGGGATAATAGACATGCTAATTTCGCAGACATCTCTTTTTGGATAATGTGAATAAGGGTTACGAGGCAAAAGAAGGTTACTTGGAATGGTACCAAAAGTTCTCCTATGGCCGTGTGATACATATAGATTCTCACGGGAGGAAAAGAAACATAGTTTCTACTTCTTCTACTCTGGCACCCGACACAAGAATTGACTCTAGCATTCTAAATCTTCTCGTAAGTGCTTTTGCCTTTCTTGTTTTTATTTTCTTCAATATATACAGTTAACCTCAATTGCAATTTATTTGTTTTAGAGAGATCGAAAGGAGATTTTGATCAAGGGACTCAGTTTCCCGAAGGAAAAGGGAGAGGCGTTAACGCCTAACCAACAAGGTTGGTACGTTGACTTGTTGACACAAATTGAAATCCCCGCTGTGGCCAAAATGTTTACTGATCTGGTAAGTGAAAGTAAGATGTCTCGCAAACGTTCTACCCCAGTAATCCAAGAAGGTGTTGATACCCAAGGCGACAAGGGCCAAGGAGATGCTGGAAAGTGATGGGCACTTAATTTATACACTTCTACTGCCTAATTTTTATTTACTAGTACTTATAATTTTACTAATATTAATATTTTTTATGTATTTTTAGGTTGTATCAGTAAAATACTAGTTGCAAGAAAAACATGGCTAAAATCAACTTATATGGCGTGTCTTTTTCACATATGCTATTATGCCTGCTTTTGCTGGGCGTACTGCTATGGATTGGTGGACAACTATTGGCAAAGAGGACCGAATAACTGTTGTTGGACGTGAGCAAATCAAAGAAAAAGAGAGAGAGGCTGACAGCACGTGAAGAAGGATTGAGAGCGGCAGAGAGAGAAGGTCAGGTTTGTTTTAGGAGATAGAAAGTATGACAACACATGGCTATCCTAGGTACTAAAGTGAATTAGGGGGAGCTCATTGGCTATTCTATTGGCTGTGAGTTTCGTTTGGAGTAGATTATTAGGCGTCAGAGAGTAGGCTAGGTGGAGAGAGGATGTAAACCTGGTGAAAAAGGACGGAAGTAGGTTAGAGAGAAAAAGGAGTGACACATGAAAAGAGAAAGAGAAGTATAGGCGTTGGCTAGTGAATGAGACGTGACATAAGATAGATAGGAGGAGAGAGGATTAAAGGGTGAGAGGTATAAAAAGGAAAGGAAGAAAAAATGAATGGGGGATTTTTTTTTATTTTAATTATTTCTTTTAGGTTTTGTCTAGGAGGGCGGCTGGTGAAAGGAGAGAGGGGAGGCGGATTGAAGGGTTGGAATACCTAGAACCTAGAGGAGAGTATCTATAGAAGGAGGGGAAGGCTAGAGAGAGAAGGGGGGATTGGAGAGATGACAACTGAAAATGATTGGTGAAGAGAAAGTTAGACGAAGGAAGAGAGAGCCAGAAAAGAACAGGAAAAAGAAGAGAGTCTAGGAAATACGGTTGGGTTTGAGTTTGTTGAAAAATCTACAAAAAAGAACAAGAAAAAAAAGGGAGGATGACAAGAGAAAAGGAAAAACGCCTGTTGCTTATTGGGTTTAATCTTTGATTTAATGAAAAATTAGTTGTTGCTTCACCGAATCTGTACAATACAGTAACCTACGCGCAGAATAAATAGAATAACAAATATGTTTGTCTAATTATTTGATATTTTATGCTTGGGTTAAATCCTTAGATGGGGTATGCTTAGAAGAGCCAAATATTATTTGTGAACCTATAATTAGTTTCGTATAATTTTCTTGCTAACGCAATTAGATGGTGTATGCATGAGACTTAGAACTTTTGATGCGCCATGCTTAGGGCATCCCAGTGACATTTGTGACTCTACTACATATAATAGGTGATGTCGATAGAACAAACAATAGATGAATATTCAGGAGTTATGTTTCACTTCAGTAATTAAATAGAAATAGTGGTGGATACTGAAAACCATGATTACCATTCCTCCCATTTGATTTATTTTATTTTTCTTTTTTTAACTTTATTCTGAAAAATCCAAAAATATTATTCTTGGTTAGTTGATTAGAGATATTGATTGCAGTATTGTCCCCGCTCTCAGTGGGTTCGACCCGTACTTGCCGTTGTCTGCATTGTAGACACCGTGCGATTACGGTTTATTTATATAGGGTATTCTCAAATCTTATCAGAAAGCGAAGCCAGAAATCATCTAGACAAGGAAATGACCGAGGTGGTGGTCGTGGTTGAAACGATGTTGTTTTTAAAACATTGCAATAATAGAATGGAACTCATGTGTCTATAAATTTATTAGGTACAATTTGATTTTACCTACTTGAACTCATGTTATTTACGTTTGTTAGGAACAATATAAATTTGGTATAATAGTTGTGGTAGTGGATTGGTTTGAATGCGAATTGTTTGTTAAAACATAGTTATTTCTCCAAGTTTGAATGTAAATGTGAATGTGTTGTCATAGTCAAAATTTAGCAGGATTACGACTCCAACTTTGGAAACTATAGTCGTTATGGTAAATCGTTGTCGACCATGACGATCCTAAGCAACAAAAAATAATGGTAGACTTGAGTCGTTGTGGTTTATTGTGTGAACCAATGCGATCTTATCACACCAAAACATCCATGAAAAATTGTTGATGGGATTGGTTGGGGTCATCATGGTCAAAAATAGCAGGTTGACGACTCCTACTATGACTAGTTAGGAAATTACTTCAATGATAAGGTCGTCATGCTCTAAAATAGCAGATTGACGACTTCAACTCTGACCAGTTGGGCAATTATTTCAATGATAAGGGTTTTCATAATCTAAAATAGCAGATTAACGGCTCCTACTCTGACAAGTTTGTTCAATGGTAATGGTTGTCATGGTATATGGTATGAAAAAATGCGACCCTACCACCAAAAAACATCCAGGAAATTGTAGAACTTTGACAACTAGGGTTTTCATGGTCTATTGGTACCGACCATGACGACCCTAACCCCCCAAATAATGACATATATTTGTTGTCATGGTATTAGCAATGAACCGATGCGATACTTGCATAATAGACCATCCAGGAAAAAATCAAGAATTACTAGGTAGAGTCGTCAAGGTATTAAACAATCAACAATGATGACCTCAACCTATCCAAATAATGGCAGATATGAGTCGTTATGGTCGACACCTATAAACCATGACGACCGTTGCGCAAATCATATAATACTTTAGAGTCGTTATTGTCACGGGCGGTGTGTACAGGGCCCGGGTACAGATTCACCGCGGCATGCTGATCCGCGATTACTAGCAATTCCAACTTCATGTTCCCGAGTTGCAGAGAACAATCCGAACTGAGGCAATCTTTCTGGATTCGCTCTGCCTTACGGCCTTGCTTCCCACTGTAATTACCATTGTAGCACGTGTGTGGCCCAACCCATAAGGGCCATGCGGACTTGACGTCATCCCCACCTTCCTCCAGTGTCGATACATTTTAACTATGACAACCCTAGGTAAAAAAGGTAGAAACGCAATAACATAATAAACAATGTATTCATTAAGCATTCTTCAAAATACAAAGAGAAACAAGTTTAAGTTCAAGAGACAATCTTCTGAAAATGTGCTTCAATATACAATGTTCAAAATATACAAATCCTCCTAAGGATGTACGACTAATCCTCAAAATCAACCTTTGTTGGAGAATCCTCGAAATCCACCTTTGTTGGAGAATCATCTAAAGTCTTCCAAATGGTCATGCTATACTCATATTGGTTTGTCCACTCCTTAGAGAACTCTCCCCAACAATACTTGCTCATTGGTGGTAAAGGACATTCTTCGTTTATCTTCATACCGATGTAATGGTTATTATTCACATGTGCCATAATTATTCTCTTCTTTAGTGACAGATCACACCTAGTTCTTGAGGGTACGTATGTCATAGAGCCACCAGGGAACCCAAGGAAGAATACATGAACAACACAAGTGAATGTGTCCGCCAAAAGTTTCCCACAATAAGGCATTCTCATCCAAAACTTATAACCATCCTTCTTAGCCCCCTTCCGCCCTTTTTCAGAAAACACCAATTCCTTGAATGTATTTTCTCTTTCTTTCCTATCTCCTTCCTGGATCATGGAAATATACAGTTCCTTTTCCTGAACAAGTTTTACGACCATTTTGGTTTTTGCATAACGAATTTGGGTGACGTTCTCTTCGTCATCTTCATTGAAATGTCCTAATTGTTTCATTGCAACATGGAAACCACAATTTCCATCCCCGTCAACATCGTCAGTGGATATAAGGTAATCTAAGATGACACTAGGAGTTGTTGTGTATACTCTTCGTACAACGTATGAGTAACACGATATTACCTTCCTTGTGAATCCCTATGGGTATGCATATTTCCTCTTTTCCCTTTTATCGTAACCATTTCACTTGTTTGTCTTTGTTGACTCCCGACCACATACTCAACAACATCCATATTTTGCTGGCCTTCACTCTGTGGCTTTGATGGCATCGCGGTAGCCTTTGGTTTCAATTCTCGGTCACCTTGGTGAAAATCCGGTTTCACACTCCTTATAATCCATTTCGACATATTCATGATGTGATAGATCTCTTGTGCAGCTCTTTTGGCTCTTTTTTTCATTCACTTATTCTCTCAATGACATCTTTGAGCTTGGTCTACCATGTGATTTTTTATTGGTTGTTTCCTCTTGTACCTCCAAAGATCGACGGATGCCCGACCACAAGTTAGCAACCAATATTTGTCTTCTCGGACAATTCATTTTAGGGTAAACTTCATTTATAGCGTGACCAAGGTCCGTGTCTCCAAACTATTCATCAGATGCTCCTGTGGGCCTTGGGACTAAAGAAAGTTATCTCTAGAACGGATCAATGTCGTCAAGTAGAATGACATCCTTGTACTCACCAAGATTATGACGACACAGGAGGCTGAGCCACGACAAGGTCGTACAATTACATTGCACCAAAATCTTTTCTTTATCTTGATCCCTATATCTTTTAAGTTCGGCCATCATATAGTGTATTTCCCATGCAGACACTTGGTAAGATATACCCCTCAGCAAATCTTTATCCTCGGAATATGCTGTGTAAAAACTGTCTCTACTATGCTCTGTTTGCGTTATTATCCGGTCAAGATCATTCATGGGGTGCTCGTGAATAGCTTCCTGTACTGTAACGATCCCATTCCGACTCTCTTCAAGGATGCTTTTTAACCGACCATGTGATGCCTCTGCCATATTTGTAGCCTCATTTTTGAAGTGTTTATATTTGTTGGTCCATGCATACACAAATGTTTCCTTATGTGGACATAACCATGAATCTTGGTAGTAATCGACCATTTTCGTATGATCCATGCTCCAACCATCAATGAACTGTTGAAGCTTAGAAAAGAACTCACCTCGTAGTAGAATGAACCAAATCGTCCCAATCAATTAAAAATTGCTTCTATTTATCTCTTTCTTCACCGTATTGTTCCTTTTATTTCCTTTTTTTCCTCTGCTCGTTCCTCTATGGAAGCTTGACTTAAACGCTCATCTTCCTCCTTCAAACGCTGAGCACCGATCTTTGGCTTAGGATTTTGGATTTGACATCTGCAATTCGAAAGGACATTACAATGGATATGCCTCGTGCATAGAAAATTTTGTGCGAGTGGAAAGATATGTGGAATGACCTTCATCAATACAATCTCCCTATCGGTAATTATAACCCCTGGAGTTTCTTCACCGTAGTAAATCAACCTCAATTGTTCCAATGCCCAAATATAGTCCTCTTCTTCCTCCTTTTCCATAAAACACCAAGCCATCGTGAACGGTTGCTTGTCCGAAGTATGACCGACAATGTTCAATATCGGAATGTTATACCTATTAGTCTTATCGGTACATTCTATCATCAAAACCTGATAAAAACACTGAGCCAATGTCACCATCTTTTGATGCGCAAGGAAAATGTGAGACACTTTGTTATCCGGACTCAACTTTGTTTGCATCGCGTAGTCTAGCTTATCCGCTAACCACTAAGATTTTTGCATGATTAATCTACCATCCCATTTGGTTCTTTTGAGCGTTGCTTTAGCGGCATAAATTATGGAAAATATGGACAAGTTATCCTTATCATCCTCTTTTATCTTATTCAGGATCTTAAGAGGTCTACTTCCCTTCATTTTCCGTCTCCATCTCATGTGGTTTTAACCGGAATATGCAGTGTGTCCAATCATACTGTGCGGCAACAGATGATTCTGACGACCATTGGGAACACCCCCCAATCTCCATTGGCCACCTTCAAGGTTCCTATTAAATCTAATCTCAAACGGACATCCATACTTTTTTGTATTTAATTTGTAGACTCTCGTCGTCTTCTTCTCGTATTTGTAGCCCTTCATGGCTTACACGTAGACGGCCTCTCTCGTAAATCATCTCAAACTTTATAGCCGAGACTTGATTTTTTTGAACCAACACACACATTTTCTCTTTGGCCTTTGAGATAACCTATTTTTTTTTTCCTCCGTCTTAGTTGCCTATGTCTACATTTCACAAATTTGATTATATGAGAAGTATACTTATGTTGACGAGAAGACTAGTCAAATTATTTGAGAACATATATCAATTCAAAGGGTAGATCACCTACCATGTCAGTCATATAGTGGTGGAAATTATCCGACCCTATCTGAGACACTGGTTTAGGTTCATCGCTTAGTTATTCAACCACCTACAAAGAAAGAAAAAAAACAGATGTAAGAAAACACAATAAGATGGGTCATCATGGTATCAAACTATTGACAATGACGACTTAGGTTAGAGTCGTCATTCTATGTTTTAGCAGGTTCACGACTCTAACCACTGACAATTCATATCATGTCAACCCTAATATGTCGTCATGGTTAACAACACGACACTGATGACCCCAGAAGCACTTATTGTGAATCTTGACTTTCGAAAAATACGGTTGGGACTCTTAACGGCTACTTACAAGGGTCGTTAAGGTTTTACAAGACGATCATGATGACCCTAGAAGCATTTATTGCGAATTTTGAATTTTAAAAACTAGCCGTTAGGAAATCAAAGCCTATAAAAGGAAACCTGTCCCTTTCATTCTCATTCTCATTATCACTTGTCCCTTTAATTAAAGCCTATAAAAGGAAACCTATCATTTTCATTCTCATTCTCACCTGTCCCTTTCAACCTCATTCTCATTCTCATTCTCATTCTCCACCATTTTATTTCTAACTCATTCTCACCCGTCTTTTTTAAGCACTAAATATAGTTACTCCATACACTAACGATGAAGATGTTTCCATTGTTAGAGCGTGGCAACCGATCAAAAAGCACAACTACGATAAAGCATACATTACCCAAAGTAACAAAGACGTTAGTCAAGACATTAACATGGATCAGACATCCGATTCTTGGTGGAAGCGTATGTTTAAGGTTTTTGTGGGATTAGACAGAAATCGTAATCATATGACGTTCAAACGCATTAAAAAAAGGTTCTAGAAGCTGTTTCAACGATTGAAAGCTTTGAAACAAGAAATGAAAGCTCTAAGGAAGCTCATCCCACCATATCCGTTGTGACAAGAGTAAGTATGTCAATCAATAGGTCATTCATCAAAAATAGTTTTTAAATATACAAACTTATAGTTGATTTTTTTTTCAGTGGGTGATGGCTCTCGACAGATATGAAACAATCCATGGAAAAAAGTTTAAGCATGAGGATTGCTATCGTATTTCGGAAGAAAATAACTATGATTTCAACTTATATGTTTAAGTGTGATCTAATTATCTATTCTATTCATTTCCTTTAATGTAACGCTATGAAATATGTATGCCTAATCGATTCAATGAAATGATTTTACGATCAATTATTCTACACAAGCAAAAATCAAGAAATCCCCAAATAGAGTCGTCAAGGTTTTAAATAGCGACAGTGACGACAACAAATTAAACTTGTTTGAGTCGTTATGGTATATAGTATGAACCGCTGCGATTCTAACACATTTTTCATGCATGAATTTTTGAACTTCAACAGTCGTCATGGTATAGACATAGTACAGTGACAACTCTTAATGAGCAAAGTTGCAGGTAAGAGTCGTCACTGTCATTTGTTGGACTATGACGATTTTTCATAGATTGGTAAAGTTGCAGGTCAGTGTCGTTATTGTTTGATGTTATGACCTTGACGACCTTTGGAGAGTCATCCAAGTCCTAACCTCACGACCATGCCGACACTTACGTCGTGTCTTTGCTTTACAACTATGATTCGACGATTTTAACGAAAATTTTGACCATTCTTAAGCTATTGGTAGTTTACCTGTGTGTTTTGAGCTATGGGTTCTTCATTATAAGCTTTGGTTTCCTTATTTTGAGCTTGAGGTTCTTCATTTGCACAATCATATTCGGCTTCATATATCAATCAATCAACGTTTTATATCCAATCTAACTGAGAATCTAACTTAAGATCAACACAATCATCCTTGTTATTTGAAGCTTTTCCAACGTCAATGTTTCCATTAGGACTAATCATACATGAATAGTTTAGCCATTTATGAAAATATATGACTAAAGAGTAGGAGATATTATTATTGAATGGCCATATTTTATCTTTTTCTCCAACCCTCTATTAATTCTATAAGCTCCTAATCAAGCCAGGTAGAAAAAGGGTCAGTTGGGACCTTCTGAATTAATTTTTGTTTTGCGTGAACATTAAGTTCAAATGACTAGGGAGTGTTTAATAAAACACGGATTTTTAAAGCGCTGTCGGCGACCCTTTTTCAAATCAGTTTGAGTCCGCAAACTCCAAAAGAGTTTCACAAAATTCAAATTGTAAATAAGAGAGGGAATCACTCACCTGTCGACACGTTTGATACTGAGCAGCTTAATGAAACTTGTTTACTTTGCACGGAAAATGAGTGGGTGCGCCAGCCAGCGAGGGGGAGAGGAGGGGCTGGCGTCGTGGAGTGAGAAAAGCAAGGGACGCTGGCGCCAGAGAGAGAAAGGAAAGGGGAGCTGGATGTCACGGGGTCGGTCCTTCGCCTCGACTTTACTCCGTGCGACACTTGTTTAGAATTCCGTTACTAGATAAGTAAGCCTTCCAAACAAAGTTTAACACAACTTTGTGTAACTACTCAAGATCAAAACTCACAAGAAACTCAAGAACGCTCAAGAACACTCAAGAACAAGAGAGAATGATTTGAATGGGAGAAGTAAGTGTGTATTGCTCTCTTTACTTGAATACTTGGATTGTTGGATGATTACAAATTAGAATGGCATCCCTATTTATACTAGTTGGGATCCAAGAATGTTCTAGAGATTTATCTAAGATCTATACAAGTGTATGTCTAAGATCTACTTCTAGATTATTCTACTCTTATCCACAAATATCTACACCATTCTAGAGTATTCTAAGAAAAGGAAAAAATAGAGAAGATTCTAGAATGAAGGATAGCCAATTAACCAAATGGGCTAGCCATGATGGTGCACAAGGGTGAGTTAGCCATTTGTTGAGCTATGTGGTGCACCCTTGTGACATTCTCCCCCACCCGAATTCGCAGACGTCCTCGTCGCGTTGTACTTGTCGATGAGATGTTTGTGTTGCCAAAGTAAGTCTTCATGTTCCCAACTAGCTTCACTTTCTGGTTGATCCTTCCATCGGACAAGATATTCCTTATAAATTCGCCCTCCTCTTGAGACACGTCTGTGTGACTCTATGCTTGAAGCCTGTTTGTCTAGAGAGGTAATCATATTGAACAGGGCTCTCTTGGTAACTCCTCTAGACTCGTCATCTTGATCCGCATAATATGGCTTCAAGCAGCTGACATGAAAGACGGAATGGATCTTCATGTGGCTAGGTAGCTCCAATATATAGGACACCTTCCCGACTTTCTTGACGATGCGAAATGGTCCCTCATACCGTTGAATGAGTCCCTTATGTACCTTAGGAAAAGCTTTGAACTGTTGCGGGTTCAACTTCAGCATGACTAAGTCACATTCTTCGAAAGATACGAGTCTCCTTTTCTCGTCCGCCCATTTCTTCATACGCTGAGAGGCTTTCTCCAAGTATGCTTTGGCCAAGTTGTGCTTCTCATGTAACTCCTTTGTGAATTGAAAAGCAGAAGGGCTCTTTCTTCTATATCCTCCAGCGAGTGTGTATGGCATCAGAGGTTGTTGTCCTGTGGCCAACTCGAATGGACTGTGGCCAGATGATTCACTCTTCTGCAAGTTGTAGCAAAACTAAGCCACGTCCAACAGTTCCACCCAATTCCTCTGATTAACGTTCGCGAAGTGTCTCAAGTACTCCTTTAACAAAGCATTAGTGCGCTCCGTTTGTCCATCTGTCCGAGGATGAAAGATTGTAGAGAAGTTGAGCTCGGACCCAAGTAACTTGAACACTTCTGTCCAAAATTTCCCCGTAAATCTTGGATCGCGATCGCTAACTATGATCTTTGGTATGCCCCAATATTTCACCACATACTTCACGAACATTCGAGCAGCCTATTCCGCGGTGCAGTCTGTAGGTGCAGCGATGAAGGTAGAATACTTGGTGAACCTTTCCACGACCACCAAGATTGATCCCAAGCCATCTACCTTAGGTAAGGAAGAGATGAAGTCCATCGATAAACACTCCCACGGTCTATCTAGCACTGGTAATGGCTCTAGAAGTCCTCCTGACTTCTTGTGTTCTACCTTATCCTGCTGGCATACCAAACACGTCCGAACATAGGCATCCACATCGTCCTCCATCTTTGGCCAGTAATAACTTGCTTCCAGCAAAGCCAAAGTCCTTCTCTATCCAGGGTGGCCTGCCCATCGGGTGTCATGACAATCATGCATTAGCTCATGCCTCCGGTTCCCATGCTTAGGTATGAACATCCTGTTCCCATGTGTGAATAGAAGACCGTCTTTCAACCAGAACCGACGAGTCTTCCCCTTATTCACCGCATGAATGAGGCTCTTTGCAAAAGTGTCCTGTTCCAAGCCTTCATGTACACGATCCGGAATGGCGCCTGATAATTTGGTGATGGAAGCTATACGTTCCAAGGAAAGACCAGCAAGTTTCGCTTTTCGGCTCAGTGCATCAGCAACATAGTTGGTACGACCTGGCTTGTACTCAAGCTTCATGTGGAACTCGGCCAGAAAGTCTTGCCACCTTGCTTGCTTCGGAGATAACTTTTTCTGAGTCTTTAGCTGGTAGCCACATTATCGGTGAAGACCATGAAATGTGACCCAAGAAGGTAATGCCTCCATGTCCGAAGACAGTGTATGACGACAGTCATATCTTTTTCTTGCACCGTGTAGCGTCGTTCCGCATCGTTCAACTTCCGACTTTCATATGCAAGTGGGTGTCCTTCCTGCATAAGAACTCCGCCAATAGCAAAATCGGAAGCGTCAGTGTATACCTCAAAAGGCTTGGCGTGGTCAGGTAATCTTAAGACTGGCTCCTTCATAACCGCGGTCTTAAGATCATCGAAAGCGGCTTGGCACTTTTCACTCCACATCAAAGTCCTCGCTTTCTTTAGCAAGTCCGTGAGTGGTGCTGCTCTCTTCGAGTATCGCTCGATGAATCTCCGGTAGTAGTTGGCAAGTATTAGAAAAGACCGCAAGTGAGCCACTTTGGTAGGCGATTCCCACTCCTTGATAGCCTTGATAATCTTTTCCTCCATCCAGATTTGGCCATCACCTATCCAATGTCCAAGGAAGGACACTTTGGGCTGAGCGAAGCTGCATTTCTCCTTATTCACATATAAAGGGTTCTCCCTCAGTACTTGGAACACGATCCGTAAGTATTTGAGGTGCTCATCCAAAGTGTGGCTATACACGACGATGTCGTCAAGGTACACGACTACGAACCGATCGAGATATGGGTGGAATACCTTGTTCATCAAAGTACAAAATGTGGCAGGAGCATTGGTTAGACCAAAATGCATAACTAAGAATTCGTAAGCTTCGTTCCTCGTTACACATGTAGTCTTCGGCTCGTCCCCTTCTGCTATTCGAACTTGATAGTATCCCGACCTCAAGTCCAGCTTTGTGAAGTATCGAGCATTACCCAATTGATCGAACAAGTCTTCTACTCGGGGAATTGGATACTTGTTCTTTACGGTCACCTTGTTTAGGGCTCGGTATTCGATGCACATCCGGAGACTTCCGTCCTTCTTCTTCTGAAACAACACCGGGGCTCTGCAAGGGGCCTTAGAGGGTTGGATGTAGCCGGCATCCAACAATTCCTTGAGTTGCTTCTTCAACTCTTCCAACTATGGCGGGGCCATGCAGTATGGGTCCATGAAGGGCGGATTTGCTCCAGGTTCCAGCTCGATCTGATGATCCACCTCCCTCATAGGTGGTAGTCGGTTGGGCAACTCGGCTGGCATCACATCTTGGTATTCCTGAAAAGCTTTTTGCACCTCCAATGGAACGACCTCGACCAGTTCTTCGCTTTCCTCAATGATGCTGCTACAAAGGTGGGTTCTCCCTAATGAACACCCCTCTTTAGTTGTAGAGCCGACAGTACACTCGAGCAAGTCTCCTTGGTCCGGGTGGCTGGAATTACACATGGAGACTTCTCGTCACTGATGCTGACTACGCCGAGGCAAGGCACCATGGCAACTTTGGCACGATCCAAGAAATCCATTCCGAAAATAACTTTGAAATCGTCCATCTTTACTACCATAAAGTCGGTAGTTCCTTTCCACGCACCAACCTTCATTTCGACCCCCTTGGCCGCTCCGTGAACATGTATGGCTTCTGAATTTACCGCCTTGATGGTGCTTGAATCCGCCTCGAACTTCAACTTCAATCTCTTGGCTTCTCCTTTAGAGATGAAGTTGTGTGTTGCACCAGAATCGACCATTTCCTTGGTCTTCTGCTCGTTTAGACTTATGTCTACATGCATAAGTCCTTTGTTCTCCTTTGGTGCTGGACGTTTTTCCTTGGGCTGGCTCTTGATGGCGCTCAACCGAACGGCTCCCAGGTGCGAGTCTTCGGTTTTCTCTTCATGCTCCGCAATCAAAGAGTTGAGCAAGTTCTTTTTGGGACAACTGTGGGCAAGATGGTCACCTTGGAAAATGAAGCATTTCTTCACACAGTTATCTTGCCTTCCTTTCCACCCGTTATTTGGCTTGGACCCTATCGCGGTAGTTCCTGTCTCCCCCACCCGTTCCTTCTGGTAATGGCTTGGATGGCTTGTTCTTGGAAAGTTGATCAGGTTTGCTAGAAAAGTCATCAAGTTTCTCGATAGTGCTTAATGCGGTGGACAAGTCAGTAATACCTCTTCGTTGAAGTTCCATAGAAGCCCAACGAGGTAGGCCACGATTGAAGTGGTAGAAGCAGTCCTCGTCTGCCATTGTTAATATGTCTAACATGAGGGAATTAAATTGTTTGACATATTCGGAAATGGTACCTGAATACTTCAAATTGTGAAGCTTGTCCCGAGCTTTGTGCTCAACGTTCTCCGGATAGAACATGGCTTTAATCTCCCTTTTGAACTCCTCCCAAGTAGTGATGGTGCAGACTCCTCTCTCGATTTCTGCATATTTTCTTCTCCACCACAATCATCCATCTTCTATCAGGTACGTGGTCGCCGTGTAGACCCGTTCTTGCTCGTCATCAAGGCCCGTGACCCTGAAGTATCTTTCCATGTCCCACAGAAAGTTTTCCAGCTCCTTAGCATCCCTTGCGCCGGAGTATTCCTTTGGTTCTGGCACCCTCACTCTAGATGGCCCACGAACCGCATATCCTCGGATTAGGGTCCTTAGCTCATCAATTTGAGCTTGCAGCATCCTCACATGTGCACCCATCTCGTTCTGATACGTCTCAAAAGAGACCTCCATCGATTTCTCCAAATCGTCTTGTTGCTCCATGGATTCCCCTAAATCCAGGTTCAACTTTTCTACCTTTTCTTCCAATGATCCAACACGAGATTCCAAACGGGGGCCCACTGACTTATCCCGTTGTTGTTTCTTTGTCTTCTCAACCTTTTCATTATTGTTAGTGATAACAACATTTGCATCATTTGAAGACATGGTGAGAGATCTTGCCGAGATTAGTATGAAATTAGCTCTGATACCAGTTGTCACGGGGTCGGTCCTTCGCCTCGACTTTACTCCGTGCGGCACTTGTCTAGTAAGCCTCCCAAACAAAGTTTAACACAACTTATGTGTAACTACTCAAGATCAAAACTCACAAGAAACTCAAGAACGCTCAAGAACACTCAAAAACAAGAGAGAATGATTTGAATGAGAGAAGTAAGTGTGTATTCCTCTCTTTACTTGAATACTTGGATTGTTGGATGATTACAAATGAGAATGGCATACCTATTTATACCAGTTGGGAGCCAAGAATGTTCTAGAGATTTATCTAAGATCTATACAAGTGTATGGCTAAGATCTACTTCTAGATTATTCTACTTTTATCCACAAATATCTACACCATTCTAGAGTATTCTAATAAAAGGACAAAATAGAGAAGATTCTAGAATGGAGGCTAGCCAATTAGCCAAATGGGCTAGCCATGATGGTGCACAAGGGTGAGTTAGCCATTTGGTGAGCTATGTGGTGCACCCTTGTGACATGGCGCTAGGAAGAGAAAGTGAGAGCGAGTGAGGCAGTAGGTGGGCGCCAGCGCTGGAGAGGGATATACTTGCGCCGTGAAAATAAGGAGACAACGTTATTTGACGCCGGTATGAAAAGCACGTTGGCACCAGCTTGGGATAGTGTCGAGGATGGTTGTTGGCGACATCGTGAGAGGACACTGGCACTCCAAGCCATGCTTATACCTTTTTTTTTGTAAGTCAAAAATTGTATTAAGAAAAAATAGCTTTAGTTTACAAAGATAAATTCAGAGTCAAAGACTCCGAACTTAAATAAATAACATCAGTAAAAAGAAAGAAAAAGAAGCATCTACCAATGCCTAACAAAAACTTAGTTGCCATGCCTATACCATTATTAAAGATTGTTTGTCGACAAGTCTTCATCTACTAGTGTATCTCTATTTCGAGGGAGTCGTGGATATTAATTTCCAAAACCTTTTTTTTTCTTAGAAAAATATTACTGATAAATTTATACAACTCAGCTGATAATTTTATTCGTTTGAATAAATAAATAATTATATATATTTATGGCGTTCGTAATAGACCTGGTGCTACGCGTTTGTTGGTGGGGTTAGACCAGCAACTGGAATAAAAGGGTCGTTGGCTCGATAGCATGAGGCGGGAAGATTTATAAGTTTTTCCCTTGTCAATAAGATAACTAATATTCAAAATCTGAAACTTAGTTCAAGTAGTTACTTAGCTTTATCTCCTCCAGGCAATCTCCTTAGCGCAGCCTTGGGATTTAGGATGAGACCCTCCTGTGAGCAAGTAGTAGACTCTGGTGCTTAGGATTTGATTATGCAGTTCCGGGTGCTAGTAATGACGTTAGAAAGGCAACAATCGACATGAGATGGACATCCATAGATGAACCTGAAGTTGTAGCATGCGGTAGCAGGATTGGAAACAATGAAAGCCATCATGAGGAGTTGATGATACACTGGAGCTGCAGATGAGGCTGGTAGTGGACTTCAAAATTTATTTATTTTTATTTTTTTGATGTAGATTCGAGCACGTCAAATCTTGAAGTAGGATGATCCATCGTCTTCGTCTTGAATCAACATGAATACTGAGTAACAAGGCTAGTAACGTTATCATAAGTTGAGACAACAATGGTCGTGGGAGTGAGGCAATAGTGACACAAGGTTGGTGATGTCTTCTGATGTTGTGAAGTATTTTAGGATTTGACGTAGAAGCTGAGGTGATGGTCTCTCTGAAAAGTAAGTTAGGATCTCAGTGGAGGTTAGGAATCCATGGAAAACGATCCTATGGATGACTTCATGACTGGCGACGTCGTGGCAAGCTTTATAGATGACGACCTCATATCAAATAGTGAGAGCCTCATGATTTGGAGTTTCTTATATAGCTTAGAAAAATTTCAGGCTCGTGTACGACGTTAACTCATAGCCCTTTTTTATTGGGAAGACAACTTGTTAGGATGATGTAAGTGAACGGTTTTATTACTAATACCGTTGTCGGTCCGATCTTCAGGTTGAAGGAGGTAACTGTGTTAAACCTCTAAAGCTGAAGGAGCCTTCAGTCCCCAGGTGTAGCTACTTTGATCTGCTTCTAGACGAGATATGATTTGATAGTATCACCATGAGTCCATGCCTAGGATTTGATCAGGAATGAGAAGCCAAGAAGGTTGAAGTCTACCTTTGTTTGTAGTTATTGTTGCGCTAAGGCTAGAGCGAGAACTTGAGTTGAAGTTGAAGCCCTCGTTGGTGTCTAGGCTGTTGACCACTACACCAAAAACAATGATTTGTGATGGTTATTTTTCGTCTCCCATAATTTTAGCAACACTAATATCCGTTGCAAAAACGACGTTACAAATTTTATGCAACGTTTATATCCGTTGGTTAAATTAATTAAAACATCGTTTATATACTTTGCTAAATATATAATTAATGCAATGACTAAGTTAATGTAAGCAACATTAATATCCGTTGCAAAACATATAATGAAAATTAAAAAAAATATGTAAAATTTCAAAAAATGTATATTTGTATTTTCGAAATTCCTCTTGTTGACACCCCGGTTTCGCACCCTCCGTAAAAATCATTTTTACGCTTCAAAACCGGATACAAGATATGGCTGCAAAATCCGTAGTGTCGCCAAGATGGAGGAGCGATAAAAGATGAGAAACATTGTTCATCTCCACACCATACATATCATTTATTAAGCGTATCCCAATGCAACAAAAAACTCTTCTACTCACTCACCCAACAAACATTACCCAAAATAGGAAAATATACATTACACCTCCCTCACGATTGGTTTCATCTCCATAATCGCAAAAAACAATTAAACTTTGCAAAATGGGAGACAAAAATAAAAATACTTTTCCTACCAAATGACCTGTGGAGCACTTACATGGTACCTAACCAATGACCGAGTCAAGTTCGCAAACTGGACAACAATGATAAATGCGTTCATAGAGTACTTCTCGAATACTGAAACGGTTGAGCAGAACTTGGAGGAGTTCCTCTCAAGCTAAAGAGATAAGTTTTGGAAGGATGACACTAGAAGAAAGGAACAATTACTTTCTAATCCTCCCGCCAACCATGAAAACTACATATGTATGATCGTCCTTGATGATACTGCTGAAGATGTCGGTAATCCCCATTCTTCTGACGTAAAAAAAATGCCTTAAGAAGAACGGGCGGTGAGGGTTCACAACTGATGAAGGATGAGCCGGAACAATCCTTGTGGACCCCAGAGAGTTGCATTTTTATTTTTAATGCACCTTTAGTTTCGAAAAAGAAAAACAAAAAAAATCAGAAAACTGAAAAATCCAAAAACATGAAGAAAACATAGAAAACCAAAAAAATCATGTTATAGAAATAAATAAAGAATGTGAAAATGAAGCTGAAGCAACATACTTGGATGTTGATACCGAGATAAGCTTTGATTACGAAGATGAAATGATTGCTTGTCCCAAACACGTCCCGGAAGAGATCCAAAAAATTCTGGATAAACATGAGAAAAAGCCAGAATTTACTGAAGAAGAAACAATCAACCTGGGAACTGAGGAGCATCCACAAAACATCAAGATTGGAACTACTCTATCCATGGAAGAAAGAGAAGAGATGATCAAGCTACTCACTGAATTCGAAGATGTTTTTGCCTGGTTTTATGAAGATATGCCTGGATTGGACACGAACATAGTGGTTTATCGCTTACCAACATACCCTGATGTGAAACCATCCAAACAAAAGCTCAGAAGGTTAAGGCCAGAACGGACCTTAAAAGTCAAAGAAGAAGTCGAGAAGCAGCTTAATGCGGTTTTTCTCATGGACGTTACATACATTGAATGACTAGAAAACATTGTACCTGTTCCAAAGAAAGATGAAAAAGTGAGGATGTGCATTGATTATCATAATCTAAACAAAGCCAGCCCAAAATATGACTTTCCACTGCACACATTGATATTTTGGTCACAATGCTTCCGGACAAGGGATATTATCATTCATGGATGGCTTCTCCGGATACGATTAAATCAGAATGGCCGAAGAGGACATGACAAAAACATCTTTCATCACTCCATGGGGAATATTTTGTTACCTGGTCATGCCTTTCGGACTTAAGAATACGGGAGTCACATACCAAATAGCCATGACAAACATTTTTCATGACATGGTGCACAAGGAACTCGAGATCTATGTAGATGACATGGTGGCAAAATCTAAACATATCAAAGATCATGTGAGTGTGTTAAGAAAGCTTTTCCACCGTCTTCAAAAGTTTCAACTCAATCTCAATCCCAAAAGTGCATGTTCGACGCTAAATCTGGAAAATTGCTAGGATTTGTCATCAGCAACAGGGGAATCGAATGTGATCCATCAAAGGATAAAACTATCATTGAGATGTCCCCACCAAGAACTGGAAAAGAAATTAGGGTATTTATAGGTCGACTGCAATACATAAGTCAGTTTATAAATCAATTCAACCCAATATGTGAGCCAATATTCAAGCTGCTGAGAAAGAATGTGCCCACCGTGTGGAATCATGAATGTCAAGAGGCATTTGAAACAATCCAAAAGTACTTGACAAGCCCACCAATACTTGTCCCTCCTACCCCTCGTGTTCCGCTGATTCTCTATCTTTCAGTAGCAGATACCTCAAAGGGAGCAATGTTGGGTCAATATCATGAAGATAGTGGCAAGGAACGGACCATTTACTACCTCAGTAAAACTCTTTGGGGATATGAGACTAAGTACACCATGTTAGAGAAGATTTGATTGGCGCTTTTTTGGGAAACTCAACATCTTCGACATTACATGTTGTCTCATAAGGTCCAATTGTTATCTAGAATGGATCCTCTCAAATACTTGTTTGAAAAACCTACATTATCAGGGAGAACATCAAAGTGGAAACTCATACTCTCCGAATTTGAGATCACATATGTCACACAAAAATTCGTCAAAGGAAGAGAAATTGCGGATCACCTAGCATCACATCCTCTTTTGGACAACACTGAACTGAAGGTAGATTTTCCAGATGAGTGGGTCATGCATGCCGACCTAGTCGAAGAAAAGCCATGGAAAATGTATTTTGACGGCTCCGCAACAAACAAGGAAGAGGTGTAGGGGTACTCCTAGAGTCACCGGAAGGCATCCACGCACCATTTTTTATCACGCTCTGTTTCCAATGCACCAACAATGTATCGGAGTACGAAGATTGCATAACCGGGTTAAAATCTACAAATGAAATCAATGTCAAGAATATCATAGTGTTCGAAGACTCATTTTTAATCATCAAACAAATCCAAAAAGAATGGATGGTTAATGAACAATTATCTCAATATCATGAACACATGGAAGAGCTTACCAAACGATTTGATCATATTAAATTCCATCACATCTACCAAAACAAGAATCACGGTGCCAACGCTCTTGCTATGTTGGCATCTCAGTTAACAGTCCCAGAAGGAATGATGGTAAAACCCATTGAAATAAGCCAAAGAGATGAGCCTGTATTCTGTTACTCCATTCAAGTGACTGCTGAACAACTCGACAACCAAAGATACCTTGAAGATCAGTCCTACCTAGAAGATGCGACAAAACAACAAAGGAGATACATCCGGGAATGGTGTTCTAGTATACCATCTATGCGAATATTCTCTACAAAGTATCAAGACACGTGACATTGTTACGATGTGTGAATGAGCATGAAGCAAGGAAGGTCCTAGAACGGATACACAGCGGTGATTATGGTCCCCATATGAATGCACACATGATGTGTAAGAAAATAGCCCGTCTCGGATACTAGTGGACAACACTGATGGCAGGTTTCTATAATTTTGTTATGAAGTTCCCCCAATGAAAAATACATGGGAATCTCATGCATGTGCCTTCTTCCCAACTATATACTTTGTCTTCTCTATGACCTTTCTCTACCTGGGGAATCGATCTCATAGGTAAAATAAATTCGTATTCTAATGGCCACAAGTATATTTTCGTTTTAATTGATTACTTCACCAAATGGGTCGAGGCCATTTCGACCAGATGTTTCAAAGGAAAGCCGACAGTTGATTTCATACGAAACCACATCATTTGCAGATATGGAATTCCACATGAAATAATATCAGATAACGGGTCAAATTTTATCAGGGAAGAAACTAAAGAATTTCTAGGCAAGTACAAGATTCAACATCATCTAGCCTCACCATATCGACCTCAAACCAATGGAGCGGTTAATACAGCCAACAAGACACTGGTCCAAATAACTGAAGAAGATGACTGAAACATGTAGAGGCTGGAGAGAGAAGTTACCATATGCGTTGTGGTCTTATAGAACCTGCATTTGTACTGCAACTGGGGATACACCTTTCTCACTTGCATATGATATGGAGGCGATGCATCCCATTGAGATACAAATTCCAACGTTGAGGGTTATAAAGGAAAGTCAATTATCGAAAGATGAATGGGTAAAAGTAAGAGTTGAACAACTAAATCTGATCGATGAAAGGAAACTAACTGTAGCATGCCATTCTCAAGCATACCAGAACAGGGTTCTATGCAATTTCAACAAACATGTGCGGCCACGCAATTTCAACTTGTTGATAGAAAGAAGGAACTGTTTATAGCCGTCACGAGATAAACGAGTATACTCATCCAAGCCGCGGGAACATGTACATATGGAGACCTTGTGCTCAAAGAAGTTTGTCCGCTCAAGCATTCGGACCCTAGGGGAAATTTTAGGCCAACATGGGAAGGACCATACATCATAAAAAATATCTTTCAAGGAATGGCAGTACAATTGATGGACCTAAACGGTGAAGAAAAAACTAGGACCACAAATGCAAATCAACTCAAAAGGTATTACGCCTGAAAAGTAATCATCAAACTTTCCAAATATTGTCTCATTATTATTTGAAGATATTACGACAGAGGATACACACACATCGGTTTATTTCTCAACATGAAGATAGAAGACGAAAGCCGTCTCGACCCAACAAGTCAATGATAACTTTGCTACCGCATTGAGATACGTCTACAAATGTTCAATTGGTTCGATGATACTTTATGTACCATGTATTTCGTCGTGGTTTTCCTTACTTGATTTTTTTAGTCCATCGTTTCTCTTTATTTCCGAAAACATTCAAAAAAAAAGTTTTAAAAGTGTTGTTTTCCAAAAAGGAAATTAAAAAAAAAACAAACAAACAAAAGTAAAAAAAAAAAAAATTGTCGATAATGAAAGCCTTAGGATTGATATGGTGTTATGCGCAACCAGATAGGCACCTGAGACAACATTTTCATGTTTTTCACAAAAAAAAAGGAAAATAATTTTTAGTTAATTTTTAAAAGTTTAATAGTTTGTCTAATTTAGGTTTTCAAGTAAATAATGCATTTTAAAAATAAAATAAAAAAATATTTTAAAAACTTTTTTTAATAAATAAATAGTAGAAAAAAAAACATTGAAAGCCTTAGGAAAATATTGTGCCATACACATACCGAAAGGCAACTGAGGCAGAGATTTTCGAGTTAACATTTGAGTAATAATTTTTGTGTCTAATCAAATTCTTCAGTTTGTTTAATGATATTTGTGTAGGATGAATTATCTGAGTTGAGACCTTTTCACTAGAACCGGAAATCCCCAAGTAGTGCAAGTCAATTTCAAGACAAAGGCACCACCAGAGCAGAAAAAATTTCATTCATGAAGAAAAAGGTTACAAGGTCATCATTCCCGACAACAAATCTAGAACAATTTCTCATATGAAGGATACAAGGATGAATTTGGTTGGATCCAAAAATAATAATAATAAAAAATTACATAGAAAAATAAAAATAAATAACAAGCAATAAACCAAAAGGAAGAAGTGAAGATCTAACACAAGAAAACGATGATTTAGTCTGAGTGTGGACAGAGAGCAAATTCTTCACCATCTCTCATTGATCAAAACTAATGTATTCTGGTGGAAAGAGTGTTTTCATCTCATACACACGATTCAGATGTCCTCATCACAGGAAGACCATCTATACTTTCCAAGTACATCAAAATCCAAATTTGGCTTCACCATTGAAACCTTGATTTATCATTATATGTAATCTGGAGATGCATATGGAATGATCTTGCATCTTTCCCCAAATCATCATATCTTCATCTTCAATCCGAACATTAAGGCAGATCTTAAGACGTACTCACGTCAAATGCAGAAAAATCAAGCTTTGTACAGATCCATAGTGAGATTCCACCAAAAAAGGTTCTCCCTAGTTAAACCATCTTCCAAGAGTGTGTACTTCATCTGCTCAGTTTCCTCCTCTCACATTCATCAACCAGTGAATGATCCAAATAGCAATAAGAAAAAAAGCAAGAAATGAAAGGACATGTTATACTACCATAAGATGAAAGTGGTGGTTGAAAGAAAAAATTGAAAATCAGATCTAGTGCAAACAAGAAAGATTCAAAAATATCTTCTTGAGTCTCTGGTAAAAAAGGAGAAATAATAGGAGGCAGAAAAAGGAGAAGTTGATGGCCGAAAAAGAAGACTAGGTATTTAAAAGAATGAAATTAGGGCTTCATCAAACTATTCCCTGGGGGATCACCCGAAATGAAGCCCATGACCCGTATATATTTATATATATATATATATATATATATATATATATATATATATATTCATCCGATCCACTAGCTCTTTTTCTCTATTGCTAAAAAAATAATATGTATATATATATATGAAAAAAAGTATATATATATATAAAATTGTCTACCTCGTAAAGCAGCTGAAGTGTAGACAATTTTTCAGAAAGGGATTTAATATGTGCTTGCTGCTCCAATGATTCTTTACTAGTGTTATCATGTATTAGAAGGATCTCATACATCTCATTTACCACCGACTTCAATTGGCGCTCTCGGATATCCACCAAACAGAGCAAGTATTTTTGAAGCGTCCTGGAAGCCTAAATCCAAGGGAATTTTTAGTAAGATGATTAAATGCTTAAATCCAAGGGATCGCAGAATCAATACCTCTGGAATATCACTCGGAAGAGGAAAACCAATAATGCCCTCATAGTCAAAGGGACCACCTTCAATGGAAAACATATTTGAAGTGCCTAAGATATGTATTTGAAGATCCCATGAAGGAAGCAAATAACCCAAATCAAGTAATGAATCTTGTTGAACAACAACACTACTTGAAGATCCCCTCAACATCGGACGAGGGGCAAAGCCCGGATCTCCCTCTATGAGATTCTCACGGAAAACGAGGATAAAAAGAGATGGACCCAAAGAAACAGATCTCCAATAAGCATCAAAATTCAATCCACGGTCAACTGAGTATGCATATGACGTACTATCTTATTCATATCGCTAAATATCGCATAAGTAAAACATGCATCATCATGAGGAAGAAAGCGATGTGTCGCGTCTGGATGATTAATTTGCCTCCAAATCTGTCACCAAGATACCATGCACAGTAGTTTAGACCCGAAACAGGTAGCCTTGCATGCTAGGCACCATAGTACGAATTGTTATTTCATTGCGTCGGGTCAAATAATTCTTCCAAAAATCCAAGCAAATCTGTGATACAAATAGAGGTATATATAAAAAAAAATGAGAAAAAAATAAATGGTTTTTACAGATCAACCGTAGCCCCTTCTAAACAAAGACGCGTATATGCGGTCGAATAAATTCGAACTGCACTTTTCCACCTAGCCATTCGAGGAAACATTTGACTATTGGAGAAGCTGTTATCATAAGAAGGTCGAGAAGCGGGAAAATGCTCATAACACCAAAACTGTTAAGAAGTGCAAAAAAGGGGGTGTGAAAGAAAAATGAAGTTGAGATTGATCGATCGACACGATACAAGGTGACATATGCTCACATTCAAGATGGGCCAAAATCCACACAAGGCTCCTGTTTGAAGGCGGGGTGCTCGAGTGAGATAGTTATAGAGGCACACCATTGTACAACTTCCCTAGTCATAAAAACCCACCAAGTCTATATCCATAAAGGCGGTCGAGTAACCAGATTTGATGTAGCCGTTGGACGTATTAAGAAAGGTACTCCCCGTAACATAAATGAGGAAAGCTCTCGTAACCTCGACAACTTTAGCATCATCTTTTGGAACGTCATTGATAAGATCCAACTCAGGAGTGGAGAAACAATTTCTCAAGATAGATAAACTAACATACCAATTCTTGGGGAAGATATTCCTGCAATGCGATCCCAACATGTTTTCGACACTCTCCTCAGTCATGTTTACACCCAAAGGAAGGAACTCTTGTCCCCACACAGATACCGATAATCATGTAAAAATCCAAAGGACTGATGGTTAACTCACAACATGGGAGGTTAAAAGAATTGGTGTCACCCCACCACCGCTCTGCCACAATTAGATCATTCTCCCGATCATATGAGGATGTGAAAGCTTCGATAAAGTTGTACCAACCGATCTGTTGTACGGTCTCACGCACACCTCTGCATTTTTTCAACACGACGCACCACTCAGTTATGCCGGTGGTCCCTCCACGAACACGTGCCCAAGAGTAATTATGTGAAAGTAGACAATGTTAAAAAAGGGTTCATGAGAAGCGTCAGAAGGAAGAAGCGAAAAGCATGAAAATAAAGGAATTACGAATCAATAGGAACTTACAAACTCTTCACGGATTCTCGTTGAAACGTGGTTATCAACATCGTACAAAACACCAACTTTTCGTCTTGTACGAACAACATGCAAAGTTGGAAGATTGGGAAGAACACTAGTTGGATGCCTACATGCCATATTGAAATAAAAAAAACTTTTTACCTAAGGAAAGATATTACTCCCATTCTTATATAAGGAGATAAAGGTAATTCCTTCCTCAGGAAGTTTAGAAAAAGGATACACTTTATATGAATAGTCTTTTGAAAGAAAAATAGGTCATATCCGGTCAAAGCATTGCACGAAAACTGAAAGGTACTCTTCAAGATTCCTACAAATAAAGGCATAGAAGGCTCGAAACCTCCTGGTAGATTAGCAATCTCAACCGGGGCAAACCAGACCAATGTTAGAACTTTCTTCATCGAAATTTTTAATCCACCATTCACCGTCTCAGACGGAATGCAAACCGTTTGAAATCAACAACAAAGGATCAGAACCTCCAGGTAAATGATAACTTGCAAGCTCAACCGGTGCAAACCCGGCCAATGTTAGAACTTTCTTCATCGAATTTTTAAGTCGCCCTTCAGCGGCTTAGACGGAATACAAACCGTCTGAAATCAACCGCAGAGGATCAGAATCTCTAGCTAAATGAAACTGGCAAGCTCAACCGGGGCAAACCCGACCAATTTTAGAACTTTCTTCATCGAATTTTTTAAAGTCACCCTTTATCTGCTCAGACGGAATACAAACCATCAGAAATCAACCGCAAAGGCTCATCTACCTCCAGGTAAATGGAACTGACGAGCTCAACCAGGGAAAACCCGTCTAACGTCAAGAATTTCTTTATCAGCTTATCAAGACCACCGTCAAAGGTGGGGTGCGAAATCGTGTTCACATCTTTGCTCATTAACCGCAAGCGGTTATTCTCAAAGAGGGGCAACTGTTGACACCACAATTTCGCACCCTCCGTAAAAATCATTTTTACGCTTCAAAACCGGATACAAGATATGGCTGCAAAATCTGTAGTGTCGGCAAGATGGAGGAAGGATAAAAGGTGAGAAACATTGTTCATCTCCACACCATACATGTTATTCATTACCCGTATCCCAATGCAACAAAAAACTCTTCTACTCACTCACCCACCAAACATTAAACAAAATAGGAAAATATCCATTACACCTCCTCACGATTGGTTTCATCTCCATAATCGCAAAAAAACAATTAAACTTTATAAAATGAGAGACAAAAACAAAAATACTTTTCCTACCAAATCCTTTTAATTATTTGGTTTTCATATCACCTTTATTATCTTTAAACAATGTTCCCACTACCAACTTTTCTTCCTATTTCTTTTCTTTCTTCTTTGGGTATCTCACATATGATACTCACCCTTCACTATAAAAAGGTCAACATCCTACACAAAAGGGAAGAACCGTACTTTTAAAAAGGAGAGATAGTTTTCATAAAAGTGAAGAAGAAAAAAAATAGTTTAAAGAAAGAGCGACATATTTTAGTGTGAGAGAAAAGAGTGAAAAAAGAGAACAAGAGTATTCTTATTTTTTATTCATTTTGAAATATTCCGCAAACGTATCCTTTTCCAAATCCAGTAATATCAATTCATATCTTAAATCTTAAAGTTTTATTCATTTTAAATATTAATTGTTTAATTAAGTATTATCATTCTATTTAAAATTAAAAAAATTAGTTAACATCAATCAAATACTGTTGTAAGTTTTTAAGAGATTAGTATTAAATTGCTGGTATGTTAGCTACTTTCACCTTACTTATTCAAAGTAAGGATCTTCGCAGGCTCATTTGGTATTCAAGGTATAATAACTAAACGTTTTCTCTTTCTTTTATTTATTATTAATTATGAATTAGTAAAAATGGTCAAAATAATGATCATTTCATATTGATGTTATAAGCCAAAATTAACATATTAGACAAATTTATCAACCATGTCGATTAAATAAAATATGGATATAAAATAGTCTCCTACCTCACACTAAAATATATCGCTCAAACATTAATTATTTACGTGGCCACGAACCCCAGTGTGAGTATAAATGGACTTCCATCTCATCAGGGTCACACGTACATACTTGCAAATTTTGTTTAATTAATTAGTTTATGTGGGCGAACCTCGAACTAACGTCACAAAATACATACTTGTGAAATTGTCTTTAATTAATTATTTACGTGGCCACGAACCCCAATGTGAGTATAAATGGACTTCCATCTCATCAGGATCACACGTATAGACTTGCGCAGATTTTGTTTAATTAATTAGTTTATGTGGCGAACCTCGAACTAAGGTCATACATACATACATGTTCATTAATTTTCTTAATTATTTTATTGTTAGTTTTGTATCACAAATATGCATTTGTACGTATGGTAAAATAAATTATAAACACTTCCCCCCTTTAATCATGAAGTAGAGTCCAATCATATGATTGGGCGGATGATGGGTGCCTAACCCCTTCCTATCATGTACTAGAATATCCTTACCCAGATCCTCTGATAGCAGACCATAAAAATGAAAGTCATGACTAGATATTAGTTTTCCCGAAAGAATTCTAACTAGTTAAATAAGATCCTGACTCCTCTTAGTCAGGTGACGACTTCAAAACATCTCTATTTTGGTGGAGATAACTCCTTAATAACAAACTATTAAAAAGTTAACTCTGCGTAGCATGTGTATTAGATATTCACAAATGGATGGACAATTATGCACATGTAACCTTCGCCTTTACCTCTCTCTCCAATGGACCCCCGCGTCTCCCTAACAGGAGACATATAAAATCCAGGTAGCTAAGACCCCGGCTCAGCCTCCCCCGATCCTGGTGATCATCTTCGGTTTCTTCACCTGTATTACAAACCTCATGTTGCATTCACCCCGATCTTTACAATAGTCTTACAACATACTCTTAATTACTACACAATGAAATTGATAATGTTCATCCCGAAAACATAAGAAAATGACATTTAATTTATTCCAAGTGAAACTGGATCACCTCAACTCAAGTTTACTTCTTGTTTGAAACTTACAATATTTTCTCAAATTGAGCAGCCGTTTTTGTAACATCACCCAATATGCACCTAGAAAAAAAAATTATCACAAGTGAACAAACACTGGGAAGTCACTGAACAAACTTCACTTTCACATCGAATAGAATTGTAACAAGAGAATTATGGAAAAAGGTAACATTGGGAGAAAGGATCAAGGAGAGTGATATGTTAAAATTGATTATAATTATAAAATCATGCAAAATAATATGCATTTAAGTTTTTCATAACATCTAAACAATCACTTTTAAGTTTATGTATCAATTAAATATACCCTCAGATAAATGAAGGTTAAGGGCCCAATTTATGAACTATCTAACATGTCTTCAAAAAGAGTAAACTGTAAATAGCAAAATATGAGAATAACGCTAGTAATGAAAAGTATCAAATATACATATTAGCTTACTAATTACGAGTACAATATCACCAAAATTTGAGGTCACTCCATCAAACTGTATTAGGAATTTCAACTTTAAGCTTTTACTTCTATCATTCTCATTAACAAATCTTGTTGGCAAAATGCTATCAATCTATAGCACAACAACAAAAAAAAAATCAATGATGTACCCGTCGAAATTAGAACGTGTAGATGCAAAAGATGTTTAAAAGTTTCCAAGAATGCAGATTTAAATCACTGCATATATGATTATGTTTTATAGGATAAGCACATAATACCAAATATGGATTATATTCAAGGACAAAGATGCAGAACTTCAAGAGATTTTATAGAACCCCTTGTTAGAACTCGTACTAGAGAGTGAACTAAGAATAAATAGATCCTAAAATTCAGCATACATATATTCTCACCAAGCAATACATTTTTGATGTAATAATTGATCTTAACAAAGCAGTTAACTCATTTACAAAAAAAAATCCAAGTTACATTATCATATTGCTTCTTGTTTTGTTCCAATTATAGTTCACTGAGTTAAAATCCATGCACTAGCTCCCCAAGTTTATCTAACATGGCTTTACCACCTCACACTTTTTTTCCTAAAAAATAAGTAAAGTAAGGCAATATCAACTAATAGTACTATGGCCCTTGACAGCATACAATACTTACATCTAGATCAAGGACCCATGCGACTTACATGTAGATTCAATACCCATACGCTAATCAATTCCCATATCTTGAACAAGAAACTAGCAAACTATCTGCATAACAAAAATAGATTTTGTTCATTATTCGTCAAACCTGACGATCATGGTGCATATAAGTAAAAAAGGTTTTATTTGGTTATACAATGTTTGAGTACAATATAGAATGAATTGTGGGTTGTGGAGTAGTACTGCCTAAAATTTAAATAAACTAAAAACGAAAAACATGTGATTTACTTAACTTGGTTGTTTAAGGTCAGCACTCGAATAAGTATTTACCTGTCAAGGGCTGCGAGAAGTGATTTGCTGGGCAATTGAAGCATGCGTAATTTGTACTGTGAGATTTGACCTGCGTAATTAAACTGTGAGATTTGGATTGAATAGCCACTTGTCTGTTATACTGAGACCCATATCCTTTAACAAAAGGAAAAAAAGAAGTCAAACTATATCGTAACTAATTATAGACATGTCGAAAAGGGATATTATGAAATTCCACCAACATCTCATTTAAAACGTACAAGAAGTATCACATCATACAGAATGACATGTTAAGATAAATAAACAGCCAAAACTCTTACATATTAAATTCTGAACTTGATGTAACTCTCCTATCATCGTCGATAAGTAAGGAGGAACCTGCAATTCACATTTAGCCAACATTCACAAGCTTAATATAAAAAACCTATTAAAGAGAGTGAAACATCGAATTATTGATTAAGAAGTTACTTGTACATGCTAATTGATTTGTTACACGTTAGCATCTCTTTATACTTCCCCAACCAGTAGTAAAGCTTAATAGTTTGCTATAAAGCTTTAAAACCCCTAATAAATGGATAAGAAAACTCGTCGGTAAGAACTTAATACAACATTACCAACAATAACATGAATCCTGAAATAGGGAACTTCATTTAAACAACATGTGGTGCTAGAGGATGCCTTTTAACTTTTAGCAAATGGTGTTATACATATTATCTTACAACAATGGATGATATGGAATAAAACTAAATTTGACTTATCTATCTAGTCTAAATTTGACGAGATACTATGGAACTACATGTCTTGTTTACTTAACTCATCACTCCCTTCGATTCAATCATGTCAAAAACAATCCAACATTCTTACATTAATTTTTGTTGTAGTTCTAAGTTCAAGGAAATCTTTCATGGTGTTCCGTAATATTCTGAAACCGGGCCCTGCGTTGATGATGTATATACGGAACAGTGTCTGCAATATGAGAGCAATTTTGTATTAAAAATGATAGAACTGAAAGAGTACTTGTGAAATTCAGTATTTTTTCATCTCTAAATTTTTAGTAAGAAGGTACATAGAGGCACCTCGGGATAATTATTACCATCAAACTTCTGAAGACGTTGAAGCAGCTTTCAGAACATTTGTATGAGATTTAATGTTAGCATTTATGCTTAACTTTTATGTAGTGCACACAGAACATTTTCAAGAGAATCGGCTATGGAATTTTGTAACTTGAGATAATGCTTGATATGACTCTACAATTATATGGTATGCATCTAATTAGCGTTTTTGTTCAGAAATGGCATATCATATGTTCTGAATATTTGTAACTTTGTATAATCAGTGCGTTTTATCAATACAGATAGTTTGCATGGGCGCACATGAAATAACGAGGGTTTATCCGGGTAAATCCCTGAAATTTTGGAGGCGCAGACATATATAAAAGAGCTACAGGGATAATGTAGCCATGAGCTGAATACACATTCTCGATTCTCTTGCGGAATGTAAGATAGGAGTATGTATTCATAATTCTGATGTCGGGTCAGGAACTTTATACATATACATTTATTTTATGTCTCTGCAGATGATCAAAGATAATATTACAATTTTCTCCTTTGTCAAAAATCCACCATCAACATATCTTCAGAATCACAAAAGTCAGATGGTTCAATTGATAGATACAAGGCCAAACTTGTTGCAAAAGGTTTTCATCAACAAGATAGACTTGATTACACTGAAACATTTATTCTTGTTACTAAACCTACAACAATAAGAGTAATTCTTTCTTTGGATGTCAACTACAACTGGTTCATATCCCAGCTTGATGTGAGCAATGTTTTTTTGCATGGGGATCTCACTGAGTAAGTGTTCATGTATCAACCTCCTGGTTATGTTGATCCTGCTTATCCTACATTTGTTTGCAAGCTTCACAAATAACTTTATGGTCTTAAGAAGGCTCCAAGAGCTTGGTATGACAAACTGCTCCAGGTTTTTCTTTCTTTTGACTTTAAGCTCTCTACTGCAGATCATTCTTTATTTGTACAAAAGCATGATTGTAGAGTCACTATTATCTTGATATATGTGGATGATATTATCCTTATTAGTAGCTCTAGACAATATTATAAGGAACTCATTACTCAGCTACAAGGGCATTTTCCACTAAAGGATTTAGGACAACTTCACTACTTCTTGGGTCTTGAGATAAAGAGAACTGCAGACACTCTTTATATGACACAAACAAAGTATTGATGTGTTTTAGAATAGTGGTAAAAAGAGTTCGTTACTAGACTT
>JAJJMC010014301.1:5276996-5311726 GCA_023531435.1 Papaver californicum | reverse complement strand
ATTAAAATTATTTAGATTTGAACCAGAAATAACACTATCATCATGAAGCACAATTGGAGTGACAATTTCTTGATCACTCTGCTTGTATATTTTAAGTTCTTCATCAATACTACCCTTATCATCATAATAATATGAAGATGTTTGAACCTCGTCTAAATAATTAGTGTTATCAATTCTATCCTCGTCCTCTTGACTAGGTGAATAATTATCAAGGGTAGCACTATGTTGGAGATTAAGATCATTTTGAGCAATATTATTCTTTGCAGAAATTTCATTCAAACTTAATACGAACCTATTTCTATCCTCAGTCATCTCCTTTATGATTCTTCTTGTATCCTAAGTGCACTTCTTGATGGAATTCTCTAGAGAAAAAACTAGATCATAAATGTTAGATCGCAACTGAGCGTGTGATTCTTCTAGAGGCATAATAGGTTCATTATAAGGACTACTAGGTTGTATATGTTTTATGGCATCCCTCCAAGACAAAGAACTCGAATCATCATAGGGAGTACTAGATTGCATCTGCTTTAGGGCATCCTTCCAAGACAAAGAACTAGAATTTTCTCATGTGATTCTTCTATAGAAGGATTTGGGTTATCATAGGGAGTACTAGATTGCATCTGCTTTAGGGCATCCCTCCAAGATAAAGAATTAGAATTTTTCTCACTTTCATGTTCATTAGACGGGTGTATGTACGAATAGTAATTGGGATTACCCTGGTATGAGTAATAACCTCCAAAAGATTGGTGTTGATCCCGACTACTATCCAAACCATGTTGATAGTATGGTTAATGTTTATTTTGAAATTCAGTCGGATATTCATTGTATTGGTCCTCATAATACCAGTTCGACATTTTCTAAAAAACTTACTAATATATTAGAAAAAAATCTAAGAAAATAAATCCTAACAGGAAGGGGGTTCTAAACGTACACAAACAAGGCCGACTCAACCAAATCAAACCTATTGAATCTAGCAAACAAATAACATGATGGCTCTACTTAGATTGTTTCTAGACCAGCTTTTATTCCTTCGAAGGCAACTAGTTACAGTTTTAGCAAACCTCTTAGAAAGATCCGAATTAGATTAAGTCGAAGAGAAACAGGATAAGCTCTAAGGATCTTTGATAACCATGTCTCTTTGGCAACTTTTCCATGGGTTATAAGGCGGCTCTAATCAACTTAAAATAATCTTCCTGAATTTTGAATTAGACTAACAAAATAACCAATACAGTCCTTTTGAACGAGTTTCCTATAAGCTCGTTACCCTATCGGTCTATTTCTAGTCAAAATTTTAAGGTTTAGGTTCGCGTTTGGTAACGTGTTCCTAAAGCGGGCAAGAAGGAAACAATGATGAAATTCGAGTCCTTATCTTGTATGGCCAGTTCTTGCCCTTTACTAGAAAAATAATTTCGTATTCAGTTCCTCAACATATATGCATACGAATGAATACAGTAAACCCACTTGCAGGGGATTCGTGGGTTGATCGATTTTTACCTCCCGTACCAGACGGGGGATGAATCGGTTATACTCGACTCGGGCCACCGACTCCTGTGTCTGTATACGAACCCGAGGGGCCGAGACAATATCGTATTTTTCGTCCTTCCCAATTGCAGTTTATATTTAAATTACCCTTCCGTAGGGTTTAAAATAATAAAAATGTTCATCCCAAAATAAAAGAAAAATTACAAAAAAAAATAAAAAATTCCTAATACAATTTTCTAAAAAGAGAAATAAATAAAATCTAAATAAAATCTAATTAAAAATAAAATTCTTTGTCTTGTTTTCTGTTCTTTTAGCTTTAACTTTAACTCCAAGTCTTTAATCACCAAAGTATTTGGCTCAATTTCCTTTCAATCCAAAATCCAAAACCTGTAGCAAGAAGAGAAATACCCAAAGAAACGTAAAATAAAACAAAGTAAAAATAGTACTAATAATATAAAAAAAAACCTAAAAATAAATCTAAAAACTATAAACCTAAAGACAAGTCCGCGTCGGCGGCGCCAAAAAATTGATTTAATTTTAAAATAGTGGTAAAAGGTTCGATACTCGGACTTGTGAAGATTCGTTTTAGACCTAAGTTTAATTTAAACTAGAAAACTAGTAAAAGATTTTAATAATATTGAGAAGAAATAGAACTCAGGATTCCACCAAAATCACTTCTGAATGATTTCCACAACGATTCTTTAATAATTATAGCTCTTTTATTGACTCTGTTTCTTTACCAAAAGTAGATTTCTAAAACATTAATTGTAAATCACAAGCATGGCGCATCAAAACTCTTAAGTACCAGCATGCACCATCAAACAAAATCACAACTAATTAAGAGAAATCATAAATCAATTAAAATCAAAACAAAAGTCATTAAAAATCAAAAATAGTTACCATTCATTCATGAAATATGGCTTCCTCCATTGTCCCAGTGGTGGAGTTTAGCTAGACATGGCTTTCTTAAAATCCATTACAAATTGATTAAGAAAATAATAATTTCTATCTGTGTGAAGCTCTCTTCAAAATTGTATCTAGGTTCCCCTTTATATAGGCTTTGGTAACCTCCTCTTGATAATTATCCAACTAGGAAACCTAGTCTCATTAAACTTTTCCACTTCCTTTTGATTCCTTATCCAATTAGGAGACTTAACCTCCTCAAAAACCAACAAGAACCCTAATTTTCACGTCAAAGGCGAGCCCAAAACGCTTCCCTTTTCCACTTCCTTTTGCTCATAACTTCTTCATACGAACTCGGAATGACCTCATTCTTTTGGCGTTAGTTTCGTATTTCAATTCTCTACACGATGGTGACAAGAAATCCTGGATTTGGACTGAGTTATGATGGGTATTTATCAATTCTTCCTTGTAGAGATCAATTTCACTTCTTTCAGATGTAACCTAATAAAACACATAAACTATAAAAGTAATAATAATACACAGTAATTCACATAAAATCTAGCAAATAAGTATAAGAAAATGATACTTAAAATATGTAAATTATGCACTTATCAATAGACTAACATCAATTCAGGTCCAAAAACCAATCTCAATTCTAGTGTTCCATTCCTAAAAATGCTTTCACTAAAAACACCAACACTCCTATTTCAAGCAGTGGTACTGGAAGCTCCATGGATATCCAAGCATCACCAAGTCTCTCAAATCTGATGAAGAGACCCTTGTTGAAGCACAAGCAAAATTCACTACCACTCAAAAGGAAATACTCGCTCCTCTCAAGGCTCGTATGGAGAAACCACCTCTAGAGCAACACAGGTATCATATGGAGCAAACCAAAAACGCCTCCAAAGTTATTGTTGATGCTAACACCTCAAGAACCCACGTCCAAAGAGATAAAGGAGAAGTTTGTATATCCCTTGATCTGGTACCAGTAGACAGTTAGCAACAAAATCTCAACACCAGTGGAGTTCTAGAAAGGTCCATACAAAAATCACGAAAAGGAAGACTTATCTCTATGTCACCAGAAACCAGCCTCTTTGTCTACTTGAGATCTAGAAAATCCTACACTAAGGAGAAATCTCTCTCCTCCTTTCTTGTCACATAAGGAGATAATGGTACTCGCTTTATCAAGCTGTTACCAGATGGAGCCAGCCAACGTCATCTGCTACTACCAGCGCTATCTTCTACTGCCACCACCATCCGCTGCTACCAGCGCCATTTGCTGCTGTCAGCGCCATATGCTACCAGTGTCAGAACATCCGGAATCGACATTTGACACGATGGCGAGATCCACATCCAAAGAAAGCTTCCAGGAATACAACGATCAAATTTCGTCATTCATAAAGGTCTAGATAGACCACTACCACTACCATTTTGTGGCCAGGAGTGTCCGCTACCAATTCACCAGCGACAATCATATAGATCCAGACTACGAAATGGCTCTGGGACGTCCGTTAATTCACAGCAACAAAGCAAGGCTCGACGCATATATGGATAAATCGTCACCAAGGGAACCACCTGTAGGAGCCAACAGGCCAACAGACCTTAAAGATTGCTCACCTCCTGAACATCACCAAACAATGGATTTGGATGCTAAATAATTTCATAAATGAGAGGTGATATCGTACGCCCGTGGATTTCGCCTACAAGTAAGTCTTGGTCATCAACTCTCTTTACAACCAATTTTCCCACGTCCCATCAAGGCTTGGGGACTCGAATCAAGTATCAACCTCACCATGCCTTGATGCTATGAATGGGAAGCTGATCTTTTTCAAAAGTTTGTCGAATGGATAGGGGTCGTCTCTACTGAGACTATTAAAACAGGTAACCCAATCATCCGTAAAATGTGTCATCAACCTGATATATCTAAACCCAACCCTTTCCAAATAGAAAACACTACTGCCTCTCCTGGAGAAAAGTCATATCTGATCATTAAAACTATACTATATTGATACTACAAACTCAACAATACTGATAAGCCAACATAGGTAGTCGTACATGGCAAGTGGCTTAAAACTTTCAAGGCTTAAACACTTTACCACCCCTAGCAATATTTCTCTGCTTTTACGCAAAATTTACAATTCCTTCAAAATGTTTATAGTGTTTTGCATTCATACTTAGGATTTCAATTTACTTAATTGAACAACAATTATTTCCTTTCTAGAAAATCCATTTCAAACCATTTAAAATCTACCTACTCAAAATCCCAAAACCACAGAAAATTCGGGTATCTCAGAAACACATACAAACCCTCAAAACCTACTATTTAGAAAGGATCTTTGAGGACTGATTCAACGTTATCAGCATACGGTTTGTCCACCTGTGCAAGGGCTTCAATTGCAAGCCTCAAGCCATGGAAATCACTTCTAAGCCGAAGATGCACCTACTTCCTTCGAGTTCTCTTGAATGGCTCTCATATGATGACAAAGCCATCATACAACAAGTATAGCCGTTTCGGATTCCTCCAAGAGTCGGGTCCGTTCAAATGTAAACTCAAAGTCAACTTAAGCGTTCGGATACTCAATTGCTACAGTTTTCATTGCATTGGCATCCTACGCAACGACACCATTTGGAGCACGAACTTCAAAAAACTGCATCCGAAAGATCACAAGAATCGCACATGGGAATTGAAGATTTGTACAAGATCTCCTCGCTGTCAGGAGCCTCTCCATCCTGTAAAAGATGGTCAACCAGAGAGTCACAATCTTGACAAGGCCTGTTACTCTCCAAAGACGTGTCGCAAAGGTATCTTCACGTATCCGCACTACATTGTCATATCTGATAGGCACCTATAACCCATAACGAGGCCAAGGCGCATCCCAAGCATACTCCAAAACATATAACTTCAAGAATCAAAGAGAAGTGTGACAGGGGACTGCTCACCGAAACACATCTCATAACAATCAAGGATTCAGAATATGGCTCAAGAGACGCCTCTTGGAACATAGTCTTTGAAGACACCGGCAGAACCACGTCGGCAACAGTATACATTTCATGTCATCCTCTTCGCCCTTGATGTCTCAAGAGGACTTTGCCCATATAAGAATACCATCATCACATCCAGAAGGTTAAAACAAGCTTATGATCCAAGGGCTCAGGATAATACACAATTTCATTCAGTCAATACTCATAAAAACGTCCCAGTTACGACTCAACATCCCGGGCACCAACGAAGGGCTTCTACTTCAAATCAAGTTCTTTCTCTAGACATGGCACGCAAAGACAACAACATCAATAGGAGATATCAACCATCCTGGCTTCCCTTGCCTGATCATATTCTAGAAGAATTGACTCATGATAATACTATCAAATCATCCATCATCGAGCAGCAGACCAAAGTAGCTACTCCTGGGGACTAAAGGCTTCTTCAGTTTCATATATTCAACACAGTCACCTCCTTTGACCAGAGTATTTAATTAACAATGGCGGTAGCAACAAGACCCCCACTCGCATCATCTTGAAGAAAGCATCTGTACATCAGTACCTCCACAACTTGTAAGCTTCCTCTCCTAACCTGATCACGTCCATAGCATGGGGACTCCACCTCTGTTGTTGCTGCTGCTGATTTCAACCACACTGGTCAACTATGGAAAACACATTGAATTCAGAATTATCAAGGTGACGCCATCAATTCCCCTTATGCTTCAAGCAAGCCCTAAACAGACTGTACACATGATCATGATCTCAACTATGATTGGTAATGAGGCAGCCACAACCATCTCAAGCACAATAAACACTCGACAGGCCTGACCACTTCAAATTCATGCTTCTCCAATCAACACTTGGAATATGGGCTTACAAGCTATTGTCGGGAATTCGTTTTCTCCATAAATATGGCTACACTATAACAAGGTGCCTCTATCGTCATAACTCACGAAATCTTAATCCAGAGTATTTGATAAATGATTTATCCTTATGCTAATTGGAGGAATTTCGAACTCTGAATACATTGAAGCAAGACTCCTGAAGTAGATACAACATCATTAATCCATGGATGTCACGGATCCTTTCAACATGTATCTTTATGTCAAGTAAACACTTGTTAGATGCACTTGAGGACTTGATCTTGTAGGCAAGATCAATTCGAATCCATTTCGACCAATATAATCCCCAGATCCAAGTCAATGCAACCTGATGACAGCACTGAATGAAACAAATCATGAACCTATCTACATCACAACCTTGCACGACTAAGAGACTTCCTACCTAACCAATCATATACAGAGTGAGGCTCTGCTCTCTGCTTCAACATCGTCAATTCTGTGACGAAGTTATTTCACATTCAAGTCATGTGGTTCATACAATTCTAGAGGCTCATTGGATGAAGAATCAAAGACGATGTTGACTCCTGGATTGCCATGGTTTTGTGTCTGAAGCGATACTAGTTGTGGTCCAGCATCAACACTGGACTTAGGAGTAATGTCCTCATGACCGGTTTCATCAACCATTCATTCCCCACAACCTCAATATGGGAATTGATGTGCTAAAACCTATGCCAAAAAATATGGGGATGCGCCTTATCTGCAGTTCCAGTCTATCGGAAGATCTCCCCTATTTGACTTCCACTGTCTCCGACCTTGTTGTCATAGGATACAACTAGTCTTCATCATTGGATACTTTATCTACGTATATTTGTTGGCATCCTAACACTCGATGCTCCATACTCAAACTCCAAGCGCGAACGTATGTTGCTCACTTACGGGAGAGTTTAATATATCCAAATCCCAAGCACGCGTGAAGGACATTCCTGAAGAATATAGAGCTAAAGAACTACCTTTAGACTAAACTTCTGAAATTTATATTTTATATTTTAAAACGAAACCCTTGTTACAGGAATTTTTGGCTAACTTCTTCAAACAAAATATATAATGGCAATATTAGAGTCTCTCACTTCTGAGCTTTAAATATTCTATATATTATAATGTGCCACTCAGTATCCACTTCTGTATAAAATCGAAAACGCTTGTAGGGCTCCTAGATGGATTGACCACTAGTATAGAGCGATAACGTCTTCAGAATATCACTGATGACGGTTTCTATTCATGTCCATATGATCTCGGACTATACATAACACTGAATCAGTTATAAGTCGCAATAATTCTACAGTTGAATTCCTTATACTCGTTCCACATATTTTTTTTGCATATATATGCGCCCGTAGAAATTTCAGCGCTTTACCCAGCTAAACCCTCGTTATTTCATGTGCATCCATGCAAACTATCTGTATTATTCAGCAAGCATTAGTTATACAAAATTATGAATATTCGGAATAGAGGCGATGCCATTTCTAAATAAAAAAACGCTAAATTAGATGCATACCATCTAATTGCAGAGTTGCATCGAACATGATCTCAAGTTGTAAACTTCCAAGGATGAATCTCTTGAATATGTTTTGTATGCACTGTATAAAAGTTAAGCACTTCACGATTGAACTTGCTTCAAGTCGCAGAACTTCCACGATTGAATTCCTTGAACTTGTTCCATATATAAAATATTATGTTCCACTCATCTTAGTATTGTGACGATATCACTGCGTCGACACATCATCTATGTATCTGATAGCAGAAGAATCATTGCCTCCACACTCATCTTAGTTTACATGGCTAACACTCATCTCCGTGTCTGATGTCAGAATCACTGCCTCCACACTAATCTTAGTGTTCACAGCTAACACTCATCTTCGTGTCTGATGGCAGAATCACTACCTTCACACTCATCTTAGAGTTCACATATAAGACTCATCTTCGTGTCTGATGGCAGAATCACTGCCTCCACACTCATCTTAGTGTTCACGAATAATACTCACCTTCGTGTCTGATGGCTGAATCACTTCCTCCATACTCATCTTAGTGTTTACGGCTAACACTCATCTTCGTGTCTGATGGAAGAATCGATGCCTCCATGCACACTCATTTTAGTGTTCACGGTCAAAATTCATCTTTGTGGCTGATGAAAGATGAATCACTTCCTAAACACATCATCTTAATGTTCACGGCATCATTGCCTCAACACTCTCTACAACCAACTAATGTTCCAAATACCTTCTCGTTATTACTTCGGCAGAAGAAGAATGCTCCAAATATCCAAGAATACATAGTAAAACTTGCTCAGCCAACTGCTACTCTTCTAGTGATATTAAACAATAAAAATCACATATTATTTCGTCTGGCAGGCCATTATCTAGTGTTTACCACGCAACATTACTCGTTCCGAGCTAGGCAGGGGACTTAATGTTGATGGTGAGTTTTTGATAAGGGAGAAAATTGTAATATTTCCTCTGCTCAGCTGTAGAAGCATGAAATAAATATGTACAAAATTCTGACCCGGTATCAGAATTATGGATATGTATTTTTATCTTACATTCCGCAAGAAAATTAAGTATGCATATTCATCTCATATCTACAATAGCTCTGTAGCTCTTTATATATATTTATGCACTTTCAAAAATTTCAGGGCTTTACCTAGCTAAACCCTCGTTATTTCATGTGCATCCATATAAACTATTTGTATTAATTAGAATATACTGATTATACAAAATTACGAACGTTCAGAATAAAGGATATGCCATATCTGAATAAAAACACTAATTAGATGCATACCATCTAATTGCAGAGTTGCATTAAGCATTATCTCAAGTTGCAAACTTCTACAGCTGATATTCTTGAAAATGTTTTGTATGCACTGCATAAAAAGTTAAGCATAAATGCTAACATTAAAGCTCATACAATTGAGAAACCATGAATAGGCCGAAAATATGGCCGCAACGTTAATGAATGCGAAATCTAGTGGTGCATAGGCAATAATCATGGCACTAGCAAGTACCAGCCTTAGCAAGCCCTAGCCACACTCCCAACATATATGACTAGAACACACATGTGCAAAAAGGCCAGAAAAATGCCCAACAAAGCAAACAAAACCAATACACCAACACCAATGGCTAATAACTAGCACTAGGGAAGAAATAGGCTAGCACCAGCAGCGCTAGCGCCTATGCTATCACCAACGCTAACTAGTTAGCGCTGCCAGCCTATACTAGCATTCCTTTTCGACTCTTCCTCACTAGAACCATTCCTAGCATTCTTCCTCGTTAGCGCCATTGCTAGAAATCCCCTTCTCTTTTGCGCCATTGCTAGCGCTAACACCTAGTTAGCCATTGTAGCCTTGCTAGCTCTTTGCTAGCAGAACTTCGCTAGGCCTTGATAGCAACACCATGGCTAGTGGTAGCACTATCCTAGCCATGCCAACTCTACTAAATCTTACGAGAAATCAAAACATGTTACATGGGGGGATTAATCATGGGGTTTTGGTTTGGTGGTAACAGCAACATGCGGCGTGGCAACACCCCATGATGAGAAAGTTACAAAGTATTGGTAAGGCTGAAGCAGTTAATGGAGTAATGGTCTTCCAGAAAGTTCCCTAGACATAGTGGGCGGTTACACCATTATCCCCACATTCTCCATCTCTCCACTACCTCCACTACTTTACAAGGAAAAATGTGTTTTACGAACTATTATAAATAAGCTACTTAGTCCATTTCAAAAACAGAACAAGCTTATCATTCTCTCAAGCTATGTTATTTTCTCAATAGTTCAACATCTCAACACACAATTCAACACACAAATTCCTTCAAATCTCTTTGCTTCTCTCCCCTAAGATCAACCCATTTTTTCTCCTTGTGACTGAAGCAGGGCGGAACGGCTACTATTGTGGTTTAGGCTTGCTCTGTACGATTCTGATTTCCGAATCTAAAGAAAGTACTTCTACAGTACATTCCTAGAATCAATTTTTTGGTACTAACAGTAGAAAAGAAGGTAGCTACGAAGTGTGCCAAAACGTAGACCGTGCCAAAGCTGGTTTTAAAGAAGGGTGTTGAGTCTGGGAAGAAGGAAGATAAGAAAGATGTGATAAATGAAGTGGTTCGGAAGACCCGTTGGTTCGATGAAAGCACCGCGAAGAAATTTAATTCATTGTATGAGGTGAACATATCCAAAATTAAAAAAGATAATTTCGATAATCTAGAAGGAACTTTCTAATAACGCAAGATGATATAGATGGTCTGGATGATCATTTACACAAAGGGTGAGTGTCCCAGACTCCCGGGTATATCCTTGATTTTTTTGGTAGTCCTTGTTAATTTTGAAATTAGATCTGACTCTGGTGTTGTTTTTGGTATTTATGTGGCGCAACGATAATACGAGGTCCTTATTAATTTGTGAGGACTTTCAACTACTCATGTCGGAAGAAGGGATGTTAATTATATGGATGTCTGTTGATAGCAATAGTTGCATCAAACTTCAACATTAAAATTTGAATTTTCCGATATATATCTAACTTATCTCTATTGGGTCGTTATGCATCACATTTACGGCATATATTCCTGATGCGGCCCGACTCTCTTCACCGGTGGCAGATGGACAACCAACGACACTCTCTTTAAGGAATGTTAGTAAAATAACATAATTGATTATTTTTGGGACCAGGTGTATTTGTAATTATTTTTCATTTCATCAATAAAATGTTTTAACCTTGTCCTTACAAAAAAATAAGTAACATAGTTATTTTTTTGAAAGAAATTCGAAATAATTTACCGGAAGATATGATATGATAGTATCAGATATGCCGATAACATGCATAACAAGTTTCTGGAACTTTTTATTTATATTTTTCTTTAAAAAGAATAGTGTGTTTTATGGGAAGATTTTAACACTACCGCATATCGGATGTACACTATATAATTTTTACTGTAATTCGGAAATTCCTTGTAACTATAACCGTACATGTTGTTTAATAGACTATTGGCAAAAAATCCAGGAAATGTTGGATACACAGATATAGAGACGGCACCCGACTTGAATCGGGTAGACCATGGAAGGATGTCAAAAAAGTATATGGTGTTGTCCATCTACAGGAAAAAAAGTCGCTATATGCATATAATTAAAGGATCAAAGAATTGTTATATATGATTCCATGAGACCGAAACCTAACACTAGCTCACAACCAGTCCATACGGAAATCGAAACAATTCGTCAAGAATTGAAAGAAAGGGTAGGACTTGGTAATTGGCGTGTTGAGTACGAAGAAGGTTTCCCTCAACAGGTTCCTAGGTAATTACTCTTTACTTGACATCTTTGTTTTGTTTTAAAGTTTGCTTGTTTTGCAAAACTGATGATGAGTAACATCTGATGCGTATTGCATTTATGCATATAGGACTATCTCGTGTGGGGTATATTCCCTAAAGTTTATTGAGAAATTGATTAGGGGTATTGAACTGTCGCGTATTAGTAAATCTGCAATTCTTCAATATGGTCGTGAAATTGCTATACAATTGTACAAGAAAAAGTTCATAGAGGTAAATATCCCCAAGTGGCAATTGTACAAGAAAAAGTTCATAGAGGTAAATATCCCCAAGTGGTTAATAATTAGGTCGGTATGGCTTAGTTTAGCCTCCCTTGGCTGAATTGACGTCTCTATTAGGTGACCACACCTTGGGTAGAAGTATTGAAGCGAAGTATTGAAGCAACCACACATTTGGTAGAAATATTCAAGCACTAACAACCAGTAAAGAAGAACAAGGACATGCGTATTAACTGTTGATATCTTGCAACAATGAATAGCAGCGTTAGATGTATCAGAATAATATATAAAGGACTTAATTGAAAACAACTCTACCAAGGACAACTACGAGGGCAGAATCACAGGTTCAACAAGTTGTCCTTAACACATTAGTTCGCGGGTATACTCGAGAAGAGCAATGCTAAACCCCAACGTGCGAAAATGTGTCTAGGATAAGACTGCCCGATATAGCTTGTATTAGCACAATACAGACTACCCACTCTTGAACTTAGCAACAGGGAAGGAAGGGAAATAAACAATCAAAGCGCAAAACAAAGCGAGAAGATGGTGAAAAGAAGACAGGATAGTAGCCGCTTCTGGGATATCTTTTAACTCTGAAAACGTTTTGTATTTATAGGAAAAATAAACCTTTAGGGTTTCGGATTTCGTGTAAATCAACTTTTCCCAAAATATAAAAGGAATCCGGTTTCGGATTTGTAAAACTATATAGGGTTTCGGATTTGTAAAACTATTTTTGGTAAAAATAATATATCATGATTGATGTGTTTCTCATTGGCAAGCCCAATACATTAGTTAGCCCATGTATTGTTTGCCCACCCCATTCCACCCTCTTGGTTGTCTAACTATCCACATGAGAATAGTTATATAATGGACATCCTTCTCTAGAATACCCAATGTGGGACTAAACTAGAGAGATTCATTCACATCACACCAAGACCAAAAAACATTTAATTTAAACTCATTTTTCCCAACATTAATATTTAGGTATTAATATTCAGGAAAACCATTGGGTTACTGCTAGATTTCAAATTGATTGTTGATATTTTATGGACGTCATTAGTTTTTTTTCATGTTTTTGGTTATGGGTGTCTCGTACGTTATACATATAAGATCCTTGACTTTGGTAGTGTTGAATTAAACTTTATAATGTTTGTTAGTTTTAAACTTGAAATAGATCGTTGTTAAATTTCAAGTTCTATATAATATTTTATCATTCACATGATCTATGTTAATTTTTACAGTAATTCGGAAATTCTTTGTAACTATAACCTTCCATGTTGTTCGAAAGAAACTTATTGGCAAAAAATCTAAGGAAGATAAGATATATAAATATAGAGATGGCGTTTTACTGAAAGTGTTGGTTAAACCCTGGAAGGATGTTGAGAAAGTATACGATGTGGTCCATCTTCCAAATAGGAAATACTAGGTCGCGATATGTATAGAAAATTTAAGAAAAAAACCATTGATATATATGATTCACGTAGACCGGAAAGTGATTGTTCGTCTTGCATGTGATGTTCTTCACAGTTACCTTGAAGGTGCAGTAATCATCTACCATTCAGGTTGGAACCACAACGTTGGTAGATCAAGACATGGTAATGAAAGCAAAATACTTTGACCTTCAACGCCATATATGTACAAGCTCATTTCTTGGTCTTTATAATACATACAACCTTTTGAAAATCCCAGGTCTGATTCCCGGCAAGACAGTTGTGTATGATATCTTATAAAGAAGACGTGATCATCCAAGCTTTTTACGTTTTCCCAAGCCATTGAAGCGAAATCTAATTTCAAGATTTCAATTTTGCATACACAGTTTGTATATACACCTCTACGGATGCTCCGTTTCCGAATTCCAAAGACCTCTCCAAAGGACTCCACATTATATTGCTCAACACTTAGAACCATACCTCCATTTGATTTTTCGGTGATAGCAATGCTGCTTGTGTTTATACTAACTTTGTTTCCTACTGCGAGGGTTTCGTCATCATAGATATCAAACCCACATGTACTTGCATCTCATATATAGTAGACAGGGTTGAAGCATATTATATGTAACTTATTTTTAAGATACGACATATTTTTTGAATTCAATGCAGGTGCCATTATGCTGGCCTCTAACAAGAAAATACGAACCTCAAACTGAACTTTCATAGAAAACCCATGAACAAGAGGAATCATATGTCAAGTTAGGTCAATCTCATATCATCTGACAATGTACGCATTTTTTTTGGGAATTTGCAAAGCTTATGCATAGAGTTTTTTCGCAGTACATATGTTTATGCACACAGTTCTGACACCTCCATATGCTTATGTAGGTATTATTTCTATATGTGCACAATACTTGTGCTCATGGTTTCTCGGATGCATCTGCTTATTAGGCTTTTTGGTAGTGTGTATAAACCTTGTGCACGGAGTCTTTCACATGAACGAATTTTAAATATAAGTTTACAAAAATCCTCTAAATATAACAACTTCCTAATTTGATTAAGTTAGCAATGGTGCTACATCAAACCACCACCAACAGTAGTACCTATAAACTTACGCAGTCATTTATTTCAATTGCGCACCAGCTTGTGCATGCTGTTTATTATACCTACACAATCTTCTGCAGTCATTTATCCAAATGTGCACAATCTTGTGCACTTATTTCTCCACCTGCATATGCTCATGTTGGGATTTTTTGTTTATGTACACAATCTTTGTGCACTTAGTTTTTCACATGCTAATGAAGGCTTTTTTATTTATGTGCACAAATATCGTGCATGTGTTCACTTACTCTGTATATATCTTCGATTCTTTGGTTTATATCATTGGATATAGTTTGAGATTGAACTTACTCTGTATATTCATCTGATTCTTTGGCACAAGAATAACCTGGACCGGGTAAGGTTTGCCTCAGTAATTCCATTATTGCATCTGGGTCCTTGTTGATTTGGAAAGAGTGCATTGGCTTGTTCACGACCCTCTTCGTATATGGAAGAAGATGATAATGGTCATACTACAACTAAGATTTGTTGCATCATCGTCGTTAGGTGATAGACACATTTTTGTGTCTGATTCTTTATATTGATAGTGCTTGATTATGTACTAATTTTGGCTTTTTATTATGTTTGTAGGTATTTTTAGAAGAATAAACAATTGTGGGAAAATTGGCTAGAAAAGTGATAAAGGCACCCAAGAATTTAATAAAGACACCCAATAATTTGATAAAGGCACCCACCTTCTTTCCATTTCAAACAAAGATTTTGGCGGGAATTTATTTCCTCTCAAAATATCGAAGAGTTTGATCAAGAGTTTTGAGAGAATTTTAAGATTTGAAGGCAAGAATTTTTTGTTACTTTAATAACTATGAGTTTATATACGAGTGGGACTTGTGAATCGAACAAAAATCTCGGGCAATAATTCTTTCTCGTATTAAACAATCTCGTGAAGAAAATAGGTAGTCTTTCCTTATCCTGATTCTATATTGTTGGAAAGATATCATGAAAGAATAGTAATCTCGGTTTGAAACAAGGCAAAGAAATCAGTTGAAGAAATAAAGAAAACCAAAAATCAAAGTAACAGCGAGAAAATAATATGTATCCGAGATCTGCCGAGATATGATCATTAAAAGAAAAGATTCTTCTACATATATGAGACAACTATTCGAGATTTGGTTGTTCTAATATAAATAGAGGAGTAGAGGAATAAAGGAAGGGGGCGGGAGAGGGGAGAAATCGAAAATAATCAACTTGGGAAATTGTTTTTGCATCACAGACGGAGGAGGAAGAAGAAGAAGATCAAACACAGCTTCAAACTGTCATTTAAGTCCATGGTTAATTCAAGAGTTTTAGTTACAGTTTCATGAATAGTGTTTGCAACATTTTAAACCTTTAATACACTATTAATCCTTCCTTGTTTAGCTGCATCTGAGATATGCCGTAGGTTCAATAAAAGATTTTAATCTTTCTACAACTCATTTGATCAGTTGTTTCTTGTATTTCTCTTCTTCCCAAGCACTTTTGAGCCATGTTTTCATCTTTTGAGAGAGTATTTATCACAATGAGCTAAACCCCATCATTGGGAAAATGGAGGAAGCCATTTTTCCAATAATTATGTGGTAATATCTATTTAATTAATTTATGCAATTCTTTTTATGATTATTTGCATTGAATCAAAATTGGAATAATGATTTTTATTAAATCGTAGTGTTTTCTATTGATGCTGCATGCTTGGTCTAGGGATTTTTGATGCTTCATGCTTGAGAGTTACATCTATTGTTTTAGAAATTTACTACAGGCAATATTTTAGAATCACTTTGAATATAAGAATTGCGTGAATATTGTTTTTAACTGAATCACATAAATTGGTTAATGGTGGAACCCTTTGTCTCATCTCTTTCATATAATCTTGATATCATATTCGTTTGAGTTTTATATTTTTAGTATTACAAACTAGGTCTAAAATCTTTCTTCACAAATCCGAGTAACCAACATTTTATTTACCACTACTACAATCACATCAATTTTTGGCGCCGCCGATGCGGACTTGTTTTTAGATCTTTTTTTGGTTTAATTTTTAGTAGTTTTTTTTTATCTTATTTGTTCAATTTTACGTTTTTGGGTTTTTGTCTTTTCACTACAGGTTTTGGATCAAAAAGAAATGTTCAGCTAAAGATTTTGGTGTAAAAAATTGGAGTTTTTGTCTTGTTTTGGACTTTTATCATTTTTTTTTTTTGCTTGCTTGTATTTTTAGTATTTTATTTATTAAAAAATAAAAAAAAATACAAGTGCACACACCATTTTGCACCTTTGTCAGATCACCGATTTTTAGGAAAACCCGTGGATAAGTAAGCTGAACTCGTGCCTTGGATGGGAGTTACCAGCTGAAAGTCCACAAGCCTTAACCTTGTACCGTTGACCAGTCTTTGATTGTAGGAATATTCTGTTAAGGTAAACCAAGCTTACCTGAAATAGTGAAACCTGCATTTGCATGTGCACATATTCTTGTAAAACACTAGTATTATTGCTTGTGTATGCCTCGTTGGATTCGTATAGGAGATAGACTCGAAGAAAACGACCTTTTTTTTTAAGTCCAACCCATTACATGGATTTAGGTGGTACATCTGTTTTTGACGAAATGGGTGAGCGTGAGGTCCAGGTAAACAAAACCCTAAGATACCATATAAACCCATCTAGAGTAGTACGTGAACCATAGTTATACCAGCCAGTTTTGTCAAATTTGATATTAAACCTAGGACAATTGGCATGCTTCGAACATTTAGGGGGTTAGAGAATGAGATCCCGTATACCCACATAAGATACTTCGAAATGTTTGTGAAACAATGAGTTATCTGAATGTCTCCAAATATGTGCTTAGGTTGCATTTGTTTCCCTTGTCTCTTGATGATAAAGCCAAGGAGTGGTATCATTTTACTCCTTCTAAAAAAATCACCACCTGGGATGGTCTTGTAGAGGTTTTTGTTAACAAATTCTACCCACACCATAAGACTGTTGTAGTTCGTCAGTCTATTCAAACCTATAAGCAAAAATTATGTTAAAACCTACACGATTAATGTAAAAGATTTAATGAATTGTTATACCATTTTCTGCATCACGGATTTGAGAAAGCCACATAGCCCAAATTTTCTATGAGGGCCTGGATAGTGAGACTCTATGCAGGTAGTAATAATGAGTGGTGGAGAATTCACCCTTTAGGACCCAGATAAATGTTTTAACTCGTTCATCGAGTTAGCTGTGAAAACAAGGCATGGGCCTCAATGAGAGAACCAGAAATATCTAGAAATTTTATCCATAGGGTTGGTAGAGTTGATAATGGGTCAGATATCCTTAGGCGTCTAGAGGCCTTAGAGATGAATTATGGGTCAAACCATGCTAGATATGAAGAGCAAGCCCATTCTCTTTATAACAACTCTAGGTTTGAAAACCGTCAGAAATTTGACCCATATTCAGAAACCTATAACCCTAGTTGGAGAAACCATCCTAATTTTACCTCGTCTAAGGGAAAAAATCAAGGTCAGTCTAGTAATGCTCAGGATCCCCCATGTTTTGGTTATACCAAGAATCCACTAGAGACAACCTACTCTTAAAACCCTTCTGAGAAGAAAATGACTAGCTTAGATGAATCTTTTAATATGTTAGCAAGGAGCCATCTTAGATTTCAAGAGACAACAACGCAGACTCTTGCTAAGTTAGAACTCCAAATAGCTCAGATAACTAAGGCAATAAGTGATAGAGAAATATGAAAATTTCCTAGTCAACATATCCTAATCCTAGAGGATACAAAACGTTCAATCATGTGAATTCTGTTACAACCCTTAGGAGTGGGAAGATAGTTGACAATAAGGTAGCCATGCCTGATAGTGGATATATTGTACTTCCACCTTTTGCTTCCGAAGAGGAGCCAGTAGATGAAGAGACTGAAACAATCTGTAAAGAGTCAAATACAGTTCCTGATAGGACTACCTTTGTGCCTAAATCCCCATACCCACAGTTGTTAATTCCAACAAAGAAAGAATCAACTTTCAACAAAATAATGGAAATATTTAAGCAAGTGAACATCAACATTTTTTTATTAAAAGCAATTAGGAAAATGCATGTTTATGCCAAGTTCCTTAAAGATCTTTGTACACGAAAGCGTAAGATTAATGTACATAAGAAAGCCTTTTTAGCTGGTCAAGTAAGTTCAATCCTTCTGAACCAAACACCCCCTAAGTATAAAGACCCTGGATGCCCCACCATATCTTGTGTGATTGGTAATCACGTAGTTGATAAGGCATTTCTTGAATTAGGAGCTAGTGTTTAACTTACTCCTGTATCATGCGTACACCCAGCTAGGTATTGGTAAGTTGAAACCGACCAAAATGACACTGCAGTTAGCTGATAGGTCTGTCAAAGTCCCTCGTGGTGTCATAGAGGATGTTCTTATTGAGGTTGATAGGTTCATTTATCCAATGGATTTTGTTGTTCTAGATACCCAGCCTGTTCAGAACCAAAATGCTCAAATACTAGTGATTTTAGGTCGCCCATTTTTAGCCACTTCAAATGTTGTCATCAACTGTAGAACAAGACTTGTAAACATATCTTTTGGTAATATGACTATTGATCTAAATGTCTTAATGTTATTAGAAAGTCTTCTGAGATAGATTACTTAGAAGAGGTGAACATGATTAGCACTCTAGTTCGTGATCTTTTAGCCTGCACTGTGTTTGACAATCCATTATTTGACGAACCTTTCAGTGAATCAGATGAATTTGATGATCCTTTGTGAGAGACTTTCTTTGGTAATCCGTTATATGATTTTGATGATGGTGTTCATATAGATGACTAGTCCACAAAAGAAGATGGGCATTGTGCTGACCTTACGGACCCTAGAATCCAACCAATAGTTTTTAGTCCATTTGAGAGTATTTTTTACCCTAAGTTTGGGGGTAGTGATGATTCTTGTCATAGTCAAGTATCCCTATTTGAAGTCCCTAACTTGGGACTCGAAATTTTTGCATCTAAGGTATTACTTGAGTTTCTTCAGACTCCACAACCCGTTTCTCCTGATACTGTCCATGAGGAAATCCAACTATTAGAAACCCATCATTTGGATGAACCTGTTTATCTAGACACTCATATGGAACCTAAATGGCCACCCCAGATGAATATATTTATCTTGAACGAAACCTTAGATAAGGTTGTGATCAGTTTGTTTATTTGTCTGATCCAGTACAGGTATCTTATATTTGTATAACCTTTATTTGGTATTGTTGACCCATAGTTGTTTCGGTTATTGGTATATAATTTTGAAATATGACTAGCCATTTTGTGGTATTTGATGTCTGGCTGAAGACTTTAAACTTAGCACTTCGTGGGAGGTAACCCATGCTCATCCGACACAGTAATATCCTTCCTTAACTCTTTTCTTCAATTGGTAACAGTTTCTCCTTGTTCATGCTTTTAATTTAATTTTTACAACATTGAGGACAATGTTATGTTTAAGATTGGGGGTAAGGGAGAAAATTTTAGTCCAATAATAAAACTGCAAAATTTAGAAACTTGTGAACAATTCAGGATGATACTGACCATTCTAAGTAGATGGAAACAAACTTCTTGGATATAGGAGTTGAGGGACCCAGCTAAATGGTTTATTCATAAAAGGACAGAGCTCAGGTGTTAGAAATAACATTATAGTTGTCACCATATCTCGGAGTCGTCACCATATCACGTTATGTCTTTATTTTTGTAACTTTTTGTGTTTCTCTAAGTGATTTGGTGGGGCACTAGTATCGCCTTGTTGTCGCCGCTAGGTTGAAGTAGAATGATTAAGATCAAGACAAATTATTTTAAATTGAACTTGACCCATGAAAAAAAATAATAATTAAAAACAATTAAAAAAACACTTGGATAGCAATATGTGTGTGTTCTCCCTGTCTCCGTTGCCTAAGCAAGTGTGGAACGTATGATCCATGGGAACTATCATGTAATTTGCTGACAAGGAGCATGCGCTTAAATTCAAAAGATCTAATCATGTTGTCGGAAAAAAAATTGTATATATTTAATAAATCGACCGTTGGGGCCCTTGTATATACCAGCTGAGGTGATACTAGAATTAGGATTCAGACCAGTGGGTGCGTATCTCAATCCATTAGAGTTCATCTTGGCATGACGATTATATAGATATTCTGGAAAACACCTTTCACCTTAGTCAACACGCGCACATTTTTATCTCTATATCCATCTTCTTAATCTATTCATGTGAATGTGGTTTGTTAGATTCCGAGTATCGTGGTCCATTGTACGACTTTCTGAGTAGTGCTTTGTTTTCTTATATATGAATTTTAGTGCGCTAGAGTAAAAACTTTTGTACATAAATTGGATTCAAAACAGGGTAATTCATCCCGTATCCAGAGAATTTTGTAGCCAACTAAATAGCATGTTTAGTGTCTACCCTCAATCGTTCACAAGTAGCTAGGGTTTGGTGTAAAAGGTTTTGTGGGTACACCTCTTTTAAACCCTCACGACACTAAAACTCGTCTGATAGGGACACCTATTGGTTTAAAGGCTTGTTGCACACGCTAAGTGCAATCACGATGCCTGCGATAGTGAGTTAGAATTATTATTTTCTAGATTAGATTTTCTCGAGGACTGGCAAATAATAAGTTTGGGGGTATTTGATAAACACATTTTTGTGTCTGATTTGTCTCAATTCTTTATATTGATAGTGCTCGATTGTGTACTAGTTTTGGCTTTTTATTATGTTTGCAGGTATTTTTGGAAGAATAAACAATTTTGGAAAAATGGGATAGAAAAGTGATAAACGCACCCAAAAGTGATGAAGACACCCAAAACTTGGATAAATGCACCCACCTTCTTCCCATTTCAAACAAAGAATTTGGCGGGAATTTATTTCCTTTCAAAACATCGAAGAGTTTGATCGAGATCTTTGAGAGAATTTTAAGATTTTAAGGCAAGAATATTCTCTTGCTTTAATAACTAAGAGTTTATATACGAGTGGGACTTGTGAATCGAATAAAATCTCGGGAAATAATTCTTTCTCGTATAACACAATCTCGTGAAGAAAATAGGAAGACTTTCCTTACCCTGATTCTATATTGTTGGAAAGATATTGTGAAAGAATAGTACTTCCAGTTTGGAAAGAGTCAAAGAAATCAGTTGAAGAAAGAAAGAAAATCAAAAATCAAAGCAACAACGAGAAAAAATATATATCCGAGATATGCCGAGATTTGATCATTAAAAGAAAAGATTCTTCTACATATTTAAGAGAACTATTCGAGATTTGGTTGTTTTAATATAAATAGAGGAGTAGAGGAACAAAGGAAGGGGGCGGGAGAGGGGAGAAATCAAAAATAATCAACTTCCGAAATTGTTTCTGCTTCACAGATGAAGGAGGAAGAAGAAGAAAATCAAACAGAGCTTCAAACTGTCATTTAAGTCCATGGCTTATTCTTTTATATACAAGAGTTTTAATCACAGTTTCATGAATAGTGTCTACAACAGTTTAAACCTTTAATACACTATTACTCCGTTCTTGTTTAGCTGTGTCTGAGATATATTCTAGATTCAATAAAAGATTTTAATCTTTCTACAACTCCTTTAATCAGTTCTTTCTTGTATTTCTCTTCTTCCCGATCACTTTTGAGCCATGTTTTCATCTTTTGAGAGAGTGTTTGTCACGATGAGATAAACCCCATCACTGGGACAATGGAGGAAGCCATTTTTCCAATAATTATGTGGTAATATCTATTTAATTAATTTTTACAATTCTTTTTATGATTATTTGCATTGAATCAAAATTGGAATAATGATTTTTATTAAACAGTTGTGCTTTTCTGGATGGTGCATGCTTGGTCTACGGATTTTTGATGCTTCATGCTTGAGATTTACATCTATTGTTTTAGAAATCTACTACAGCCAATATTTTAGAATCACTTTGAATATAAGAATTACGTGAATATTGTTTTTAACTGAATCACATAAATTGGTTAATGGTGGAACCCTTTGTCTCAGCTCTTTCATATAATCTTGATATCATCTTCGTTTGAATTTTCTATTTTTAGTATTACGAACTAGGTCTAAAATCTTTCTTCACAAGTCCGAGTAACGAGCGCTTTATTTACCACTACTAAAATCACATCATTAGGTTGCCTATTTGTTGTCGAAATTTAGTGTATTCACCAACTTTATTAACTCTCCTGACAAGTGTTTCTGACCCACGACTTGAGAATTATTAAGAATTTGCTGCTATGTTCTCGATTAACTTTCTATCTTGAGCTACTGTTTTGTTCACTAGTGCACCACCAAGTACAACGTCGAGAATATTTCTATCACTTTCATGAAGACCCTCGTAGAAGTACTGGATGATAAATAAATCACTCAATTGATGATGTGGGCAGCTAGCCACCAATCTCTTGTAACGTTCCCAACATAATACAATGACTCTCCTTTCATCTGCTTAATGCCACAAATATCATTCCGAACCTGAGTTGCCTTTGATGCAGGAAAGTATTTTTCTAAAAAGATTTTTTTCGAATTAGTCCAAGTTGTGACACTGTCAGAAGGTAAATAGTACAACCATTCCTTAGAATTGTCCATCAAGGAGATTGGAAAAGCCTAAATGCTTGTTTGGATCTTCATTAGCCATTCTATGAAACTTTGGTAGCTCACGGATCAATACTGGTTTGATCCCAAATGTATATGTCGTCTGGATATACCTTTATTGTGTATCCAGCTTGTGAGAAGTCAAGTCCTTGAGTGTACGATTAGCATCACCCATTGCTTCTTTTTGTTTGTCCTCTGGTTTATCTTTCAGTACAGTTTCTCTCCGAGTCTCGATTCCAATCTGTGTGTACCCGACAGGCTTCAGTTTTGATCTCGGTTTGGGAGCCAGAAGATAAGTACCTGAAAAACAATTCTTAAAACTAAGTTAAAAACTAAAAATAAGAAATCAAAAGCAAAATAACATTTTGTTATGCCTCCCCCGCAGCGGCGCAAAAATTTGGTCGTTTGTCATCCAAGCAAAATTAATTCAAGTTCTTACTTCACAAATATAGATTAGAGTATAGTAATAAGAACAAGTTTGTTCCTCAGGGAGATATGGGTTGTCAAGTTATTTTCGATTACTCATGTAAACAGGGGGATTTTGACTGTGATTATAACTAAGTTATACTAAAAAAATAGATTAAAATGGTTATCAGAGATAAAGAACACTGGTTCGGGAATTCATACTCAACATGTTATCAATTGAATCATACTCAACATTCATTCTCTCTCAATATCAATTAACCCTAAAGCATCCTATCACAGGCTTACTATGACAAAACTGTTATTATCATCAAAGTTGAAAGAGCCACTCTTTGAATCCTTTTCAATGAATAACTTGGCACAGGAGGCACTCAATTTTAACCCAATGAAAGCAATGGTCTTTAGGAGTTGAGGTTATTCTAAGAAATTCGGCGCAAGAGACGCTCGGATTTAACCTAAGTCACGCTTCTGCACATAATTGTATGGTAACATCCCGTCATTAACAACTATGTTATGCTACTTGTAACAAGGATTTTTCGACAATTTCAAACCCTAGTTTAGTAATAGATATCAATGCATGCTCATTTAATTCGCGACTTAAACAATAAAGCAATTAATCATACATGGCGTTATTTACGGTAGAACATACGCGATATTAAAGAGATTGTGATCATATGAGAATGAATACCTGGTCGGTTGTCATCCAAGCAAAATTATTTCAAGTTATTTCACTTCGCAATTGTAAATAAGAGTATAGTTATAAGAAAAGATTCGATCCACAGGGAGATATGGGTTGTTATTCGTATTTGAAAACTTATGTAAACTGGGGGGATTTTGTGTTTTAATATTAAAGTAATTATACTAGGAAATAATGAGTAAAGAGATTCAATAGGTTTAGAGTATTGGTTAAGGGTTCATCTTCAATCATAAGACATGCACTTTAACTTATATCTAGATTTATCACTTAATCATTCATTATCAAGAGCCCTAGAGCATCCCATCGAGAGCATACTTCGGTAAATTCCTCATGTCATCACATACCATAACGATGAATATGTAAATACTACTCAAAGGACAACCTAATACAATGTGAGGTTGACATATGTTAAACAGATTACTCATAGTATATCTATTGCATTGATTAGCCTAATTCATAGAACTTAAATCTCTTGAGGGATTAAAATTGATAGCATGCAATCACACAAAGGTTTTGAATACAATTGGTAATCACAATATGCTATTTATGACAAGGTTCATCAACAATTCAGTATCTCAAAACCCTAGTATAGCAATAGATATGCATTCATGGTCATTTAGTAGCACTCATAAACAAACATTCATACAATCATACTTGGCGATCATAATTAGTAGAACAAGAACGATAATGATTTGATCAAGAAAAGAAACTAACATATCAATTTAGTAGTATGTTCATGTTATCCGACTACATCCTTAACCAATATGAAGGTTTAGCTCATCATGGATTTCTCAAAATCCATGGAAAATATAGAAGAAAGAAAGTAAAGAAAACCCTAGAAATCGTGATGATCAATCGCAACCCCAAGCCCTAACTCTTGTTCTCCTTCTTCTTCGTGTGTGTAAAGTATATCAAAGTCCCCTTTTAGAGTTATAGAAGTCTTATTATATAGTGCTCATGAAATCTAGGTGTTAGAGTCCTAATGGGACCATGTTAACTTGATTTAGAAGTCAAAAACATGATTTAGAAGTGGCCCCCGTCGTCCTATAATCGGTAGACTCATTCTTCACCTTTCTACTGATTATTTTTGCAAAGTATACAGAATTTTTATGTTTCCAAACCGTCCATAATCGATAATTTTGACCCCTTCATTATCTACCGATTATTTTTGCAAAGTATCCAGAGAAATCATGTCCAAAATGGTCCATAATCGTTAGGCACGGGCACCCATTATCTACCGATTATTTTGTTGTGTGTTTCACTTATTTCTTTCCGGCTGTTTTGCTCATAACTTCCTCATATGAACTCGGAATGACCTCATTCTTTTTGCGTTGGCTTTGTATTTCAATTATATTCAAGATGATAATAAGAAAATATGGATTTGAACGATTTGAACTTGGTCTTTGGACCTTCTTCACTTGTAGAACTTGATTTCCTTGTTCATTTCATGTGACAATGAACTCCTTTCTTTTTCTTTGGTTGAATCCACTTCAAAACTCCTAAGAAACTCAAAATAAACAAAATCAGAGCATAATGATATGAAAACTAACAAGAAAACAATGAATTAGAGTATCAAACTAATGTAAATAATGCACCTATCAATACCTCAATTAATAAACATGTTTTCCAACTTAGGACTACATCTCTAACCAATAAAAAAGGGTTAGTTACTCATGGATTTATTAAAATCCATGGAAAATATAGAAGATAGCAAGTGAAGCAAACCCTAGAAATTATGATGATCAACCACAACTCCAAGCCCTAGAAATTGGGAACCGGCATAAGACCGTAGACATCAAAACTGGGCCGATCCGAGGTATTTTCTATACTCATTGACTTTTTATTTATAGATTCTAGAGTGTAATCACAAGGTAAAGATACATGATACATATCGCCGCCACCATACTCATCATCATTACCATACATCATATCTAAACATTTACCATTGCAGTGAAGGAAAACATGTCTGCTTTTCCTTGGCATCTTCACTTGTCCCTGTAGTTGAAAATTAAGCAACAGTATTAACAAAATATAAAATCAAACATACCCCAATATTCAAATCCATCTCCTTGAACTTAATTGACACCAAAATTTAAAAAACCCTAAATTGTTTTGTCCTCCTAGGGTTTCATATTTTTGATATACAAACCATTGATCAAAAATTTAAGAACATCAATAAGAGAAATTGATGAATCAAACATCTTACCTAAAATATTGAAGAATGTATCTAATCTAGTCAAGATAAAAGAACTAAGGGGTATTTTGTGTTACCTCCCCTTCAAATATTGTTAATTAAGAAAACCTTCCCTAGATATCAAAAATTAGCAAACCCTCCTATCGTTAAGTTATCTCCCTAGATGGCAGATAGATTATACGTAAGCCGTGTACGGGTGGTACTTTATTAAATCTCAAAACTACCCTTTCGTAAAAAACAAAAATTAGACATGTGTTGTAGATCTGTATTATATATTGAATGACTGAGATTTATGTCAGTGATTGAACGGTTATGATTATTTCACCTTTTGATGGTATCCTATTGTGAAGACACGTGTCACATGTCTCTTTAACTACCCCCATAGCCTAGGCGGGAAGATCATTCAGAGAAGAAAAAATCCCCAAATCGTTCTTGCAGAAAGAGAGATATTAAGTGAGAAAACAATCCCCAAGTCGTTCTCGTTAAAATTCAGTGTTTAGATCAAAATCCTCAGAGTTTTATTTAAGAGAAAGACAACTAGGGTTTGTTGGTGGTTCATTTTCGTTGTTTTACGATGAATCTTAACCCTAATCATCGATTGTAAGTTTCTAAAACTTAGGGTTTGTTTCGAAAAAAAAAATTCTTTTAATGATTGTTTGTTTTAGGATGATGGGTATGCTGTGAACCATGTAGGTTTGAAGTTTCTATGGTTTATTTCATCATACTCTGCTCTCTTTTTAGGCCTGAACTAGGTTTCTGTGATGATAATGAGTATATAATGGTCCGTATTTTGATTTTGTGTAATATTTGGTTTGTTTGTGCTTGATTTAATTCCATTTAAGATTGTATGATGACATTTTTGGGGTGCTCTGTTATTTTTGTAGTTATTGTTTATTTAGATTATGATTCTGAAGTATTTGGATATGATTTTTTTTTGCAATCCCAGTGTTTCGTATGGTATAAAAGATTGTTATGTTCATTATGATGGATACTGGCCAAAGGTACAACCTTCTGGTGGGTTTCATGTGCTTGACTATATTAATGAGCAACAAATTTATTGGCATAGATATGATAGTGACTTTTTGAACCAATTGGACATGTTGCAGAGTGTGCATGATTGTATTGAGGAGTTAATAGTGCTCAATGTTTATTTTAGTACTTGGATAAAGGGTTTCTATATGATGTTGAGAATGATGAATACCTGCTGAAGTTTTGGAATGAGTCAGATCAAGATATACCAAATGGAGTTCATTTGTTCATCACATATAGCAAAGCACTGAATGTTATGAAAGAGGGACGAAATGATGAAGTTGTTAGGCCAAGTACACAACCAAGAAAAGAGGTTCATATTTGTCCACTGCTTGAAGGGTTTTTGACTTAAGAAGACAATGTAAAAGAGAATGTAGCAGACAATGTAGAAGACAATATAGCAGACAATACACTTTTGCCAAGTCAGGAGCCTAGTCATGATCCAACTCAGATGCCAACTGACCAGCCAAGTCATGAGCCTAGTTATGAGCCAACTCAGATGTCAACTGAGCATCCAAGTCATTGATAGGTGTCTAAAACACCTTAATTAGTATCAATTGATTATGCTTTCTTTGCTATTTTCTCTTATATTTTGTGTATATTACGCTTGTTTTCTATTTTGTAGGCATTTGGAGTCATTTGGAGTAAAAAGAGAGAAAAAAAAACTAAATACATTGCTTGGGAAGCTTAAGCGTTGTTGGAGTTGAGTTGGAGTTGGAGTTGGAGTTGAAGTTAGCAAGGGTGCAAGGGTGCAAGGCTTTAGTGTGTAGAAAACAAGGAATTATTAGGGGGGCAACCAGCTGAATTTCAATGAACAACTAAAATGGCTGCCCCTATCAAGTTCGGGTGATTATAGAGATTCCCTATATCTAAACCTAAAAATCTAGGTCAATTTCTTGAACAGTTTAGGACTCTCCCTTCTTTATCTGGTTGAGACTTCCACTAGAGCTCTGCCGCCGGTTAACCCAAATCTCAGGTGGGTTTAATGTTTATTAAGGAACAGCGAGAGAAGAATCGATGGGTACAGATTATTTGAGGTTTGAGTTTTGCTCGAACTGGTGGTAACTACGTCGTGGTTGTGTGATGGTTTTCAAAGAGTTTTGACCGGAAACAAGGACAGGGAAGATATATGAGGCTGTGCTGTTGGGTTTAATGGATTAGATACTCGAAAAGAAGAAGAAGTAATGATGGTGGTGGTTTTCGCTATTGAAATGGGTTATTGGCAGTGAAGATTGGGCTAACAATAGAAGATGGTGGCCTGAATGATAACTGTCTGAGATGAAAGAATTCTAGGTCGAAAAACAGGAAGGAATAGGGTTGAATGGGTGAGAACCAGATTTGGTTCTGGATCGAGGTGGTGTTGTCTGTGACATGGAGAACTGAAACTTGAACTCGAGAAATTGAGAAATTGAGATGCAGAGAAGGTAACAGCGAGAAAGAGGAAGTAAAGATTGAAGATTCATTGCTGTTGAGAAGGTGGAGATGAATCTGTGTCGATGGGTTGTGACTCGAGTGATTGAGAAAACTTACTGCCATGAATGGGTTTGCTGTTGGATTATGTTTGAATTGATTGAATGTGTAAACAATTGCAGGGAAGGAGAATGTGTATGCCTGAAACTACCTATTAGAACTGCACGAAATGTGCTCGATGAAATGCCTGAGTGAATAGACGTGAAGAACGTTTGAAGTTGCCTTGTCAGTTTGGAAACTGACAGGCTTGGATGCTTTGTAAGGACTTTGATTTGGGCTGAGAAGTTATGGGCTTGTAGGCTTAGAGTTTTGGACTTGATCTAGATTGGAAATTATGTTTTACAAGGAATAAAAGAGTTCTATTTCAACAAGGGTTTCTACAAAAGAAGAGCTATAAAAGGGAGACAACTACAATAAGAGAAAGACATCTTTTGAGAATCTGATTTTTGACATCTACCATTGTGTTTTTTAGGGTTTGCTACAAGTTGAAAAGAAGCGGCCGAAATCGAGAACTATGCATCTAGGGTTTACTTTATTGTTATTCTTCTTATATTTAATTCAATTTGTGAACTCCAAAACTATGAGTAGCTAATTTTCTTATTAATTATGGATGATTTCGAAACTCTGTAACATGTTTTATCAATCAATTTTTGCAAGTTAAATCTTTTGATAAATATCTTTTGTTGATTATCTTTTTCCGTTCTTATGACCATGAGATGCTGACAATTTATATAAGTGCGCAATTGGGTATCTTGTATGTAACTCTAACGCTAGTTGAGAGAATTCTAATCCGTAATTATTAGAGTAATCTCTACACAAGTAGCGAAACATTATTTCTTGTCAATATACTACTTATTAGTGTTAGAGAAGAAGAGAAATATTATTTGTGAGTTTGACACCTCATCAGTCATTAACCTAGTCATGAGCCAACTCATATGCCAACTGAACAACCTAGTCAGCAGGCTACACCTACCAAGAAGATGTCAACACCTAAGAAGACTGCATCAAAAAAATCTTCACCTGCACCCAAGAAGAGACAGGTTAAAGAGCATTATGTCCATCTAGATGAAGACCATGAAACTTTGGAAGATCTTTTAGATGAAGAAGAACTTGATGTACTACCTGAGAGTACAAACTTGGATAAGCATAGCATACATGGATTTCCAATAGAGGATGACTATCATAGTGGCAATTCATCATGCTCTAAGGATGAAGCATCTTGTGGAGAAGAACTTGATACTGACTTGGATGAGGAAGAGAAGACATTGAGAGGTATCAGGAGTATAAGACAGTTCACAACAAATATGATGACATGTATGCAGATATAGAGAGTGAGGAATTCAAGTAATAGACTTGTGATACAGATGAAATTGAAGTAGTTATGACATGGCCAACAATGTCTCAATATAAATTGTTTGTAATTAGGTTTAGCATTTCCAATGGCATTGAAGCGGTAAAGACCAAAGATGACCCAACCAGATTAAGGTGCAGGTGTAGAGGCCCAAATTGCCCATACAGACTATTTCCTAACATGTAAAGCCCACTTTATCTCAACCCACTTGTCTTATCTTATATTTTGGTTTTACGAGATATTGGGCTTTCACTAATCACATTACATTTTGGTTTGTTTTGTTTTGATACAGGAAAGGGGATGGGCATACTATTAAGGTTACCAAGTATGTTGTTAATCACAGTTGCGTCAACAGAACTGGTACAAGTCTGAACAGAATGGGAAACTCTACATAGGTTGCAAGTGTCATTGAGGCAGATATAAAACAAGATACATACTCAGTGCAGCCTAGCAAGATCAAGAGTAAATTGCAGGTCAGTTTTGGTGTTATACTAAGCTATTGGGTTTGTTGGAAAGGTAAAGTCAAAGCCTTAACTAAGTTGTATGGTTCTTATGAAGATGGATACAAATGCTCTCTTGAAGTTATGGATCAAATAACAAGGAAGAACAATGACTCCATAAGTGTTGTTGCAACTGATACAGATAAAGATTTCAATTATTGTTGTCTTGCATTCAATGCTTATTTAGAGGGGTTTAAAAATGGATGCAGACCATTTGTAAGTCTAGATAGCTAATTTCTCAAGGGAAAATAAGGTGGAGTGTTTCTTTCTGCAGTGGCATTTGATGGAAACAATAGTATGTATCAGCTTGCTATTTTTATATGTGATGCTGAAAACAAGGAAATTTAGCTACTGATTTTAAACCTTATAAAGGAAAGGGTATTAGAGCATCCATCTCAATTTACTTTCATCAGTGATAAACAAAAAGGGTTAGTTCCAGCACTTCAAGAGATCTTCCTACAAATAGGCATATATTTTGTTTTAAACATTTGTTTGAGAATTTTAAGACCAAATTCAAGGGAACTCATATGAAAACATTAGCATGGGGTGCAGCAAAGTCATATAGGAATAAAGATCGCCATAAGTACATGACTACTATGGAATCAGATAACAAAAAGGCTCATCAGTGGTTCCACGATGTTCCAGCACACCAATGAGATAGATCTACATTTGATACAACTGCAAAATGTGAACATGTAACCAACAACTTTCCTGAAAGTTTTAACAGTTGGTTATCGGATGTAAGGTCCAAACCTTTACATAGGATTCTTGAAGGGTTTAACTTGAAGATGATGGGTTTGATGTTTGGTAGAAAGATGGTTGCCAAGAAATGGAAAGCTGAGGGGTTAATTTTGGTCCCTAGAGAAGATAGGATTATCAAGAATAGAGTTGATAAGAAGAGAAGATACAAATTGTTTGGTGCAAGTGAATTTTGTTGGTGTGTGCAGAACCATGACACATTGGCTAGGTGGGATGTGAATGTGACAGAAAAAACTTGTACTTACTGTGTATGAGAAATAACTGGATTACCATGTGTGCATGTTGTTGTTGTTGTTGTTTTCCATCTACAACTGGATATCAGTAGGTAACTAGTATATATTTTGTTTAATGGTACCTTTATTATATTATTCTTCTTGTTATAAACGCATTTCCATTTGTTACTGGCATCTTGGTGCATGATTATCACAAAGTGTCATACTATAAAAAAGTTGATGCATGATAAGTGAACCCATGTACAAGTGAAGATAAATGGGATGAGGTAAGTTGATCCAACTTAATAATTTTTGTTTTTTGTTTTGTTAGTTAATTTTTGATTGTATTCAACTAATGTTTGACAGCATACTATGGAAGTGAATAAACCTAAGTTCAGGGCAAAGACAGATAGACCAACAACCAAGATAATTAGGTCAGATGTTGAAGGAGAAGAGTCTAACAAGAAGGCAAAAAGAGAATGTAGCCATTATGGGTTTTAAGCCACAATGTGAGGACTTGCCCATCCAAGAAAACTGGTGCACCACCATCTGTTGGTAGTGGAAGGGGAAGAGGTGCTGCAACACCACTAGTACAACCACAAGGAAGATGAAGAGGACAAGAGATAGGTTCTGTAACACCACAACTAACACCACAAACAAGGGCCATAGTTGCACCACCACCAGGTTAAAGAAGGGTCAGAGCTTCACTACCACAACTACAAGGAACAGGGAGAGGGAGAGCTGCAGATGCACCACCACCACCAGGCAGAGGCAGGGGATTTGAGTATTTTTTGTTTGGTACAACAAAATTACCACAAGAAAGGGGCATAGGAAGGTCTGGACCACCACCAATGTTAGCTACAAGGTCTGCAACTATTGGTAATTACAATAGTGTATGGATCCATGCCTGATGGAATGAGCCTAATGATAGGTGTCTAAAACATCAAATTGGTTGTTATTTTTGCTATTTTTTCTTGTATTTTGTATATATTATTTTTGTTTTCTAGTTTTGTAGGCATTTTGGAGTTAGATGCAGAAAAGAAGAAGAATTCGCTAAATTTGGAGCAAAAGGGAAAACAGTCATTTAATAGGGCAAGTAATATGCATATCCTAGCTATTGTAAAGGGGCAACCAACCGTGTTTGATAAAGACAGGTACTGCATCACTCCGGGCATCCAAATGTAATAGAAAAGTCTAAAAAAAACATGTATCTAAGTCTGGGGGTGCCTAAATTTATAAATTTCTTTTAAACCTATAAACTAGGTAGTAGCTACAAATTCCAACAATTCACAAATTCCAACCCCTCACTCATAGTCGCTGCTACCAAGTCCATCGCCGGTCACTCGAAAGATGGGTTCCAATTAACAGATGGGTTGAGTTAAGAATCAGTAAATAAGTGTAACAAACCGGAAAATTTTTCACTTTAAACGGGCTGAGTTTCGACCCATTTGGAAAGCTAAGACTTTCCGATACGCCACTCACGGAACCAACGTTACTAATTTTTGCTTACTAGTTTATTTTTCTGTCGAAGCGACTATTTCTCGATTTCATTTGAACTGTTTTTCAAGCAGACAAGCACGATACTAACATCGAGGGTCATCGAATTTGTCAAACTACTTTACAGTTTCTGATACCATTACTGATATTCATTGAATCCCATAAATGATATGAATTACCTTGATGGGTAAAAATTATCCTCAGATGATATGAATCACCTCAACAGGCAACAATCATCTCCTAAACGAATACCAATGTTTGGATACAAAGATCATGTTGTACAGGGATCTCATTAATCCAAGGGTTAAGGTACTCATCTCTATCATGAACGTCGATTAGGACCTTCTGAGCATACATCTCATACCGCATACCCAGGAATCCCAAAAGGGGTTCACAAATATGTTGTGAACATCAATTAAGACCTTCTAAGCATACGTCTTATACCCCATACCCAGAAATCCTAAAAGATTCCACAATTTCACAAGGGTCATCGCTTTTCTCCTGTAGATATTGACGAAATACCCCGTCCCTGACAGTTTCCGCAGGTTCCCATTCTCTCTGACAATGGATGCCTCTTTAAGGACATGTAAACCGTCCCTAACGGTTGGTGGGGGTGTCCCACTGATCTCACCGTCCTTAACGGTGGGGTGGCAATAGTGGTGGTGCCCACATATCTCACTCACCTTCCCTGACGGTTGTTCCACTTGTAAACTTCCGAGTAACTTTCTAATATGGTATGAACTACCAAGCAATAACCATCCCTAGATAGATGATATGAATTGCCTCTAAATGGAAACAACCATCTCTAAGTCCAATTAAATGACATGAACTATATAATAGTAATCATCTCTTTATTTCTCTTTAGACGATGTGAATTAGCTCTGACTAAATAATTTCCTTCTTTTGTACGTGTCGAACCGTCTTTTTAGACGATGTAAATTAGCTCAGACTAAATAATTTCCTTCTTTTGTACGTGTCGAACCGTCTTTCCATATGATATGATTCGCCTTAAAAAGAGAATATTCATCCCTAACTAGATGGTATGAACCGCCAAGCAGCAACCAACTCTTTTTAAATAATATGAACAACCTCTATCATATGTGTTGAACCGCTTATGCGGATGCCTACGTACCCTCTCTGTAGCTCGAAGGGATCAAGCACGACCGTAGTTCGTCTTGTTTATTTAGCTAGTATGAACTACCCTCACTGGTAGTAACTATCTCATATCAGATGATATGAACTATCGAATTTAGATAGTAATCATCTCTTACGTAGATTGTATAAACTGCTTGTCATGGCATCAACAATCTCTTAGATAATATGAACTGCTTGTCATGGCAGTAACTATCTCTAGCCTTAGCAGTATGGATAGTATGAGTTGCATAGCAACAACTATCCCTATACAATAATACGTTAACCCCCGTTAGCCTATAGCTATTCTGACCCGCATGTCACAAGACATTACCATATCCCAAATAATCTAATTAACGAACCAAAGTACACGGTAACATCAGTTCAAGACAACAGTTCAAGTACGCAGTAGATATACGTGATAAGTTAAGTACTCGACAAGAGACTACACTATTAAAATTACAAAGAACACTAACTAAAAATGTTGACTGTAGTTGTCATTCTAAATCCATATCAAACCTATTTATTATTTTGGAGTCACATAACTCAAACATGGCTTAGAT
>JAJJMC010014301.1:5164715-5275092 GCA_023531435.1 Papaver californicum | reverse complement strand
ATGATTCCCCTACCTATTCAATGTTCACAACCAGATTCTTTGATTAATTCCAAGCATCATCTACGATTTCTCCAACTAATTAATTGTTTTCAAACTTCTTCCTCTTTTTCTTTCAATGAAATCAAAAAAGAACATGAGACCCTAAGAATGAAAAGTGTTTTGAAAACAAACATGTTTTCGCTTTTTTACTTGTTTTAGCTTGATTGATAAAATTAACGTTGATGTATCCTAAAAGTGACACACACAGTGACGTGGACGGATGCTTGGACTCTATTTAGGCACTTTTCATGCTTTTAGTCTAAAATTATCACAGTGCTAAAAAACACTTAACATTAGATTTCCTTAAACCAAATATAAAACGGTTTAATTAAACCCGAGAAAAAGTTTCGGGTATTATAGGGAGAGTTCAATGTTTAGTGCAAGAGAAGACGGTGGTATGGAAGAGAAGGTTTGTAAGAGCGTCCACAATGGCTGGAGGGAAACACGGACCAAAGAGGTAATGTAGTCGATGGTCCAGAAAATCGAGCCACGGCGGGACGAGGGAATGTAGTCGATGGTCTAGCACTGTTGCGGAGTAAATTTGAGAATTTTTCTGGACTAAACCCATTTTAGTCGAGCGGTGGTGTAGTTATCCGCCGATTCTAAGCGGGTGTTTAGTGAAGCGCTTGATGCCAGGCGTTATGCTAGGTAACGCTTGAAAACACGGGCGTTAACCAAATCTCCGCCTGATCAAGCGTTCACCTAAGATTACGCCTGATGGAGCGTGCGTCTAGGATCACGCCCAATAACAGGCGGTAACCAAATCACCGCCCCATTGAAGCGTAATGCAAAAGATTCGCCCCACTTCAAGCGGAAGGTTAAGGCTCCGCCCCACTACAAGCAGAAGGTTATGGTACCGCTCAAATTCAAGCGGAAGGTTATGGTACCGCTTGGATTTAATCATCTTTTGCCTCATCATCTACTTCAATCTCATCTTCCTACCACAAAGTTGATGTATATATAATTTTAGTTTGGGATTTAGTAACACGCATTTTTAAGCATCTAGTAATAATGGGATCCAAAATTAACTATCCCAATTAGTTTGATTTTGGTGTTAGCTAAAAGATTTTCACAATGTACACATTTACTTCACTTTCAACGTCTCCAGAACAAAAAAAAACACAAATACATACAATCTAGTTGTGGCTTAGTTACTAACATTCTCTCTCGTGTCATCTTTGAATGGGTGTTCCAGAGTTACTTATTCAATTAGCCAATTAGGGTTCTCTTATAGTGTCCATTAAGAAAATTTCTCAATACCCGCATTCAGTAACCTACTCTTAAACAACAACAACAACAAAGTTTTCAATAATGTTAAAAATAGCAGGATTCTCACAACAATCATATTTTTATATATTAACAACAATCGTGTGTAAGAAAACCAGCTTAATTTCAAAATTAATATTCAGATTATTCAAATTAATAAAGGTTTAATCAGAAACCAGTCAACTAACCTCTCCATTTCATGTTTGGGTCAAGCCATGATTTAATCAAGCGGCTTTGTAGGAGTCCGTTTGGATTTCTAGGCGGGACATTAGGGCACCGCACGTGTTTTACCGCACACACTTCCCTCGCACATGTACACAATCGATCAAGTGTAATATTAGGAAACTGTTTCATCAGGCGTTTGTCTAGTAAAGCGCCCATCTCTGGGGCGTACGTTTAGGAGTCCGTCTATCATCAGGCGTAATCTTTTGGTACCGGCCCACTTCAAGCATTCAGGTAGAAGTCCGCCTTACGCAAGCGTTACGCTAGATAACCGTCCGTCTCAACAAGCGTTTACCCAGACGTCCGTCCAACAACACGCGTTATCCTGGAACACCGCTCGATCAGTTTTAGTCTCTGGGCCGTTGTTTTTGGGCCGGACCAAAGAGTAAAACTCTTTTACTAGTACCATTGTGAATGCCTTAAGCCACCGAGAATAGAAAAGAAAGAATTTCAGTTGAGAATGAGCTGCTTCCATAGAGAAGACCTAACTCCTAACTGCCAGCGAGAAGAATGTGATGATTTTGTGTTTGAATTTGTAGACGAGAAGAAATGGGTTATGGGTGTTTGCTCGAATCTGAGATGTAGGAGAATTGAATTTGAGACCGAGAAAAAATGAGAAGAAACATGGAAGAATTCTTCCAAGGGTTTAGCTTTGATTCAGTAGTCGTGATGAGGGATTAAGACTTGATATGGAAGACGTGAAGAATATGGTGAGTTGGGTTGAGTTGAAACAAGTCTCTTGACAAGAATTGAAGCCAAGAAAAGAAGAAAAACTGATTGAAGTTACTGCCGTTTATGATGGGTTTCAAGAACAGATGGGATTGAGATTTAGAAGGACGATAGGTGGTCGCTGGTGGCAATTGGAGCAACAGGGAATAATGGGTCGAGAGAATAATTGAAGATGGCAGTGAAATTGAGTATGAGATGGGTTAACTGCTGCCATTGTTGTGACTGAAATTGTTAGCCGAGGGACCAAGAGATATACTTGACTGTTTTGCCGAGAATGATGGGTTTGGCCTGAGAATGAATGTTAATGATGATTGAATGGTTGTTGAATGACGGGTTTTTCTCGGATTTGAATTCACATTTGCAGGGAAGGTGTTTCAGTAGCTAAAGAAAATCAACAACATATATTCTCTCCACAACAAAAGAAACGCACACTGCGTGTTTGACGAAATACCTAAACCACCAGTTTTGACATATAGGGCTAGTGTTTCTGCAGTGAGTTCTTGAGTGCAGTTGAGAAGAGTTAAGGCAAACAAGGAATGAATGATTTGACTCTGATAGAGTTTAGAAGAGTTTCAAGCCTGAAAAATAGCAGAGGAGATTAGATTTACCGTCATTTTTTGTGTAACTAATGGTGGCAGATTCAATAAGGTTTTAGGAGTTTGATTGAGATTAGGAAAGTAGGTTTGCGTGGGATTCAAGCGGCAGCAAGAATTGAAAACTATAAAAGGGACTCTAAGATACAGAAAGAGACATCCCAAAACCCCCTCACCACTGCCACAACCAACAGAGAGGAGCTTTGCTCCTCTCCAAATTCGTACACTACCACCACCACCACCACCATCTTCTCATCTGCATACCCATCTAGACCACCATCAGCCTCTCCAACCAGTTGCATACATCCACATCTACATCACCTTGCACACCACTCCCAGCACTTGCATATCTTTCACAGTGTCTCCACTATTTGCATACCAACAGCACCAGGACCTGGACCTGACGACCACAGCAACCCAACTCCATCAACTCCGTAGCCCACCTGTTCCACAACAACATACACTCCATCCAGCCTTTTGCAAGTTTTGGTTTGCTTAGTAACTTAGTTGGTGTTACATTATAGTTTTATATATTCTCTTTTTATTGTTATGAACTCCAGTATATCTAGCTAAATTATTTGATTAGGGATAATTTTAAAACTATGTGATATGATTTATTTAAGTTAATTTTTCTTTTCAATATTGTTTTATTGTTTATCTTTTACCGAGCCTATGACCATAGATTGTTTGCAAGTGTTCAAACGGCCAATTGAATATTTTGTTTGCAATTCTAATGCTAGATAATTGACCCGTAATCCGTAATTGTTACGACGATTTAATCAAAAGTAGCGAAACATCAACATTGCAATGGGATGTTGTGGATTTTGATGTGTGAAAGATAACCCTAAGTTAACATGTCGAACTTAGAACATGTGGTTAGGATCAACCTGACTCATAGATCATACCGGTCAATAAAGTTACACTAGAGAACTTATTTAAAGTGGCTTGATTGGCTAGAAACGAGTAGAGAACTTATTCTACGAAGTGACCTGAATCATTACCCTATATGAGTCCACTTGTTGTACACGAGTTTTTACTCAAGCATAATAAAATTCATATATAAGAAAACAAAGCTCTACTCAGATAGTTGTTCAACCACAATACTCAGAATCTATCAAAGTTCAATCACATGAATAGATTTAGAAGATGGAAATAGACAAAATGAAGTTTACGTGTGTTGACTAAGGTGAACGGTGTTTCCCATATCTGTCTGAAGGTCAGTGTCAGGATGAATCCTAATGGATTGAGATACGCTCCCACTGGTCTTAATCATTATACTAATATCAATTCAACTGGTATATACAAGGGTTCCAACGATCGATTTATTGAAAAATAAAAACACTTATAAATATACTGACAACATGATTGGATCGAATTGAATCCAAGCGGATGGTCCTTATCAGCATCTTACATGATAGTTCACATGGATCCTGCGTTCCACACTTGCTTAGGCGACGGAGACAGGGAGAACACACACCTATTGCTATCAAAGTGTCAATAGTCGTTTTTTTTTTGTTTTCAACAAAATTAAAATTCTAATACATCCGAGCTACGACCTCATGACAATACTAGGGCCCCACCAAATCACTTAGAGATACATAAAATTGTAAAAATAAAAATAGAAAGTGATATGGTTATGATGATTCCGAGATATGCTTGTTCAATGACTATCATGTTATTTCTAACACCTGAGTGCATTCAGATATGAATAGACCATTTATCCGGGCACACCAATTCCTATAGATAAGAACTATGTTTCCATCTACCTAGAATGGTTAGTGTCATCCTGAATAATTCACAAGTTTCTAAATTTCAGAGTTTCTTTATTGACATCAATTTTCTAAAACTCTACCCCCAAACCTAAATTTAACATTGTCCTCAATGTTTCGAACTGTGCAACCTAAAATGGTATGCAATAAATATAAATAAGAGAAACAAATGTAAATCAAAGAGAAGAGATTGGAAAGTCTCACCTGATTGACGCAAGAAAGTAGTATTCTCTGTAACACATATCAAACGATAGTAATAACAAAGAATACCAAAAAAAAAAATGAACAAAAAGCCTAAAAAGAAAATAAAAATCTACCTACTAGATATATACAGAAAGAATCTCCATAAATTAACAACCTGAAAATTTGGGGATCAACCCAAAATACAATATATATAAATGACAGTTTCACACTTATATTATGGGAACACGGTGATATTGAAACTATCAAAAATAAGAGATTACCCCAAAACCAAGTTTTTACTACACTTGGAAGTGCGTAAAGAACATAATATGGGGATAATATTGGGACTGGGGAAATATCAATTGGTTCATGCACTTAGGAACATGCAAGTCCTCTGGGTATTTGGATGCAAAGTCATCCAGCAAAACTTGAGAAGCACACAATTCTAACCCTAAATTAGGTAACTTTTGGAAGACTAGGGGTCTAGAAACAACCACTAAATCGGGTGAATGATCTTGTGAGATAGATTCATCTATGGAATTAGGCAAATCATCTACACAATCATCCACAGGGTCATCTATATAGTCTGTATGGAATTGAGAGTCACTACAAGACTGATCATCATCAGCAAATAATTTCTGGCATTCCAGAACTCTCAATCTTTGTTCCAAACTAGACGGTCTGTGTTTATAATACTTCTCACATAACATTAGAGGTGGTTCTTCACTTACCAGAGGTGAAGCAAAAACTTCCTTATGCCGTGACCGATTCATATATTCCCGAAGTGTCATCTTAGATGAAGTCTCCTGAAAAGGATTCATCATCCTCGAAAAAGTAACTGAAAAGAGATACTAAAACACAAAATGAGCCAAATAGAACTAAAAATCATAAAAAAAAAAAAAAAAAACAAACAAACTTAAACTACGATTAGAAAATCAAAAATACTAATTACAATATTCCACAACCGCTCCCCGACAGCGGCGCCAAAAGTTGATGTGATTTTAGAATAGTGGTAGAAAGGGTCTGATTCTCAGACTTGTGAAGATTCGATTTCTAGACCTAATTTTTAATGACTAAAAATAAAGAAAATTAAAACAAAGTTGATTTAAAATTGATGAGAAGAACTAGGGCTAAGATTCCACCATTAACCAATATTTCAAGTGATAAAATCTTACAATTCCTGTATTCAAGTTATTCTAACTATTGCCAAAATTAGGTTTTTGAAAGAATAATTGTAAATCGAAAGCATGAGACATCAAATGTTTAGAACTAAGCATGACCCATCAAAAGAAAACACAATTATTTAAGAAAAACCATTTTTTTTCAGTTTAATTCAAAGCAATTAATAATAAAAGAATTGTAAATAATAGTCAAAATAGAAGTTACCACTTAATTATTGGAGAAATAGCTTCCTACATCGCCCTAGTGATGATGATTAGTTTATTGTATAGGAAACACCCTCAAAAATATATTTCATAGCTCAAAAAGTTCTTACAATTGTGAAATAATAGTAACACAGGAGAACAAAGACGCTTATAAGCGTTACATAGAAGTGTTCACTGTGTTACAGAAGAAGGAAAAGGGAATAGGAGAAAAGAACGGACTTGTAGTGCTTCAAAAATAGGACTGCTTGAGGGACTGTGTTAGCGACAGTATCAGCGACACTACTCTGGAGACTTATGTTCTTCACCTTCTTCTTCACCAGCAGAACTCGGGTTTTTCCTGGAATTTTTTTTCTTTGCTGCGGCTACTCCCGGTAGCTTTCTCTTCGATTCTATTTGGTATTTATAGGGTTAGTTAACCCTAGGAACCCTTCCTAAGTTGGTAAGGACGCAAAGAATCATCCAAAAACAAACTCCAATTGTGTGTAAATCTTAATCAGGATACACTTCCTTTTTCCGACCAGATGCACTTCTGCCAGCCATTTTTCCGGCTAAAACTCTCTGTTGACGTGTGTTGTGTTATCTTTTGAGTGCTGAATCACTTTGGGATAGAAATAACACGTTTTAAATCCCTTAAAACTCGGTTGCAAATCACACAGAAGTTTTCTCACGTAAACAATTCTTTTCCCGCCATTTTCGGTTTCAAATACAAAAGAGGGGGTGCCCCAATCCAACTTGTGGGTGCCTTTATCAACTTTGTTGGGTGCCTTTAGTAATTTTCCTGAGTGCCTTTATCACTTTTCGAGCCGATTTTTCCCAAATTATTTATTTCTCAAAAATACCTACAAAGACATAAAAAGCCATTATAAGTACAAAATCGAACACTATCAAAATAGAAAATTGAGCGCAATTTAGACACAAAATGTGTCTATTATAGGTGCACAAATTATTTTACTTGTCTTTTCCTTCACTAATGAATATAGTAGTAAATAAGATTCGTTCCCACGAAGAGCAAGGTGTTTTAACTATCGAAAGTCACAAAGGGGGTTCTTTTGAGATTAATAACAACTAACAAATCGATTAAAAGTAATTAAGTTGCAAGCAATATAGAGAAATATGATCGAGGAATCCTTCTTCGTTACTAAACAATCATCTAATTAGTATATTCATCTATTCTTTATTAATCACATATTATCACCAACCGTAAGATAACAGGTACGCTTAGTTATTCCTAAAATTTCTTATATCATTGGGTAACAGGTACGCTTAGTCACTAGATTTAATCCGGCTGAACCACCCTGAAATACGCTCTCAAGGTGTAATTCAATCGAATGCTTTAGGGTTTGTGAATTTAGGTTTGATCCTAGTAGTTAAACCCAGTACGCTCGGTCTACTTTCTAGTGTTGATTTTACTTGAGATTTCTCCACAGAATCCCTCTGCAAGGTCTCACAAATTTTACCTTTGTAAGAGTTATTCAACAATTACGGATATCCTAACTCTTTACTAGCATTAGATTTATAACAAACTAATTTAGTTGGCAACCCAAACAATTTATCAATAAATCATAATCATTAATTGTAGTAAAACCAAACCATAATCATGTGAAATATTAGAAAAATAGATTTATATGCTAAAATTGAATTATGTATTAGAACTTAGAATTCATCCTCAATCAATAATAAGTTTAGCTACTCATGGATGTAGTAAAATCCATGGTATACATATGATAAAGATGAAAAGAAATAGTTACGGTGATGAAAACGCTCCAAAACCCTAACTTTCTTTTTGTTCTTCTGTCCAAAAGCTTGATAAAAGAATAGATAGATCCCCAAAATAATTAGAAGAGTCTCTTAAATAGGTATCCCAAGTTATAGAGGTGCCCGTGCTTAAATCCAGGTCGAAATAGGTTTCCAAAATACCAAAATATGCCAAAAATAGGTCAAAGCCAAGCCTTAGCCGTGTAAAGAGTAGCTAAATAGCTAATGGGCTCATGCATGAAACTGGAGTCCAGACCATATTACTCACGGAACAGTCAGTTTCTCAATGGGTCATTCCCATCGAGAAAAGATTTTTCTTAATTTCGTTTAGGGATTTTTAGGAACATGTCCTAAATTATACCCCTCAGTTGAGGATATGTCCTGTAACGGCTGGAATTAAGGGATATGTCCCAGCCGTCCATTTTTCCGTTAAAACATATTTTTAGACAGGTATGCCCTTGATCAACTTCATATTTTTTCCGTTAAATCAACTCCCGCTTCCGTCAATCAATCACCATCATGATCAACTTCATGAATCCGGGGTATATTTCCAATTTTTCCTCTCTTTAACCATTAAATGTTTTATGTGTGGAGGGCATAACTGTCTAAAAATATGTATTTAACGGAAAAAATGGACGGCTGGGACATATCCCTTAATTCCAGCCGTTACAGGACATATCCTCAACTGAGGGGTATAATACCGGGATATGTTTCCAATTTTTCCTTTCGTTTATCTCCGGCCACTTCCTCGATGGGTTCGACCCATCGCGAAAATAATTTTCTTCGCAGTTTTGTAAAACTCATTCTCAACTGATCCTATATTTTCTCGACCAACATCACTAAACTCTATTCTTCTGCTAGCCATAAATAATCCACTGAACCCATCGCTCCTCTCTTCTCTGTTCATAAACTTTATGCTTCATTTCACTGCCAACAACTCTGATAAATCTCTGCTATCAAGCCATTCATCACTCGAGCTTATTTCCTTCACGCACATCAATGGCAGCTAACTCAAACACTCAAGTTCTTCTCAGCCGTCATCGAATAATTCATCATGGCTCGAGCTTCTCTTCTAACTGACTTTCTCATCCTCCATGCTCAACTGCCGTCAACAACTAACAACTACCATTTCACGATCAATGATTACAGGTTCGAACTGCCGGAAACTACGTTTCTATCACTGTCTCCAATCTCGATTACCATTATTCTTGATCAACTGTTGTTGGAACAATTGCTGATTCCACACCTGCACAACAAAAATTAAACACACAAAAAGGGTTACGGCTGAGTCACGACCAGGTCGCTTTCTTTAAGACGTTTGTGGCTCTGCCTCTTCTTTTGTGTTAGCAGTTCGATCTTCTTCACAACGCCCCCAGGATAAAACAGCTGAGAAAATCTCTTTTTCAATCTCTCACGCACACAGTGGAGATTGAACACTTTCAGTCTTTTTTTTTCTTATTTTTTTTTTACTTGCTCAGAAACCTTAGACTCTTTTTTCTCTTCCTTTCTACTCACAGAAAAAACTCTTCATATATTTCTTTTGTTTCTCAAAAAACAACTTTATTTCCAAAATTTTCAATTGAAACTTAATTGCGAATTTCTTTGAAATTAATTTTAACTTAATTTCTGCAATTAAAAACGAACAAAACGTAAACACAATTAATACGGATAAAAAACTTAATTAAGGAAGTAAAACGTTTTTCAAAAAAAATCTTTTTCAAATTTCAAAAACTAAATTTGAATTTCAAGAGACCTCCCAAGACCCCCAAGGCCCCAAGGTCCCGCTCCCGGACTAATGTTATACACGGGTACGTGCACATATACACCCAATTGTAGGGGAGGGGGTTTGAACTTGTGACCTAACTTGGAAAGCCCAAAATCCTTTACCACTAGACTAGAGATTGTATGTTGAAATAAATATGAAAGAAAAATCTTTTAAACATATATCCCAACAACTGCTATACTCGAACCATTACCATAGCCTTCTCACTTCAACGTAACTTCCTTACTGCTCAAACAGTATCAGCAGCATCTCTCGAGAACAACCCATCGACCATTAATAGCCTGTCACCATCAACAGCTCTCGAGCATCAACAATCATCGATTCTCTCTGTCATGAAACCAAACTCGATCCAGCTGCATGCCATTATTGGTAACCATTAATACTCCCTTTTCCATCACTTCCATGAACAATGTCAACTTTACCTATCACATCTCTTCCCATTTTAACCATTAACAACAACAAACCCTAAGTAATTCACGCTTTCAAATTGGTGAAGAAGATGAGGTGCCCATAGTAAAAACAAAGGCGCCTTTATTACTATTCAAACCCTTGAAAACCCCTAGTAACTTCGTCTGGTGCCTTTAGTAATTCATTAAACTCTTCTTTGGCGTGTCAGTTCCGCGGAACCAACAAGTTTAATTCATAGTTTTGCCCATAACTTCTTCATACGAAGTCGGAATGACTTCATTCTTTCGCCATTGGTTTCATTTCTTCGTTCCATAGTGATGGCAAGAAATCCTGAATTTGGACAAGTTACACCCGGTCTTTGGACCTTCTTTCTTTGGGGCACTTCTTTTGTCGCACAATTAAGTGCCAATCAGCTTCTTTTGGATGATTCCACCTAATAAAAGATAAATAAACAAAAACAAACGTAATATACAATAATTCACAAGAGATCAAATAAATATTAGCATGAAATAATATTCAAAATATAGAGAAAATATGCACTTATCATCATGCTACTTTGTTTTGGGGATGGGAGCATTTTTTGGGGTTACATATCATTTATGAATGTTTTTTTTTATTTCAGTACTAAATAATTTATTATATTAGACTTGAAACTTGAAATTACATTGAACTTGAACTTGAAATCATGTGAATAAAAATATATTTTTGTTAAGATAATCTCTTATTTTTTTGCCTTCTCTACAATTGTTGCACCTATGAACCTGAAACATATCTCTGTAAAGAGAGAGTCACTAATATCTGAATCAATGGTCATTTTTATTGGTTCATCATCGGTGGTTTCATCTGCATTTTTCTCCTTCTGAGAACACCCTTCACATTTTTATCTTCTTTGTGATTCTGCAGCAGCTTGGTCTAACCATTAAAACTCATCTCATTTGTTTGCTTCAGTGTTTGCTTTCCAAACCCCACGTCTTCCAACACATCTTCTGCATTTTGAATACATGAATGGATATTTCATGGCTAAATGAGATGATGATTTGCAAATTTGGCAGCTGCATTGAGATTGCAAACAAAAGAATTTATTAGTGTTTTATCCTAACTGTAAAATTCATGTTGGTATTACCTCCTCTCTGTAAATATAGTGTTTTGAGTTACCTCCTCTAATGGCGGATCTACTTACATTGCATGTAGAGCTTGATGATAAACCCCCCATCGCATGTAAATCTTGAACCCTGCTTGTTTGATCTACTAACAACACTACATTTCAGTTTATAAGAGAGAAGTTTTTTTTTTCAAATCTGGATGATTTCAGTTGTGACCGAAATGGGAAGCATATAGCCATAGAAGATTTCAGTTCTTCACTTTAGTTCGTACATTCAACCGTTCAACGGTGTCTGCTATCAATTCCATGAAAATTCCTTTTCATGCAAGGACAGGTTGGTTCGAGGACCCCTTGGTCAAAGTCAAGTAGGTCCTGATTCCGAGGGGTCTTTCGGTTAATTAGTATTCCGATCAAAAACTTTCTTTCTTAAAAGGATTTTATCCTTTAACTCAATGACAGATTTGAGGAAGAATATACATTCTCGTGATTTGTATCTCATCTGCCAAAAGAATCCTAGTTCCTCCACCAGTTGATCCAGACGCATCTTAAAGAACAGGAAAAAATGTAGCATAAACAAGTTCTCTAGAATATGCTCACTCGATCTCTTAAAACAAAACAGGAGTCTTCCGCATGAGCTGACCCGACGACGGAGTTTCCTGACCCGGTCTCCTATCGACTCTAGGAAATCCAAGACGGCAGGCAAAAGCAGTGCAAAGAAAATAAGCTTCAAAGGTATGATTCCCCGATGTTCCCCATTAGATGCCATTGATTCCGGTGTTCTTGGTTCCTCACATTGGACTGATCTTGCCTTCTCCTCTGGGATCTTTGGCCAAGACTCATACATCATGCTCCTCGGGAGCGCAGAACTTGGTTTGACTTCATCGGCCAGCCAGGAAGGAAGCCCTTTCTTTATCGAGTGGACTGAATGAACGACACTCTTGTCAGACTCTACGCATTGGATCCACCTACTTTGACTACTCTTCTTCCTACCCCTATAGAGGGAGGATCCTTTCGATTCAGCTTTCTTCTGCTCTGGGAAATGGAAGCTTGTATTAGAATTATACTACGATGAAAGTCCGATCTCCGGTTTCAAAAGCCCTAGATATAGATGTCCGGTAAGTGCTTCCTTGGATTAAAGCACATTCCGGGAGTGAAAGGCCATAGGGCTCATAGACATTTTATATTTCCTATCTTTCCTTTATGGTAATAGGGGGATCATAGATCTCTCTTTTCAAACAAACAAAGTTGGCAAAGTGAGAACGCTGGTTCCGCAATAACCAAATCAATCCAATTCTCAAGGGGAGAGGGGTCCGTATCCATTTTGGGACTTAACTTAAGGATTCCCAAGAATTTCGCTATTTCGATTCTGCGAGTCTTTGGGAAGAGCGTAGCGACGTTTAATTCAGAATAGATTAGATCCAAGTCCATGAATCAATAGGAAATGCTATGAATGCGTCGTTTCAGTGAATCATACAGCTCAGACTGGTGTCGCCACCTCTTCCAGGACCGGAATGATTATCCCTGTCCGATGGGTCTACATCCTTCCCTGAATGTCGTCGGGTACTCTTCACTTCCCCGCCATATTTTTTTGGCTCAAATCCAACCGTACAGATCTTACCTCCTAAACCGTTCACGTGTGCAATATTGGATATCTTAAACTGAGGGTATTTTAGGTATTTAAAAAGCCACGCATAAATTTTGTCTTGGTGGACATAGCTGCTGAGTCAGCTAACTAGAAAATGGATGGAAAAGGTAACTATAAGAGGTTTTTCTAATTTTTGATATCTAGGGGAGATTTTCTTAATTAGCAATCTTTAAATGGGAAGTAACGCAAAATACCACAAAAACTAAACTTGAAAAAGATAATGGAGTTACTCGTCCTCGAGTTAGAGAAGATCACTGATTTAAGGTTGCGGCGGTGATTTGATGTTAGTGGATGATTTGAGGTTGTAGTTTTGGTTTGAAGGTGGCGGGGGTGCGATGGTGAAAAGCAAGAAGAAATGAGTCCAAATGTTAAGCGAAGAAGAGTATAGGAAACCGGGTCATTTGCGAAGGAGATGTAAGAAGGTAGTAAAAAAATTATTTTTTTATATATACATAGGGCGGACCAGTTTATCCTTTTGACAGCGAAGTAAAGAAATTATTAATGTTATAAACTAAATCAAAAGATGAACTATTGCACAAAAGAAATATAGAGAGAAGAAGAGAGAATTTCTCATTACTAGATATTAGTATCCATTACAAAGGAATGAGCCTCAATTTATAGGCTAATATAAGAGAGGATGATAAAGATAGCATTAACATTAGGAAGTAATGGAATGCATTCTCATAACTAAGGTATTAAACCTAAGTTATTACACTAAATGTGGGGGTTACCAAGAAATGAAAGATGTGAAGAGGTGGAAGGGGAGATGATAAGGTGGTGGTGTAAGAGTGGTGTAAGAGTAGTGGAAACCACCAAAGAATTAATTTACAACACTCCCTCTTGGATGACACCACTCTATTATGATATTGCCTCGTTAAAACCTTGCCAGGAAAACCCAAAAGTGATAAAACCTAGACAAAGGAAAAAGAGTACAAATCATATCATGGTGTTGGACGCGTCAAATATTGCCTCATTAAAACCCTGCTAGGAAAACCCATTGGGACAAAACCAAGCGAAGGAAGTACAACACGCATAAATTTCCATCACACAATACTGATGTTCTCCCCCTGATGATGTGCACCCAAAGAAGTATAGAAAGACTGATTACATAATGTTGATCTTCAAGTAGAATCACTGACCGTCTTTGTTCAAAACAAGATATAAGTTTGTCTTCAATAATGTCTTCGAATATCTCTTTAAGCAAATTTCTTCAAGTTCGTTGCCTCATCAAAACCTTGTCGGGAAAACCCAGAAGCAAAAAAACCTTGACTAAGGAAAAAGAGTACAACTGTAGATAGATTAAAAAAAGGAGTTGGACATATATATATTGCCTCGTTAAAACCTTGAGAGGAAAACCCAGTTGGACAAAAACCTTGACTAAGGAAAAAGAGTACAACTCGTAAAGTCCAATATATCCTCCAGCAGAAAGAAGATATCTCAGTTGATTTACCACAAGTAGCTAATCAGCAACCATCTTCAGCTCAAATTTTTTTTTGTTGGTAATGGAGACCTTTATGTTGCCATAACTTAATTTCAAATCTCAAGTTGAATTGTCTTTGTCAAATTCCCAATGGTTGATTTGTAGGAGCTGATATATCTTTTATTCTTCGTAAATTCCTTTCAAACAATAATAGATGATCATCGTTGTTGCTGCAAAAAGGATGTTGTATCGTCTAACAATTTGGTAAATGGAAACTGATTATCTGTAGTTCATTACTTACGAGACTTTGGATAAACAGTCAAAGCAAAGATCAAATGTTAGAGGTACTACAAAAACCAATATACACAATGCCTCCATATTAGTGCTAATTAAGTTTTGCAAACAAATTCACTACCGAACAATTTCAAGTATAACATATAAAGTTATACATAAAATCAAGCACAAAAACAACTTGTAATTAGTACGTAATACGAACCAGAGAGAGTGTTACATACCCGTTACCGAGATGAAAGTAGATTGCTATTACACAAGTTTTATTAGGAGGTTACGTACTTATCCATGTAAACATGTCAAAACTTTCTAAAGTTGACAAAATCATGGACCATTATAATGCTTAATAAGTTTGATACATGATTCCAAGATCTTTTATCTTGAATTCTTTCAATAAGGAAGTATAACCTGTGATAATCTTTTAGAAGTTTACACGAACGTTATCTTCGATAACAAACAATTATATCAGACTATGACATGTAAAACTGGCAAATAATAGTTTCCCTTAAAATTCATCTATCAACGGGGTACACAATACTTACCAAAGTATTGGGTATTTTCAAATCATTTAAGAGTAGATGATGTAATTTCACATATCTCAAGTGTCTGTAGAAACTAGATGCCACGAGTGGCACTGTGCAATTAGCGTCCTTGTTCCTCTCGTCTCACTTTCATGCAAACTAATTAAACATCAAACTTGTAACCTTCCGGGTTCACAATTTTTATTTATGTCCAAAAATGTTTATTAGTGAGAGGACAACCAAATATGGATGCCTTTCACCCATATTAGTCAACCATACATATTGTCGATACTTCACGGCAGTTTCTCTGTGAAAAAGGATTTTGTCTATAATACATGTATGGTTGTCGCTACTCTGAATACATGTTCGACAATAACTACGATTATGTACGCGTATAAAAATTATTCTTTAATATCGACACCACTTGTCCACTTAGGAATGAATTCCTCTTTAGGAGATAAATATGGCTCGGTAATTAAAGATCGTAGTTAAATAGTCTCATTGAGAACATTATCAATAGCCTCCCCAGGAGCACTACTTTGATCCAGCGTGATTGGCTTCCTCTATCAAGGAATATATATTATTTTATTTATTTTTTCATCAACAATTCAGATGAGTTGTAGACGACTCAATTATTGTTAACTCATGGCATGCCCTGCAGGGACATAAACTAATGCCAAAATACGTGCAACAACAAATGAGTTTTAATTATTCTTCTTGTAAGAATAAAATGCTTCAAGCATATCATAATGAATGAATAACTTCTCCACTTATACCGAATTGGTGCAAGAATTATGATGAGACCAATTCATGACGTTCTTATAACGACTGCTTTCCTCCCTCTAACGACGGGAAGTCTCATCACATCAAGTATTATTCATGCAAAATATATTATGGGTGAGTGACCTTGGATCCAAGTAGGTCATCCGAAAAACTTTTTTTTTTCGGATTGTTCATCATAATATTACAATTAATAATTTTAAATCACCCATTCTCATATATGTAATTAAAATTTGACAGCGTATACTTTATCAGTGTGCACCCTGATTAGCATTTATTATAAACGATAGTCATATGCTCTTGTATTGGTACATCTACAAAAATTTGAGCGGGAAATTCCGCTTGATTGCTACTAATCAATCAATATGTCGGAACGTTTAATGCTGTAAAAATTGTGCTCTTGTAGCAAAGAATATGACATATATTTTGAGTTTTGATAATAAAACCATTAACAAAAGTATAGATTGACGAGAGAAAAATAATAAAACCATTAACAAAAGTATTTAGTAACTATGGGCTACTTCGGGAACCCAGAATTTTATGGATACCTGAAATCCAAAAAATTTCATAGACCACTTCTGGAGTCTATATTTATGGATTAATGCGGGAACCCACAATAATTTGGATTGCTACAAAAAAAATTTATAATTTGCATGTTAGACTACTTCTGGAGTTAATAACATCCCATGGATTGCTTCTGGAATCCTTTTTTTTTTTTTTTTTTTCAAGACCAGTAATTAAAATAAACAAAAATCAAAATAAACAAAAAACATACACAGATACAGTACCAACATAATTTAAATATCAATTTCGTCATCTTCGGGTTTGACGAAATATTCATTGCCAGTGTACACGTGGACACATTATTTGTAAAATAAAATTGTCTTAACATCAGGGTCATGTTACTTCAGGAACCGCGGATAGAGACATGATGTCACTTTGTTACGGGTCACTTCAGGGACCGAGCGATTAACCGAGTGAACTTCTTTTGTCCATATTGTGTCACACTGAGTTCCAACTTCAGGTAGAACAGTCTTTTTTAATAATAATAATAAAAAAAAATGTACCAGCATGTTCATGAATATGCTTAGAATAGTTAAACAAATAAATCAGATTATTTGCTTAGAATAATAAAAAAAAAATTATTTTGCAAGATAAAAATTATATCTTAATTTCTTACCGCTAAGGAGAGCTAGCGTGCTGATAACGCGTTATAAACTAAATCAAAAGATGAAACATTGCACAAAAGAAATATAGAGAGAAGAAGAGAGAATTTCTCATTACTAGATATTAGTATCCATTACAAAGGAATGAGCCTCAATTTATAGGCTAATACAAGAGATGATGATAAAGATAACATTAACATTAGGAAGTAATGGAATGCATTCTCATAACTAAGATATTAAACCTAAGTTATTACACTAAATGTGGGGGTTACCAAGAAGTGAAAGATGTGAAGAGGTGAAAGGAGAGATGATAAGGTGGTGGTGTAAGAGGGGTGTAAGAGTGGTGGAATCCACCAAAGAATTAATTTACAACAATTAAATTTCCTGATCCCACTTTATACCCATGTGGAGCCTATGTGGCAACCAACTTCCTCGGTGTTATAATTTTTGGTATTTAGAATCGTGACATTCGTGATAATTTTATGATTTCAATTTCTCGATGCCATGACTTTAGATATCTAGTGTCATTGACACTTAAGACATGGTTGAAATATGAAATAACCTAGTTCTAACTTAGTGTCACGACTCTGTAAGCTGGAAATTGGATAATAAAATATTTAAAAATATTCAAAAACTGGAGACTAAACCCTCGATGTCATGACTCTAAAAAGGTACAAAGGTAAAAAGATCATACGGAATCTAGATTTGGCAATTGACGCTCTCAATAGCACATTTTAACAAGTAGCAGTATGTCCTTAGATGACTTGGGTAAGCACTATATACAAGGACATTTGACGGCACAAGGTTTTGGAGTTGCAGCACTTTTATAGATCTTTTTGTACTCAAAATTCCCTGTTGTTTGCTAGGTAAAACCGTCCCTTTTACTTGCAAAGAAGCAACATACTAGCTGATGCAACGTGGCCTCTTTACCTATGGGAATTGGGTAGAATTATTGAAAAACACATCGAAAATGCTTGCTGCCCCTTAAAACTTTGCCCCAACCCTCTCCTCCACGACGTGTCATCAAGTTAGTGGTTTAATTTAATTGTAATCGACCCTCTGTTTGCTCAAGGGGAAGGAAGGTGACGCCATATGTCCTTCCAACACATCCACATGACTACATGAGTACACTCAAGATGCTCACCCACTCACTCTACGTATATACGGAATATTTTATAATAATAAACCGAGAACACCTTATCTTCCCTTACTTTCTCTCTTGGTCTCCGACTCCCCGTTAACATCTCGAAATGATCGGATAGAATTTAGCCACGCTATTTCACCGACTGTCCCTTTCTCTCAAAATGGGATGTTGTGGAGAGGAAGAAGAAGTAGATGACATTTTTAAGCAACTCATCCCACACAACCCATCCGAAACCCTAACTGAATCAATGGCAGATAATGGTTCTTATGCAGTTGTGATTTCACCTATGAATTCAAATTTCCATGCCCTAATTTGCAAAGACATACTCAGAAGTATATTTGAGTTATTACCTTCATCAGATTTAGCTAGAGCTGCCTGCGTATGTAAATTATGGAATTTAGTAGCTTCTGATCGAGAAATTATGACTAGTAGTTTTAAATCATTATGGAAACTGAAGCGTGTTGTTGGTAACCCTAGTTCTGGTAGTTTCTGGAGAGATAATAGTATTGGTAGATTTGCTATTTCTCATCGGTTGGTTCGTGGTGATTCTGTTACTAGCCTTGCTGTTAAATACTCCGTTCAGGTATTTCTTGGTTTTGGGGTAAAATGATTGAAGTGTCATGAATGGTAAACTATGTAGGTTGGGAATTGGGGAAACCGCGTATTAATCTTATGGTTTATGCAGTTAATAAAGAAAAACTATGCAATTTGAAAACTTGCAAATCGTTAGTGAGCTTTTGTAGAGTTATGTTATAATTCGCGTGCTTAAATGAGAACATCTTTTTTGAGTTGGGAGCATTTGGGTGTTTTGTTTTTTCTTGATTAGAATTCACAAGGTTTGGTATCTCTATGAGCAGAAAAAGAACGTTGCCTTTTAGGAATTGATGAATAATACTCATGCAACAGTATACTTAGCTATTATGTTCTCAAGAGTGTATCAGAAACAGAAGAAAAGACAAAGAAAGGCAGAAAGACTGTAAATGGAAGACGCCTTTATCTCATAACTAATATCAGTCTTGTCAAATCTCTGAAATGCATTCTTTGATTACAAAGTCAATTAATAGTGGTGTTTAGGGAAAACTTATTTTGATAGTCTAGAGCTTATCCTTCGGGGAGAGATACCGGACATGGGAGGTTAGGTGCTTTTGAGTTGCTTCACAAAATGGTATTTATAAGACCTCTGTTGGCTTGTATGAATTGACAGTAAATATAATAAGTAATAACTAGGATCCTTAGTTTTGTTTGCATTACATTCATTATGCTCAAGGGTACTTTAAATTTTGCAATTAGTCCTTGAGAATCTGTTTGCTTCAAAGCATTTGTTTGCATCATTTGAAAATGTATAAGTTTTCCAGTTTGTCCTTGAATATCTAGGATTCAATGTATTTGTTTGCATCACTGAGAATCAGTAGTAAGTAATAGCAGAAAAGTATCTGACATGGCAATATTAATTATATTATACGTGTTTATGCAGGTGACAGACATAAAACGGTTGAACAATATGATGAGTGAACACGGAATATACTCAAGGGAGAGGTTGCTAATCCCGGTTTGCAACCCAGAAATTCTTCTAAATGGGACATGTTACATTGAGATAGATGCCCATGCAAAAAGGGAAGTTGCTGTTATGTATTTGGATGGTGAACCTGATCCTGATGGAAACCACAACTGTTTACTGGACAAGACAGCCAGTGGTAGTAGCATCAGAGGTAAGAGAAGGGTTCTTGAGTCCATGAAGAGAAGCATGCAAGTGGATGACGGGACTGTGGAGTACTACTGGTCTATTACCAATGGCAACCCCAGAGCTGCATTTTCAGAGTTCTCGGAGGATCTTAGGTGGGAGCACCAGTCTGGACTGCTTTAGGTATAGGTACACCGGACAAAGGGAGTGTCCTTCTGAGCATCTGGGGACTTTTAGATAAACCAAAAAGGGATTATACTATTTGATTTTGCCAGACACAAAAATGTCCTAGAATCGCTGGAATTTTTAAATGAATCAAAAAGGAGTTGAACAACAGTTCTGTACTGTGTGTAAATAATATTACACATGTACATGTCAAATAAATTGCTGGAATATTAGTAGTCTATGGTCTATCTGTGATTAGAAATAAATTCTGTTATTTGTATTTTTTGAGAGGGCAACGGATGCTTTTAAGTTTTTGGTCTTCGCTGTTGCTAATTTGTTATCCCATATTTAGGTATATGGAACTATGTTTATTCGTAGATGCAAATTGCAATCATAAATAAGATGGAAAAAGTCCAAAGGATTTTTGGTGGGTTAAACCACTGTTGGGGGAGTTTACTTAAGAAGTTGGAGCAAAGTATGCTCCAACAAAATCCAAGCAGGCTTAGGTTTTAAAAAGCTTAAGTTTTTAGGTTAAAATTTTAAAATGCAAGTATTTCAAGGATATTCATCCTTTGCATTATAAAATCTTTTATGATTTGTTTTATGTCTGGAAATGTATTTGTTAGGTCTCAACATGATTAAAAACATATTTTATGGGTAATTAGGGAAGACAATAAGATTAAGGCTTTTGATGACAACTGGATTTTAAATGTCTCTCAACCTTTATCCAATCAATTACCTAATCCTAATATGTTAGTGTCTGATTTCATAGACAGTGATACTAGGAAATGGAAATATGATTTAGTAAATACTTTCTTTACTGCCTTAAATGCCCAAAATATTCTTAGATGCAGAATTTCCATCACTGGTGAAGATAGGCTAATGTCAAAACCACTTATAAATCACTGAATGGTGAGTTCCAATCCCAACAGTCCTCTAATGTCTCTTCTGCTGCTTACAAGAAATTATGGTCCCTTCCTATACTCTATAAAGTCCAATTATTCCTTTGGAAATGTCTTAAAAATATCCTGCCTACATATGTTAAGTTATCCAATTATGTAAACAAAAATGATATGTGTCCTCTTTGTAGTATGAATGTCCCTGAAACCTCAGAATATCTCTTATTTCATTGTTCTATGCTGTCTGTTTGGTCAGCTTCTCCTATCTGTAACGAAATTTCAGTTAACTTTATATTTAATATATTTGTGCTAGACTGGATCATTCAATGTCTTGATAGTAACCAAAATATCAAGACAACACAGTTACTTTTTACTTTATGTTGGTGTATATGGAGAAACAGTTGCCTCAAACTGTTTCAGCAGAAGTGTATAACAACAGAAGCTACCATAAGTCCGGCCCTAAATATGATTGAGGAACTTGACCATACATATCACTCTGGTCAGGCAGTTGGTAGAATGAACACCACAACAATTATGTTGGCTCCACAGTCTGAGCCTTCATCTGAGAATTGCTACAGTCTCTTTTGTGATGCCTCCTTCGACAAAGATTCTGAGATATGGGAGAGGGTCTAATTCTTTCTGATCGTGCAGGTGTTTATAAAGGGTGCAAAACAATAGGAAGGAAGGCGATATCCCTAGAAGAGGCAGAGTGCCTTGCTATCTTCGAAGGCATTAAGTGGATCAGTAGCATGAACATCAACTACATTCATATTCGCAGTGATGCAAAAAATGTTGTTAATTATTTGAATAATAATGAGAATCAAGTGGGTTGGTCTAGTTCTACAATTTTAGATGACTGTAATTTTCTCTTGAACTTGTTTAGTTTCTTTAAAGTAGATTTTATTAGTAGAGAAATCAGTGATGTAATTTTCTCTTGAACTTGTTTAGTTTCTTTAAAGTAGATTTTATTAGTAGAGAAATCAGTGATGGTGCTAATACTACTGCCAAACATTGCAGAGAAAAATTGGAAGGAGAATGGTTAGGCCATATGCCTGATTTTTTATCTCTTTATATGTAACAAACTCTTATTACTAAAATCTTTTTATTATCAAAAAAAAAAACTATGCTTAAGTTCAGAGGTTCAGAAAGGGCTAATTTGTTGTGATCTCAATTATTTCGACAATGGAGTTAAGGGTAATATTATTTGAGTGTAGTTGCAGCATCGATACATCTCCTTCATGGCCATTTCATTAGGCAATGACTAAATACAACCCATATTTAGATTGAATACAACCCTCTACCTAAACTCTAAATAATGTAAACCTTATTAGTATGGGTAACTAAAACCTACCTTCATCTTCTTCCTTCTGATCTAGGTTCTAGATATTTTTTCCACCATGTTTTCAGTAAGTAGTTGAATTTCAGTCCTTATAAGTGAACAAAGTTGAGATATCAATAGGAGGTTATGTATAACTTATCAGTTTTTTTGAAGATCACACACGACCACCTTTATAACCCGGAGTAAGATAATCTTTTTTCTTCACAAAATCAATTGTTGACGCCGATAAATAAAGAAAATAAATTGTTAATATAACATCAATTGAAAATTCATTCAAAAACCACAACTCATTTCTCAAGTAAATATCAAAAATTGATCGAACAACTAAACAACTACACCTTTATAAGCAGGAGTAAGATAATCTTTTTCTTCTGAAAGTCAGTTGTTGATGCCGATCAATAAAAAGAAAATCAATTGTTAATATGACGTCAACTGAAAATTCATTCAAAACCCAGAACTATTTATCAAAAATTGATCGAACAACTTCAAACGAACTTATTAAGCCTGTAAGAAAGTAAAACAAAACAATTACATTTCGTTGAAAAACTAATAAAAATCAGTTCAAACACGACCATAATTTGAAAGAAACAAACACAAATTAAGAGATTCTGAATTTATTTTTATTTTCAATATGTTCTACTAAATATCAGTCAGTCGAATCAGATTCTATACCCCAAAAAGTCTTTGTTAGAGTCTATGTAGCATGAACGCTCCTAAAATGGTCAAGTGTCCGCGTCAAACTTGCGTCCAATAGCTTGGATATGCGTGTCTCTGCATCAGGCGCATCAATGACATCATATGCATATGTCAACCATTATTTTAATATGAATATATACTAATAATACCTAAATTTTTTGTATATGTATTATTTCACTGGTATATATGCTTATTCTTACACAAACTTATTATGATTATTTAGACTTTAGTACCCAATTTTATAACCAAAGTTGCGTTTGGTTCCCAGAAAGTTCAATATTAAAATTTGGTACTCATGACCAGAGTTGACCGTATTGACAGTTAACAAATTGGATTAAATACTAAAATTACCAACTAAATATTAAGTTTCAATTTATTTATGCCATTATACTGTACATGTTTATGGATAAAAATTGTCAATGAAGCATCGTCTCATGACTACCACACTTGAACATCTTTGTTCCATCTTTTCAAAATGAGTTTGGGAGTCAATATGATGGGTTTTGCGATTTAATGGTTTATTTGTTAAAATCTAAATTGAAGAAGAAAAAAATGGTGTGCTGATGAAAGGTTTGGGTTTTATTGGTTATGAGAACTGAAGATGGTGAAATTGAAAGATGATTTTGTGGGAGTTTGAATGATAATTGGGTTTTCTACTGTGTCTTAAAGTAGGTAGGACCGTGGGAGTAAAGTGGCGATAGTGATGCTTCTAAGAGAGAAATATCACTCATATTTGTTTTTATCTTCTGTTGATGATGATATTAACGAAGAACATCAATAAAATTCTTGGTCTGGTTTTGGATTTAAGTTGGAGGATCAAATGATGACGATGAAGAAGAATATGACTAATCAAAATCTAAAGTTAATTATGAAGATGACGTGGAAAAATGACGTGACAAGGTTTGTCCATACTTAAAATTAAAACCATATCGTTCATCAATTTTAAGTCTGGAAATGGATTGGTGTGTTAATTTTTGTTCTCATATATTTTGTTTGCAGGAAGAAGATGATGACTAGATAGAAATTATGGTAGGGAAGGAAAATATATACTCCTGGTACTTTATGGAGGCTTAAAATTAATTACTATTGTACCTACTCACTCTTCCTCCATGCTTAGTGGTTTAGTTAGTCTTTTTGTTTCTTGTTCTTATCATCTTTTTCAATCTTTTTGTTGCGTTAAAAGAAATTTATGGTTTGAATCACTTTTTTTTCTAGGAAAATGATATTTTATTGAAATGAACGTTATACATGGTAGAGGAATGAAGGGAGTGAATCCAACCATACTCCGGTATTGTTTTGCCTTCTACAATGTTTTGCTACAATATCAGCTAATGTTAAACATCGAAAGTTCCTACTAACATATTTAACTTCATGGAAGTTAAAATTGTTCAGAATGAAAGTACTATCATCTAAGATTGAACTACTACACCAGCTAATCTTGTTGTTCTTATTCTGCAAATAAAACACAGGATTTTTAGCATCATTGTTAATGCATATTTATCTTAAATTCAACTCTTTCGCCACTCCACATCAGCTAGACTAGCACAACATTCAACCTCTTCTGGATTTTTGGCTATGCCTTTGATTGTTTTGCAGCCTCTAAAGTTTCCTAAAATATCAGAAAAGTAGATACTAATACCAATGTTATTAGACTCTTTAGCATAAGAAGCATCACAATATATCATAGCACAGGTACTAGGAAAATTATTAGATATTGAGTCAATGGAATTAAATGGTTGAGGAACCATTACATAGGAGGAAGTGTCAACATTATTTGACCAAGACATTATAGTTTCCTCAGCTAACTTCCTAGCATGACAAGCAGTAGTATGTGCATTCACTGTTTTACCTTGAAATTTTTTAAAGCATCTATCTCTCCAAATTAGCCAAGCAGCAATGATCATATAACACATCATAGACATATGTTTACAAGAAGAGATCCATTTACTAATCCAAGAATTAATGGTCATATCAGAAGAAGAGTCTTGTAAAACTAAATTCCTATTGGGGATAAAGCTCCAAACCTGTTTAGAGTAGGAGCAATGCAAAACAAGGTGTTCAACTGTTTCAATCATGTTTTTATTACATAGATAACATGTCATATCAGAAACAACAGAATATCTAGCAACTCTAGATCTAGTGGGAAGGATATTTTCAATGCATTTCCAAAGATAAATCTGAATTTTAGGTAACACATGAGCCTTCCAGAGATCTTTGTATAATTGCCTATTTTGGTTACTATCATTTATTCTAGTGGGAATATTGTCAGTGAGGACATTATATGTTGATTTAAAAGTAAAATTACCAGCTTTATTTAATAGACACACTAACCTATCCTCACCTGAGATAGGGATCATAGTATTGAAGATTTTCTGACAATTATCATGCGTAAAGTAAGAAGGCACAAGCTCAGTATTCTATTTACCAGTACTTTCATTTATGAATTCAGCAACATTGAAATCAGGGTTTGGGTAAGATAGGCACAAATGATTAGTAGCTTTATCAATCCAGTTATCTCTAAATGCAAGTATGTTATTTCCTTTCTTAACTTCCCAGAATGCATGCTCATACACAAAATCAAGACCTTTTACAAATACTTTTCCATACCCAAGAAGACTCTTTAGTTTGGGGATGATGCAGGGGATGAACATATCTGAAGTATTTACACTTCAAAATAATAGCCCAAAGTTCATTTGAGATGTGGATGAGGGACCAGGCCGTTTTGGCCAAGAGAGCAATATTCAACTTTTTTAGATTTTTGAATCTAAGACCACCTTGAAGCTTGTGACTACAAATGTTGACCCAAGCTTTAGGGTAGTATCCACCTGGTTGATTTTTTACCCACAAAAAGTCTCTTTGAGACTTCTCCATCTTATAAATAATCTCATCCGGGATAAGAAAGGTATTCATATGATAAATAAGAGAAGATTTTAAGACATGATTGACCATTATAGATCTGCCAGATTGTGTCATTTGTTTCCCTTTCCATTTGGAAACTCTTTTGTCAAAATGATCAGCTAAATGATCAAAAGCCTTATTTTAGGATTTACCAATAAAGAGAGGAATACCTAAATATTTCTCTTTAAGGTTAATTTTTTTGATATTGAGAGTTCTAATAAGAGAAACGCAAAGATCAGGATTACAGTTCCTACTAAAGAAGCATCCAGATTTTTGTAGGTTAATAACATGACCAGAACAAGTGATAAAATCATTAATTAAAGACATGAAATTGTCTGCTTCAATATGAGAGGCATTACAAAAGATGAGACAATCATCTGCGAAAAATGGATGAAAAATGCTTGGAGCGTCTTTTGTAACTTTAATACCATGAATGAGTTGAGGTGATTCAGCTCTAAGCAAGTACTTGGAAAGAGACTCCATACAAAGAATGAAAAGGTAAGGAGACAGAGGGTCTCCTTGCCTTAAACCTCTAGTTGGTTTGTAAGAGTTACAAGGAACACCGTTAAGCAAGATGGAGATATTAGTTGTACTAAGATATTAAAAAATTAACTCACACCATACATTTGAAAAGCCAAATATCTTGAGAATGTTTATTAAGAAAGACCATTCGACTCTGTTGAAGGCTTTACTCATATCAAGTTTAAGACCCATCACCCACATCTATCCTTCTTCCTTTTCATAGTGTGAGCCAGCTCATGGGCTATCACAATATTATCCTGTATATGCCTATCAGGGACATATGCAGCTTGAAATGGTGAAATAATTTTGCCTAACAATGGTTTCATCCTGTTGACAATTATTTTAGAGATAATTTTGTAACTTATGTTACAAAGAGATATCGGTCTAAAGTCTGCTGGGGTAAAAGGATTATTTGTTTTAGGGATAAGGCTGAGGAAAGTGTGGTTCGTTTTTTTCAGAATATGTTTAGACTCAAAGAAATTCTTAACCATAAGCCAAACATCTTTGATCAAAAGTTCCATGTTTTGCTTATAGAACCCAGGTGAAAAGCCATCTGGGCCTGGTGCACTCCATGATGGCATTTGATTGATGGTATTTCTAACATCCTCTATAGTAATGGGACTCAATAACTTATCATTGTCCTCATCACTTATACAAGGGTCTAAACAATTAAGAAAGTCTTTATTTGACAGAGGATGAGAAGTTGTACTAATGCCTCTAAAATGAGAGACAAGCAGGTCCTCAAGGTTTTTCCTGTCATTAGACCATTGCCCATTACTAAGTCTAAGAGAGGAAATATGATTAAAGTGTTTCCTCCTATTGACAGAGGTATGATAATAGCTAGCGTTCTTATCATAACTTTTGATATATTCCACTCTAGACTTTTGGGCATAAAATTCCTCTTGAATTTTAAGCCAATGTTCAAGATCAAATTCAATAATTCTAATGGCTGCATTATTCTGAATATTTAAATGTTGGAAATAAAGAGAGTGGAGTTGACTCTCCAAATCTCTGACCTAGTGATCAATGTTTCTAAACTGATTAAAATTATAATACTTTAAACCATACTTGACATTCCTTAATTTATTTGTGAATTGATAAGCAGGTGAACCCTTGACTTTTATGTCATAAGATTTTTTAATAACCTCATAAGAAGCTTGATCTCTAAACCAACACCTATAGTATCTATAAGGTTTTTTCCCTTGGTGATTATGAGGATTAGTCACCTAGAGGATTGGTAAATGATCTGATCCAATCAAATAAATATAGACAATCTTAGAGTTTCCATAATGTTTCATCCAAAAACCATTTATCAAACCCCCATCAAGTCTAGCCTTAATTATATTATCACTGGACTGTTTATTTGACCAAGTGTATTGACAACCAATAAAGCCAAGATCAGATAAATCATAATAGTCAATAATTATCTTTTATTTCAGGAATTTCAGATGTTGTAGGACTAGTAAAAGTTGATCTTTCATGCGCAACCATAGTGATATTTAAATCACCAATAAGTATCCATGGAAGATCATCTCTTTGCCCTATTTCTTTAATATAGTTCTATTATTCCATCTTTTCATCATGGTATGTGAAACTATAAAGAAAAGTGCATGGTATGTGAAACTATAAAGAAAAGTGCATATGAACTCGGGTTTCGAAGGATCAAAAGAAATGATTGTATTAATTATTTTATCTGTGTTTTGAACGATTTCAAAGTTAGACCACTCTTCTACATTAGAGCAATACCACCGGAAAGTTCAGTCGATGGAAAAACCCAATTATTAGGGTAGCTAAACCTCCTCATGTATTGACTGACTCATTTTGTTGGAGTCATTTTTGGTTTCACATAAAAAGATAATATCATGATTTTGGGATTTAATAACATTCCCCAAAGCAATTCTTGTAGAAGGGTTGTCGAAACCCTGGCAATTCCACAACAAAATTCTCATAATGTGATTATGAGAATGATCTAAGTTATTCTCTTTTTTCCACACAAAATTGCTCTGTGGATAATCAATCTGACTATTATGTGAAATTATCAGCAAAGCAATGAAAGTATTCAAGGAATACAACCAAGTAGCAAACACACAGTAACAAAGACTAAAGATCAAACAGATGCAAATATGCAATTTGTATAGACAGCCAACAGTAACACAGGGTATATGCAAGATGAAATTGTGGCTAATGAATCCAATTAGGATGTAATGAAAGCTATCAACAAAGTAGAGAATAGAAAGTTTCCTAATTGATTCAAGGTTTTCAGAGATGTGAACTAGAAATGTAAGAGGTGAACAATAGTTAAAATAAAAAAATACTCAAACCAGATTTGAAATAAGATAAAAAAATACTCAAACATTTCAACATCTTCCTCTAGATTATCAGTTATATCATACATCTTCTTAGTTTTATCAGACATCTCCTTAGGAAAAGTTACTTGCACAAATTCTTTATCAGTATAGATAGGATTTTCATGAATTGAGATAGTATTTGAAGGATTCGAGGGGGATTTATCATTTTCTTTGGTGCGTTTCTTCCTCTTATCATTCTGCCCTAATTCAGAGTTTTCAATTGTGTTATGTTCCATGTTAGGTATAGAAGCCGAATTGATATTGGCACCCCTACTATTTGCTTCCAGCTCCGCTAGGAGGGTCTGCCCTTCTGGGGACTCTTTCAACAACTCACGTCCTTCAAGGGTTTGGGTTGGCCAAACATATAATTGATCTGGGTTCAAGGCTACTTGTTTCAGTTTTTTTGCATATTCCTCACACTTGGATTGATCATGATCTACTACAAAACATTCCTTATAGATCTTATGTGGATGTTGATCGGAATGATAACGTAACCAAACCTCTTCGTTAGACGCAGTGAATAGCCATCCTCCTCTTTTTAGAGGCTTATTCAGGTTCACTTCTACTATCACTTTCACCATTTTACCATATCTTGGCCTATAATTTGGAGAATCAACATAAATTTTCACTCCCATGTCTTCACATATATCATTAACTATTTTGACATTTAGGTGTTCAAGGTGTTGAAATCTCAACTTAACACACCACCTTTGAGTTATAAATTTGTGATCCACAGTTTTTATCTTCGTGTCATATTTTTGCAAAGCCAGCAAATGACCATCTACACACCATGGAGATTTGGCTATAATGTTATCTCTAGATGATTCAGACTGAGGTTTGAATACATATATGTTAAACCCCATCTTTTTAATCTCAATATTGTTATACTTGTTCCATAACATGTTGATTTCTTCTTTTAGGATCAGTTGGATATGCCTCTGAAAGGCCGTAGAAGATTGTTATTGATACTTGCAGATTGCATCTTTGAGATGATGTTATTTAGTTGGTGGGTTGAGGATGATGCCATTCAAGTTTTTGATACTAGCCTTAAACTTGGAGAAATGGAATATGGTATTGACATTAAAGTAGGTTCCTGTGTTTTTCTTTGAATTTTACTAGGTTGTAACCAAAATAAAAATGGGAATACGAAATATAATCTAGCCTTAGATAAGGCTGAGCAGACATATTTTTTATATATTCCCGGGATTGGATTTTTGCTAGGTTTTGAATTTTAAAGTCCAGTAATATAGAGAGAAACTGAAGGCTAAATTTCCGGCTTTGACAGCTGAAACTTTTTTGAATTTGAATAGTGGGAAACTGGTTCAATCGGTTTCTAGTGAATTTGAAAGGGAGACTTATATGAAGATCTGAAAGGGAAATGCGTGAGTAAGATAGGTGATTGAACAAATTCTTGAACAACTGATAAACCATATTAAAGGAAGATATATTGCAAAACTGCTAGAAGTGAGCACAACTGCAAGGATGGAGCACTAATAAGGACTATTAGTGATTTTCCACAACTGGATAACCCAACACTGGTTCTCACAACTTCGAACAACTGAGAGGGATGCTGCAAAAGCAAAAGAGTTAGTTAGACATTCTAGGAATACAAAGACACAAATGAAAAATGAAGATAACTAAAATCTAAACAGATTTCAAACACGAAAGGATTCAGATCAAATACATGAACATTCAAAAAGTTTCTTCTATGGCCCTGTCACTTTAAAACAAGAAAAATTAGTACCAGAAATCAAAAGAAAACTAGATGATTTTTGATTAATACATCAACATGTATCGATCAAGGATTATCAATGCATCTTTATGAATCAAATGTGTATGAGAAGATCTAAAGTAAAGAGTAGTAGAATGTTTTTCCTTTTTTCTGTTTGAAAGATGGTAGTGGAATATTCACGTCAGTGATCTTTAACACAATCTATTGGAGTCTGAATCACTTTTGCATGATAGGTATTGGGTGTTTTATGTGTTGAAAACCTTTGGTCCAAAGCTAATTTTAGCTTTTTGCAGATGGATGTATGAACAAATCGGTTTACAAGAACTATTACTGTTGATGTCTTATGCGCTTTGCAGGATACCTAAGAGATTGAATATGAAAATTGAACTCTATTTGTTTGTGGAAATGTCTATTAGAAATGTAATCCAGACTGTTTGATTCTAGTAATTATCACATGTTACATGTGTTTTAGACAAATATTAGTTGCACGTGCAAGTCACGTACTAACGGTGACTGGCATCGTTAACAAAATACAAATTAATTAAAATTAAAATTAACGGTTAATTTTGGTCCTGGGTACCAAATTCTAATATTGAACTTTCTGGGACCTAAACGCAATTTTGGTCATAAAATTGGGTACTAAAGTCTAAATAACCCAATTTGTTATCTAGGAATTGCTAGATAATCCTATTTTGAGGACCCTCTTAATGGTTGTTCCACCTGTGGGCATTCTTTCAGTCGCTGATATTTTTTAATGTTTTTGGAGCAAAAATGTTATTCGCTGGTCCATTACACATGTGGTGTATATCATATTTTTTTAAAATTTCTAAAATCACCCTTCTGTCTATAATCTAGAAAGGCAGGGAGAGAGAGCAGGTTTTCTTCTTCGATCTTATTGGTTTTCCAATTTTTGTTTGGATTTGGTTGATACTCATCGAAAATGAGAGAGTGCATCTATCTTACTCATCTTTCTTTTTGGATTATAGTTTTGAACTCGAAATGAGAAGAGATCGAGATGAAGATTTTAATTTATTGATTTTTGTGATTATTGATTTGTATTTTAAGAATTGGGTTTTAATTAATTAGAAAGAATATTAGATGGTGAAAAAGAGAAAGAAGAACAAAGTATGAAAGCGATCAAGAAGAAGAGAATCAAGTGATGGTGAAGAATGAGAAGAAAAAGATTTCGGTAAAGAAAAATACGAGAATATATTTTCTGAATACATTTTTGGGTTTATATATGATCTTACAGTACGTATTTTGGGTTTTGCAAGTACATATTTTGGGTTTTTGCTAGTACATATTTTCAGAAATTTTGGGTGTTTGTATGATGTAACAGTACATATTGGTTTGTATTTATGCATCAACCAATCACTTTTTCCTTCAATACATATCAATATGTACTGTTGGATCATACACAACAAAAAGGGATATAAGCGACACGAATATTTGTGATATTTTTACCCAGTACATATCAATATGTATTGTTGGATCATACATAAACTAGTATTCAAGCGTAAACTAGTATTTTAGCCAATACATATTGGTATGTGTTGTATGATCATACATATAAATATGTACTGCGGGATCATATAGTTTTGCCTTTGGTCTGTATCAATATGTATTATAGGATCATACATATCAATATATATTGTTCTTGGGGACTAACAAAGATCTTATTTTTCTTCATCTTCTTCTATAACACGGTTTTTAATCTGTTTTTGTTGATATTGTTGATTATTTTTTCTTTTGAAATATATGTTTTTTTGACGATTTTGATTTCGTTTTTGTTTGATAGTTTTCTTTTGGTTTTTCGTTTGATGATTTAAGAAGAGAGATGATTTTGATCAGAATGAATCAAATCTGATAAATAATTTTGATTTAGATTTTTTTAGTGTCATAATAAGTTAAGATTCAGGTGGTTTTGATATGTTATCTGTTTTGTGAATTTGTTTCTACGACGTGGTTGGTTCACACGTTCGAGGTGATGGGCATGTAGGTCATTTCCATTTTCAAACCTTTTTTAGACCTCCGGATAACTGTTTTTTTCTGGTGGACTATATAATATATGGTAGACGGGATTTTTGACCATCCAGTAAATTTCTCATTTATTATTTATCAATAATTTATAAACATTGTTAAAATTACATTCATAATATATACTATCCGTTTATGGAAAAAAGTTACTATTATTTTTTAAGCTAAAATGAAAAAAATGATAGTAACTCTTTTTCAGAAATAAAAAAAATATATATTAATTTCACAATATATTTGTGTCCTAATTTTTTAAAAATTTATTTATATTCGCTTATCCACATAGTGCTACCCAGGTTAGAGTAAAAAAATAATTGAAAAGGGTCCGAAAGGAGGAAGATGAAGGTGGGTTTGGTTACCCAAATCAATTAGATTTACAATACTTAGGTTTTGAAAATATTGTTATATTTAACTTAGATGTGGATTGTATTTAGTCGTTACCTTCCATTATACAACTTCATAATTCTAATAAAATGCTCAGAATTCATTCTACACCATTAATTTCACATTAAATACTAACATGCACTACTTTTGCATGGATGATGTTTATTAGAAGATGACCATGTTCCGGAATCTACCAATTTAATTCACTCCACAAGTAACCCAAAGGCAGGGCATGCAAACTGCAAACGAATAACCCCACAGGCCTATGCAAAGTTGCAAACTGCGAAGTGTACGTAAGAATGTATAACAGAAAGGAAGAAGGGCTCCATTGGGGTTAAGAATCAATCAAGTTCAATTCCCCTACACAGGACTAAACAAGGAAAAACAAATTGGAGTCAAGATCCTAGTAAGCTTTAGGATTTGGCTCCCCATTCGAGTTTGCTGCTAACTTATTAGTTAATGCTACCATTTCACGGTCCTGCTGCTTCTTAAGATACCGTTGTGCAGTTGAATTTACAATCTTGATAAAGAAGTTGAAGAGCATCAGCCACACTACTGTATTCCAGACTGATGTAATTGAGAGATTCCACCACTTCTGCATCTGAGTGTAAGAGAGAACGAAGTAAAACACATAATCAAAGCCAGCAAAAGAGAGCTTAATGAATTACGGCCGTGTTTGGCACTTTGGATAAAACAATTAGGGAAGAAATTTCTCTAGCTTATGTAGGATTACCATAAGATGAATCAACGGAGATGTTGTTTTTCCTTCTATCAAATCTATCATGGGTTCACTTGGTATTTTGTGTAACCTCACTTTTTTAGCTTCCTAAGGTTAAGGAAGGTTTAATAATCCAACTTAGGATGGAAATATCTAGGGTGACGAACACGACCTACAAGAATTGTAAGTTATCACCACCCTAGGGTTGAACAATCCTTGTGACTGAAAGGCAAGTTAGATTTGCGTGACACCAAATAAAACTTGTTTGAACTCTTGAAAATGTTTTTGTAGAAATACTAAGGATCTATTATCGCTCCCGGCGTGCGCCACAAAGGTGACCCACCATATGATTTATATATATATATATATATCTGTGTGTGCGTGTAAATTCTCCCAATGATACCAAATCATCAGTTATTACTTATGCGCAGATGCATCTAATACGGATATGACATAAGTGAAGTTTACCTCGTCACTTGATGACACAGGAGCTGGGGGTGCAAGGTACTTCTCCTTAACAGCATGTAATTTGCTAATTAGGTTAGGTAGGACAGAAGAAAGTCCTGGGACAAAACCAAGCACCCAGATCAACTCATTCTCAATCCATTCAAGAAGCTGGTTGTTGCAAACAGAGATGATAAACGCTGTCTGCATTCATGAGAACAAAAAGAATCCTTAATTGAGAACCCAAGTAAAAGAGCTGTTCATAGCACTCAAAGTCAAATAAACTAAATGACACCAAAAACTCTGAGCAGAAGATAAAGAAGACCAGGAGCTCTGGTCGACCAGCATAGTACAGCTGGATATTCAGACTTCAACAAACCTGTATATGAGTCTTAACAATTGCTTTTCCAATCAATGTTGCAAGAAAAAAGTTCCAAAATGGGATTCCAAATTGCCCACACATGATTCCAGCAAGGTCAAACAGTGGATTTGGCACCTGATAAACAATTTGAACTTATTGTCAGTTAACCGAATACCCAACAAATACATCTATACTTACAGTTGTGACTCGTGATAGTTTATACCAAATTCTGAAAAATCATATAAAGAGTGTACAGGAACTAGTTCACGCAACGTTTAATTGGAGGGGGTGTGGTGGGGGGAGTGGTGAGCAGAGGATATTAAATTGGGCAGAAAGAGTAACCAGACCAACTACAATCTGCAACTAATGCATATCTATGAAATACCTAAAGAAATAAAAAGTTAAATGGAATAAAACGAATATAATTACTAAAGGAGGAGAATAAAAGAGGAAAGACAACCAAAAGATTCGACACTTACCGAAGCAAGTACTAGAATGGAAAAGAAGTTCAGATGTTGTGCATGTGAAAAGAACCAGCATTTCAATTGACTTAGGTATCTGGAAATAAATCCTTCTTCTTCTGTTGAAGAAACATTCAATTCCTCCATGGCATCTAACGTAGCACCTGACATGCTCGCTGCACCAACATAAAGTTCATATTCATAAACACATGATCATTGGCAACATTAAATCAACATCGAACTGCCACAAACCTGCTCTTGAGATGAAATAAGGAGGAAGTTCTCCAAGAGCAGTTCCAAAGCCCCATAAAATTGCTTCCAACTGAACCTGTGGTAGAATGCTGCTCAGCGGAACACTTAAACCCCCTATTGCTGGAAACATTGGGGGCCCGAATTCAGAGCAATTTTTGTCAAGCCATGAAGCACTTCTATCCAATTGAATTGTATCGTAAGGAGCAATTTTCAGATCAACTCGGCCACACTTCATTGCTTTTATTGTAAACAATGCAATATGTGGTCCCAAATATAGAACAAATGTGTGCAAACCAGATCCTAAGGGAAAGATAAAAGAAAAATGTACTAGTTAGGAACTGGATGCAATACAATCCAGAGAAAAAAAGGGTATTGCATCTAGCTTATATATTTGCATTTTGAGTTGTGCCATAGTCCCAGTTACAAATTATTTTACCCAAACCAATTGATGATGCTACACCAAGGGCCACCCACCAAAGTCCAAACCGAAAGTACTGAAGAAATTCCTCAACATGCTGCAAAAACATGTAACGTAGCATCATTAAAGGCCTATTACAACGAATTGAGCATCTAAAGTAGCCTTTTAATTCTTGAAAGAACAAGATTTAAATTCTTTAAAAGATCTAACAGCCTTTTAGTGTTTTTGATACAGAAAAGCCCTCACAACCCTAGAAACGAACAAACCTTCTTGACTAAGTTATGTAAAAAATATATAAAAGTACCGGAATTCTAGTTAAAAATACTGGTCTACAGTCATTAATGGACACGAAGATTCCAGCTTTAGAATTTTTTATATTCATTACTTGGATCTTGTTATTCCGTTTGGCCTGAATTTTTTATTACAAATACCAAGAAAATCAAATCAACATGCCCGGTAAAAGCCAAAAGCAGATATACAAACAACCTCCAAGAAAGATCTAAGAAAACTACCAGTGTTAGCTATTATTGTCCTTATCAAATGCTATAGTCTGTCAACTGAGCTATCATAAGCAACCAGTAACAGCAACAGTGTGTATCGACAAATCAATGACCTATTGTGACAAACAGGCACTAAGGTTTCTTTCTACGTGATGCACTTCACATTAAGTAGAAAACGATTTAACAATATATATATATATATATATATAAAACAGCATAGCGACTACTTTTCTAGATGCATTATCAACTGACACCTGAACCAGGTATTTACAAGAAAAAGTACCTTCTCATGAGGCCCATCAATGGTAATAAGCAGAACCCCAAAACCCGCAGTCAGAATACTCAAAAGAAGAAGCCAGCTCCCTTTGGTCAGTAGATATGATATTGATCGCTTAACATATAGGATGGTCGCCAAAATGAATAGCTTTAATGTCCTAAACGGTTGTGATGTTAAAGTCAAATTTTCTACTTCTAGTTCATGCTTCTTCCGGAGTCCTGTTAGGATACGCAAAATCGATTAATCAACGGAAATCAAAAGAACAAAAGTTAATCTTCATCATAGATAGAACCAAAAGAAATAATCAAACATAAAATGCCAATACATAAATAAAAAGATAGATGGCAAGAAGATTAATATCAAAACAACTATTATTTATATTGCTGGAAGTATTTCCTTATTGCAACCAAAACCAACTTGAAAACAATGTGCATAACTGCCTGCTCTATTTCCTATTTTCCCATTCTTTTCATTTCTTAAAATCAAAAGAATGATATAAGACCTCGAATGAGATCAAATTTCTTATATATAAGGATTAGATTAGTGCTTCCAATTAGCCAAGCCAATTTAACCATAGGTTGCTACATTTTGAACCACATTACAAAAATATACCATTAACGTTAGGGTCTTGCTGATATACAACTAGTACACCGTTGTATTAACAAAATCAAATGCATTTTCAAGAACAAAAGGAGGTCAACCATATGCATATCACCCTTGCTGGCGAAACTTAAAAGTTTCATTACTAAACTCAATCAACACACTATCTATCATTAGTTTTTCTATATTTTGATAATAAAAATTTAACCTGAATCCAAAAATCGAATTACTGAGCAACTAATCACAAACACAACAAACACATTTCCCATATTATCCAAACAATTTCATCAGTTCCCAATTATCCAGACACACAAAGTCCAAAAAATATGCAACAGATAAAACCCAAATTCCATAAAATATGCAACAGATAAAACCCAAACGCAAATCCAAAATAAGATGTTCTTACCAGATAGAGACGAAGACATTTGTGACGAAGAAGAATAATTAGAAGATGAAGAAGAGGATTTAACTGGTTTACTGGATCCCATTATACTTACATACTACAAAGCACAAAACCAATCCGAACCCCTAAAATAAATCCCCTTTCTTCCGTACCCCCCTGGAAAACACACACAAACTATTATCCTCCAAATAATCACTCTTTTTACACCATCAATTACAACAAACAAAAAAAATCGATTTCTTTACTTTTCAGTTTTTTTCTTTCAGATCTTGCAGAATGGATAATAATAATAGTATAACAATGATGAAAACAGGAGGGTTATCTCAGATATGGCGTGATGGCTTCGTCATGTTGATTCAATTTTTTATTTTTTATTTTTCACCGATCTAAAAATATGAGTTCAGGGGAGAGTTAAGAGAAACGTTTACTCAGTTTAACACAATTGTCTTCAGTTCTCACAAACTCACCCCGCCATCAAAGATAAAAACACTAATTATTTTTATTTAAAGATATATATGTGCCTCGCTTGATGGGAATACAGAAAATCAATTTATCTTAAAGCATTAATTAGCGTAACGTTACGCTGTTGTAATTGTATTTTTGGTGGACTTGTGTGATGATTGCGTGGATAATAATGATACGAAGCATGTAAATTCTTACGTTTTGTGTTCCAACCGGTGTAGTTGATTTCGAACGAGATGGTCGAGATCTTACCAATAATATCAGTTTTGGCTTTCATATGAGACTAGACACCTATATCGTTGATATAGTATTTGGCCGATAATTTCGACCGAGATGGTCCGAAATGAGTTGACCGAAATGGTTAAAATTAGGATGGAGGATTTAAAAAAAACCAAAAAAATTAATAAATGAATTTCCTTATCCTAGTTCTAGGGTTTCCAATTGTTACTCATGTTTTTTGCGGTATTTTAGAAAAATGAGTACTAGTTTTATGTCTTAATAGATGCAATATGGAAAAAACGTTTGATATAATAATTATATGTATAAAATGTGTGGACCGATTTGGAAGCGAGATCTCCCCGATACAAAGGTGTACCAGTGTATCGCTCTCGACCGATACAAACCGAAATCTGATATTGACTACATTGGTTCCAACCAAGGTTTGTCGTATCTGCCAATAAATATACGTTCCGAAAATTGGAACTACTCCTTCCGTCCAAGTTATATATGCGGAGAAGTCAAATATCTTAGATTAGAAAAAGTATATGGATTTCATAAATACCCATTTGTTTCCTATATTACCCTTATTTTTTAATGAAAACTAGATACATTAGTCTAGTTTAAATGTAATACTACTATTATAATAAGGGTATACATGGAAAGAACTACCTAGGAATTATAACTATGCTTATATAGATGGACAACCAAAAACTAAACTCCGGATATATAACATGGACGGAGGTAGTATCATATTGTATTTGTATCTGTTGACACCAAGGTTTGAAAAACGACCGTTAAAATGGTCATGCCTATGTAGAGTGTCCATGAGGCTCACCGATACCCGTGTCATAACACTGATAAATAGGAAAAATGGTGTTTTTAGGCCCGTTATACCCTTTTTCACGCATGTGATAACCGTTTTTCTAAAATTAATTTTTTCGTTTTTTTCTTCTAAATAACATTTTAAAATAAGTTTTTTAGGCCGTTTTTTCCGTTTTCACGTCCGTTATACCCGTTCTTAAAAAAATATATAAAAAATATTTTTTTACCCAATTTTTAATTTCTAAAATTATAAATTATAAATTATAATTAAAAAATAAAAATAAATGAATAAACAAATAAAATACAAAAAACGTAATAACATTGTTATTTAGACCAGTTATAACCGTTTTCACGCATGTGATAACCGTTAGATAGGAATTTCAAATCATAAATTATTATTTTTCCTAAATAACCGTTATCACACCCGTTATTAAAAAAAATCACAAAAACGTATTTTTTTCTTAAATAACGCGTTTTTTACCCGAAACATGCTCACACCCATCAAAACGCGTTATAAAGGTCAAGGCCTATTCCCGTAACCCGACCTGTGACCGGTTTTTCAAACCTTGGTTGACATTAATCTCAGTTTATATGTTTTCCAATTATTCGATATGTAGATACGAAATGTATCAGTACCATAGCGACCCACATCTGCCGATATTGCCTGATACCAACAGATACATAAGGTAAAAGATGTATAAAAGCTAAGGTATGCTTAAATTTTTATATCAATTTAAAATAAAATAAAAAATGATTGTTATGAATTGGAAATGACATACAAAAGACATCTAAACGTTAAGGCACACGCATAATCCTAAAAAATACTACCAACCTCAAACTATATGGGTTATATATTATAAAACCCCACAAAATGGATCACTCACTACTAGCTCCATATTTTTTAGTTTTTCTTACTTCTAGGTCCAAAACTATTAATTTTAGGGCTTAAATTTAAATTTATTCTGATGATGATGTCATCAAGTTTTAACAAAAAAAATTAATGGCATAATTATCCCTACCATATATACGTTTTATGTAAACAAAATCTCTGAGAATCAAATTATTCTGATTCTTTGTTCTTTTTCTCAATCAAAACTGAGCAGAGCAGGTAGGGTTTTTATTCTCACATTTTCTTCTACTTCTTCTATCGATTTCATTCGATAACATGCAACAACAGTAACAGATCCAATTTCATCGTCATTAATAGTAATATTTTTTTAACCTTTTTTCTGCAACATTTTAATCTTCTGGTTCTCTTTTTTCTTATGATTTTCGTTAGTTAACGTTTCAATATCGAGTTCATTTTTGATTTATCTGTTTTTCATTATCGTTTTCAGTGAAAAAATATTTTCCGATTTTGATTATTATATGTTTACTTTATTTAATAGATTTTGATTTATATTTAGGTTTCCAGTTGATTTCAGTTGATTAGAAACAATTAAGGTAAGTTTCGTTTATTTTGTTTTTAATTTTATTCAATTTGTTGTTTGTATTCTCAGGTCGGCAAAGAAGATCGCCTCTAAAGTTAATCTGAGCTTGATTTTCACTTTATTCAAGTTACTTCTGGTTAGTATTTGTTCTATTTTTTTTTTTGTTCATTTCTGCGGAATATATGTGTTGAATTCGAAATCAGAGTAATTTTTTTATTTTTGTTTTTTTATGCTTTTTGTGGAATGGGTTTGTGGAATACCTGGTTGTTGGTGTTTTTTTTTTTGAGGATATATTAATGTGTTATACACTCATTAGATTTGTTAAATTTGGAATGTGATATTAGTTATTGAGTAGCTGCTACCGGCAAGGTAGTTGAGAAGATCAGTTGTTGTTTATGTTTTTTTCGGAATGGAATATAGAACACTTTGACTGTTTTTGGTGTTTTGGTGAGTAATGAAAATGAATGTGAATTTGTTATATATGAAAATCAACTGACTTGCATTAGGAGGCTTTTTGGCTTGTTCCTTTAACTTGCCACCATGAATATATCTCTTACAAGGGGGTAGGGCCTCCTCGTGGATTGTTTTAGTTTGTTTTTTTATTTTATAGAAGTTTTGAACGAAGTATTATCTCTTATTTGTAAGTAGGCGTTTTTCTTTTTTATAATAATTGATTTCTGCAGGTTGTTTAATCTTTGGTCAGGATGTTAATTTTCAGTATGTGTAATCAACAGTTACACAAGGGTTTTTAGCATGTGTAATCAACAGTACACACCAAAATTTTGGCAACATGATATTAAACAATGATAAAACTTTTGATTTTTTTTGCAGGTTGTTATGGCTTCTGTTAGTAGCATTGTTGTTGTTTGTTTCTTTTACCATTTCATCATCGTTCGTGTTACTGTTGAAAATACACTTGATGAGTTTGAGATCAGGAAACTAGACGTCTGTACAACCAACACTTGCGGGCAATCACGGAGTCCATGAGCTTCAATCCGTATCACTCTCGACTTTATGGAACAACACCATATTACCAGGAAAGAGTGCAAGAAACACAATATCTTGTGCACGTATCTCCATATCGTCCAGGGCAACAATCAACATCTCGTCATGCCATTCAACAAAATCCTCAAGATTATCAAATTGATAGAAGACCATTAAACAAAACCTTAAATTTCGAAGGCTCTCAAGATGAAGATGTGCATGGTTTGGAGGAGATCAAGCTGCAGGACTAAATCAAGGATTTTCGAATTTGATGTTGGGGGATACGTATTACAATGGTTGGAATGGACGAGAGTAGTTATGAATATTATCTTTTATTTAGTATTTGTAATTGAAATCGAGATTAAGAAATTAACTACTCCCTCCGTCTTTTTTATTAGTCCTCTATTCTATTTTCTTCTGTCTTAATAGTTGTCAATTTCTGTTTATAGTCATATTTTTTCATTAAACTATCAAATATAACCCAAACTGAAATCTTAATGAGTGTCTCCGTAAATAAAAAAACAAATCCATTTAATATATCATTCATATTTATCTTCATTCCTTAAAAAAAATTATAACTAAATATATATAAAGATATATTTTTTTTTATCTTTTTTTAAATATTTCTAAGAATAATATGTATTTTTTTATATGCTACACAGGTTTATTTTTATTTTTAGTAATAATGTAGCATTTAATAGGGGTAGATTTGGATATTCTTTGGGTCTCCTTAATATTTTGATTTTGTCAAAGCGAACTAATTAAAAAAAACGAAGGGAATATTAATATAATTAGAACTAATTATAGAAAGGAAACTAGTAATAAATTTTATCGGACATTCAATTAAAATTTATAACAACGCCTTTCTGGAGTAATATGTCTACTTTTTAACATCGCATATGTACTTTTAAAAAATCCTTCAGGATTGTGTAATGAGCTTCATAAGCAAAAGATTTTATTTTCCATCTTCGCCATTCTTCTCGAGCTCGCAATACAACTTCAGCATAGGTTTCACCCCTTAATCGATATCGATTGATAACCTGTATTAAAGATATAAATTCTTCCACTTGTTTTCTTATAGTTTGACATCGACAAAATAACTCAGGAAGATTACGGTTATTCGGGTTACCAATTGTAGATGGTGGGTTTTTGACAAGGATAAAATAGTAAATTATCTCTCAAGACTCGGGTCTGAGAAATAATAAACTTTAAAATTCTGCAAAAGAATTCTTAAATAGGTGTTCATCCTTACCCTCTCTCAGGTGCTTATCCTTGTCTTCTCTAACAAGTCATAGCTTTTACTAGATAACAGCTCAACCTCAGTCCCATTAATCCTTGCAAAATGAGACAACTAATGTGAACGGGTGAAAAAAATTCAGTTTATGGTTTTTTTAAACGCTTAAAAATAAGATTTACAATACTTATAAGCGTGTCAAGAGTACTTTCAAACCCTAATTAGTGTCTTCAAACCCTAATTGGGAAAACATATTCCAATACTTATAAGCGTGTCAAAAAGCACTTTCAAATCCTAATTTTGGAAAAGGAAGCTAACCCTAATTTTTAAACGCGCCTTGCTATTGCTTGTGCGTCTTGCTTCTAAAGCAAGGCTTACACGACTTCACTTCAAGCATGGACTTCATGCTACTCCCCAAAGATTTGGTGTTTTTACTATTTTCCCCTCAACATGTGAGGTTGAGAAAAAGAGTAAAACATGAACTTCTTGCCTTCTATCCAAACACTTTCAAACCCTAATTTTTGAAGAGGGGGACGTCTCTTACCTTCCAACGTGAACGCCCTAGCCAAGCATCTAAGCTTGCGTGAATATTCCTAAGGAAAAACTCGTATATTTTCACTCAACAACCAAGCTCACATATCCTGCTTCTTGTTAAAATTTAGTGTTTTTACCCTTTTACCCTCAACATGTGAGGCTAAGTACAAAGAGTAAAATGTGAGCGTCTTACTTCTTGTTAAAAATCGACGTCTTGCTTCTTGCCAAAAATTGGAGTTTTATTCTTTTACCCTCAACATCTGAGGCCAAGTGTGAAGAGAAAAAATATGAGAATCTTGCTTCAAGATAAAGTTTGGCGCTCTTCCATCTTCCTTCACGTGAATATCTCAATTTGACACTCCTCCCTCTTCCTCCACGTAGATATCCTGACTTGGAAATTAGGGTTTTGACAAGCTTCAAAATCCTAAGCTATGTTAGGACCCTCTCACATATATTTTCGTATAAGGCCTCACACACAATTTTTCATGCTCAACAGCATGCATTTGTTTTTACGAAATAAGCATGTCAATACAAAATTGACTAAGATGGACACAACTAGTTAACAAAAACACGTCCTTAATCAACAGACCCTTGAGCAAGTCTCAATTGATTTAACATCAGTAGTGCTTAATACTAATATATCACACAGGACATCAAATGTCACAAATGAGGGGATATTCATTAGGGTTTTGGTCTGGCGGTCTACGACATGTGGTGCAACAGTACACCTACTAAAGAGGAATTCTTGAAAGTTCGAGCAACAGTTGAGTAGAGGAGTGGTAAGTTGAGTAACTGACTATTCATCTTTAGTCGAAGTGGAGAGCAGTTTTCAACACCTTCTCTACCTTCTCCACTTTACCATTACTCAACCATCGACAATCTCTTCCAGGAAAAATGTCGAGTAGTTACAATAGCTATGATATAAATAGATTATCAAACTATTGAACAAAGACAAGATAACAGGTTAACAATAAGACAACAAGTCTGAAATAGACAATACCAAGTCTAATTCTAATACAGAACAACACAAGTTGAACTCGATCATTCAACCTTCTCACACATAGAATTGTTCATATCTTCACATCAATTACATCCTACAGAGTCTGATACTCTGACCTCAACCTTCTTTTTCTTCCCTCCCTAAGACCAACCCTTCTCCTTCTCATTTTGTGACTGAAGCAAGACTGGAACGGTCATTGCTTGGTTTAGGCCAGGATTGTACAAATTGATCTCTCGAATCTAAACAAAGTACTTTAACAGTACAAATGTTTAAGGATTGACGAATTATCACCTCATCACCCTACTTTCCTAAATTAGCCCCCAATTCGTTTTTCCCCACAAACATTTTGGCGACCACAGTGGGAGATCAATCTCTCAGTTTCAATTTCTCAATTTCTTGAATTTTTCTCAGTTTCAGAAGTGGTTGATCTTAGGTCATGTTCAATAACTAACTCTCAATACCAATTCTGCTACTACCAACGTTGATGCTTCTGGTAATACTCCTATGGTCATAAACATTGTCCCTACCACCCCTCCTTCATCTGGTTGACATATTGAAGAAGTAAGGGATGCAGATACTCCACTTACCACAACCGATGTGATGCAGATACAAGAGACTCTTGCCCAGACTCAGGCAATCGACTACAACTACACCTGCTTTGATGGAGAGAGCCATACCTACTAAGAATGAAGAATCATGTGAGACTTGTGTTAACAGACGACTCACAAGTAATTGATACACCATTCAACCATTTGTGGGTGTTGTGAGTGCAGGAGGCAAAAGGAAGACCTGCACCAGGATACTCAGCACAACCATGTCTTTTTCAGTCTCTGTGATACCCTCACTCTGATTTTCTACATCAAAAATCATGTTAGTGAGAACTTTTTTGGGGTTTTTAGATGAATATGTAATGGCCTTATCAACTTGATCTACAATCAATACTTCTTCATTGCTACTACGCTCATATCTACTTTCGCCTTATAAAATTACCGATTTATGAAAAAAATGTGAAATAAAGCTCCATCAAGAATTTTCAGAATATAAGTGGATTAATTATGTAAATATACTTCATAAAGTACTCAAATCTCGAGCGAATAGCACAGAGGCTTAAAAACACGTTTTCAGATTAAGCTCGTCAAAGGAAATTTTGTATTACCCTGTACAAAGTTGGGAGATGGAAGCAATTGGTAATGAATCTAGGGGTAATTTATATATCAAAGTCTTCTTATGGATGTCCTCTACAACATATCAAAAAATCACATCAATATGACAAACGAGCTAGGAGATATGATCAAAATTCTCAAATATCTCCTAGCTGAAAAATTCTTGAATTCTTCCTGAATTTTTTCCGTTTTGTCTTTTTGAGGCTCTAAATAACCTCAAAACTCAAAATTTTCCATGGTAGGAGATATCTCATCTCCTTGTCATGAAAAAATTGGGGTAGATCATCGAAAAAGGACAACATATGAGGATTTTATGGCGTTTTCAGTGAAGACATTATTTCTGAATTTTTCTGACAATGGAGTTTCACGAAATTGCTCATGTTTTCATATAACTTTTCATTCACTACTTCATTCAAAAGATATTTTTAAGAAATTATAAAGTAAATTCAAGATGAAGACTCACCCGACCATGTTGTGAGTTATTTGGAATGACAAGGTTATGATCTGAGTCATTATACATTTCTTCCTCTGAGACATGATGACTACTTTAATCATCCTCCGAAGGAACTTTGAGAACATCAGTTTTATCATTATTAGACATATTTTCCTTCTGAAAATAATAAAATACAATCACCTATGTTGTTAAACATGCTCATTCAAGATTAAAAGGTAACATAGAGCATACGACTACCTCAAGTTATGTTTTTTTTCTCCTATTAGAGGATTGATGCACCAGCCTCCTCACCTTACTAAACAGAGAGATCTTCATATTGCATAACCACAACCTACACCCAGTTGTTAACCCCTGGGTCTTCTTTTAAGAACGACTAGCTACGAGGTGCAGAGCCAGACATGTACACTCTATCTCACACTGCTTGATAGCCTCGACACCAACGCCTTCGATTCCAACTTCCATCCAAGTTCTTGCTCCTGCCACATCGCATCAGCAACAACCAACAATACAAGAGACTCTGATATATCTCTTGATCTACACAAGTGGATTAATTTCTAAAGACATGATAACTCCATCAAATTATGTTATATCTATTCTAGTGGTGGATTCATAGTAAACTACACTTGGGACTGATCAATGGAACGAGGCTTCTCTTCCCCAACACATCAGAAGATTCACCATCTATGAAAGATTGATTATTCAAAGAAACAGATCGTTGATGAAAAGTTTGAATGAAGTTCATTCACCCCCAAAGGTTCATTCATCAATTTTAATCAGAATCAATTGGATCATTAAGTTCAACAACATACAAACTTCCAATCCAATTAGGCTATAACCTCAGCATCAAAAGATGAATACTCATGAGCAGAGGACTGTTTATCACCTCTAATTGCTTCTATGAGATTAACATCGATTACTCTACCCTTATCTACGTGGATGCTCACCTTGGCTCGACGCCTCTACACCTTCCTGGGTTGCTACTCTTGGGGGTACAACACTCATAAAGTCGATAATGAAGCACGCCTAAGATGGATTTGTGTCTACATCAAGAAAAATATTAGGGTTCATCACTAGCCTCTCCTGACTCTGTCTTCCACCTTGCTGCTACCAGCTATAACTCGAGTCATCATATCGTATTCATTGGTATTCCATCTCTTGTATACAACTATCTATTACTGATTGTAACCCCTTACAACATCAACTCCATGACGAAGCCAGTTCGAAATTGTTGGACGCCTCCAAGTGGTATACCTAAGCTAATGCATACTTAGTCTCCTAACTATGAAAAAACGTACTTATGGTTGAGGAATGGGGCAATGCATCATTCAAAAAAGTTGTTCGTACATGTCTCTGCTACAGCATACTGAAAAGGCGCGTCAGTCGGATACACGAGCTAAGAGATATGAATCTTACGCTAAAGTATATATAATCTGAAATTTTACACGGGATTACTGATCACGGATGTTCATGCATGATTTACCGACCTATCAAACCCCAAATTAATTCATTCTTTCTTCATATGATAGTTTAGTCTATTGGCTTCAAAAGTTGGGGTCGAACGCATCAATCCAAGTTTCTATAAGGATTTTATGGCTTATTTTCGTGGAAACTATACATGTCTCAATTTTTCTGACGATGAGTCTTTACAACAAGTTTCATACAAGCTTGTATCTACCTCCTCACCTTAATCAAAGACTCATACACATAAATATGAATTTATGTCGGATCCTGAAACCCATACACTTCCACCAGAAAATGCAATATCACTTATCCATGGGCGTCAGATACATGCAAACCAAATCAGTATCATCCTTTTGGCTTGCAGACAAACACCTCCTGACCATTCAACACTTGGGGACTTGATCTCATTAGCAAGATGAATTCAACTTTAATGAACTCAGAATCAAGTCAGTAAAACTTAATTCTACCACTGAGAATAACAAGGCATGATCAAGAAAAGCTCTTTACACCAAGGCCGTCGTACAACTAGGGAACTTGCTCCTTCTGTTGATCACATATAGAGTGGGGCTACACCACTGCTTCTACTTGCTTCAAAAAACTAGACTTCCAATTGGAGACAAACAATAGAGTTAAGGTTGTACTCCCAAGAGAAGACGATGCTAGAAAAGGAAAGAACCAACTCAGGAGGGAGGGACGCTCTCGTGCAACCAGAGTAGCAAGGCCTACAAAGCTAGGGTTTAAAGAGGAAGAAGTTGAGATGGAAAAAAAACCTCATCTGTGAAGTGATGTACTCACGTAAAACAAGGAAACGAAGTAAAGCTCGCTTACCTTACTATCAATAACTGATAGATACTCCCAAGGTCCCTCTCATATGTCCGTCCATCCATGCCTCCTCGCTTGTCCGTCCAGGCATATGGCCTCCTCTCCATGTCCGTCCATCCATGCCTCCTTGTCTGTCCGTCTAGGCATATGGCCTCCTCTCTCTGTTCTTCCAGCTGCGACCTCCTCTATTGCCTATCCAACCATGTGAGCTTGCGTGGAGTACTGAAAAGCTTGAACTAATGATGCTGCATCCCTGATGATGATGTTGTACATTCCTCTATATATCACTGTTAATCATCCCTGACTTGCAGATCCATTAACGTGAAGATATTCAGATTTCAAGCCTACTACAATATTTCTGGTAATATCTAACAACTAAGCCTTGCTATTTCATTTTCGTCAATATTAAACCTCAGAATTCTGTAAAGAATTTTAAGGTAGGTGCTCATCCCTGTCCTCTTTCTATATGATGACCAACTATATATACGATCAAATTTAATGAATTGGCCAACATTCATTACTGTATAAAATCATCAGAACAACACTGGCGCTTACTACAACATTCTCAGATGTTCTATGATTCTTACATGATAAATCTCAAGCTCCTAGATGGATTGCCCACCAGTATAAAGCAAATTAAATTGAGTATCATTTGGGGATTCCGCAGGTGAATTCCAAAATTACCTTATATCAAGACAAAGGCTTAAGTTCATGTCTCTCAAATATTAAGCTCCTAGATGAATGATAGGCACATTTTTGTATCTGATTTCATCTCATATTTATATTGTTAATTCACAATTTCTGTACTAATGTTGATAGGGCTGCACAAACCCGACCCAACCCGTCAACCCGCCCAAATTTACCCGACCCGCTCCCGGCCCGCTGATAAACGGGTCGGGTACGGGTTAATTTCTTGAAACCCAACTTCTGGCGGGTCGAGTACGGGTGATAGCTCATTTCACCCGACCCGACCCGCCCACCCGTACAAATTTTACACATTAATTTTGCACGGGCTGTTCACTTGAATCACTTCACTGCTTCACTTCTTCTTCTTCAACAGTGAGGCGAGAGGCGAAATCCTATTCCAATAGTTCTTCGATTCACTTCTTCTTCTTCATCAGGTATGTGTATGTGTTCATTTCCAATCGCATTTTTTTTTAAGTTTGTGAGTTGCAGAGCCAGATTGTTCATCAAATCCCATTGTTCCTCACTTGCTTGTAGACTGCAGTCACTGCACTCGAAGAAATAGTTGAAGAAAAGTAGTCCCTTACGTCGAAACAAGTAAGTAAATGGAACCCAATCCTTCATTTCCCATGAATCACCTAATTTTTTGTATTGATTTGTCCCTTGATGAAATTAATTTTTAGGGTTCAGTAAAATTTGGGGATTTGTTTCTTTTTCTGTAATTCTTGGTTAATTTAGAACCATTGAAGAAAAAGAACTTAGGGTGTGAGTCGTTAAATGGTATTGCTTGGAAAACTTAAGGTGTGAGCAAAATACATGCTTTAGAAAACACAAATTGGCTACATCTGCGTTGCTGCTTGTTCCGGGGTAGAAGCCGAAAAACTCAGTAAATTAGTTACATTAGATTGTCCGGTTAAACTTTTCCACTATTTACTAACTTACTAGTGATTATCATCATAGCCAAAGAGTTAATGACCTCAATCTCCCACAGTCCAAGCCCTCTGTCCTTTCAGTGAGAGACTCCGCGTTCAGAACTGCACCCTGGACAGTTTTAATCACCTAAATAAACATGAAACAACCAAGGAATGATCCATTTGTTGTCTATCTATAATGTCAGCATGCACATGTCACTATAAAGAAAGATTGTTCAGAATGTTAGCATAATTGGAAAGTTTCATAAACTGGCTTCTTTTAGAGCCTCGTCATCAAAAGCAAATCATAAGCACATATATCCTTATGCATCATTTATGAGTTTTTGTAGCAGTCAAACTGTAGTGTAGAAATGTTTATTTTGACAATGGGTAATATCTTGTTGTTTCTTCTGTTACATTTTCTTTTTGACGAAAACAATTATGAAGCTAATTCTTACGCAGATGTAAGTTTATGAAAGAAAGTAATAATTATGTGAGTTGTTGCAGACTTACCTTCCGCACAATACACCAGAGCCATTACGTAAGTACAGAGAAGATGAGTTAATAAATCTCAGAGGAGATTAAACGTGAAAAGAGCTGTCTCTCCAAAGATCTATTAAACCTGTTTGACTGGAAGGTAATATTCAGGAAGCTTACTGCTTCTTAGTGGTGGATAATATGCTTGGAAACTAGTTCCTGTTACTGAACTATTTTTCTTAATTTTTGTTTTTTAAATATGTTGGAACTGCGGGAGAATGATTTGGAAGGTGAGATGATTAAAAGGCTTTGTTACTTGTATGTTGTTTTATGCCTCATTCTCTTTTCGGCTTTTGCAGCTTCTCTACTACCACACAGCCAAAATTTCCTTTCTAACTTGATTAAGCTGTGGTTTAAGGGCTTGCTTGAATGTGAACATATAAATTTTACTACGAATGTACACCAATGAATGTAGGGACTACGGAGAGTATTAACCTGGAACTGAGTGAACATAAAAACATTAGTATTTTAGTGAGGACAAAATGATTTCATGTTAAAGTGACAGTCACATGGATGCATACATGATGTAGCCCTGTAAGCTCACTGAGTATAATGTCTGTGTATACATGTTTATTTCTGTTTAGTATTTAGGTTTGGAAACTTTCATCCTAATTTGTGTTTTCATTATGTTGTAGGTCTGCTGGTGTGTCTGAGAAGAAGAAATGATGAAATAATCTCTTGAGCGCCATTTGTTTTTACATTTTCAATGTCAATTTCATATTTTTACATTTTGAATGAATGTATTAAATGAATATCCAGGAATCAGCTTTTATGGGTATCTTTTTATAAGTGTACTGTGTACGGAAGAAGTAACAGAAACTGTGTGTGTAGTTGAAAACTTGAAATTATGCAGTCTGGGCGGGTGACCCGCGGTGACCCGCACCCGGCCCGCCGCAAAGTCGGGTAAAACCCGCCCGACCCTCCATACGACGGGTTGAGTGCAGGTGAAATATTGGTCACCCGCCTATACGGTGGGTCGGGTGCGGGTGAGGCCAAACCCGAGTTGACCCACCCGATGTGCAGCCCTAAATGTTGATGCTTTATAGGTATTTTTGGAAGAATTGGATATTGTAGAAAAATTGGTCAAAAAGTATTAAAGGAAACCAAAATTGATAAAGGCACCCAGGCGGTTGATAAGGCACCACCCCCTTTTTCAATTTCAAAAGGATTTATTGGCGGAAAAACTTCTCTTTCAAGCAACGAAGACTCCAAATCAATTTTTGCGAGATCTTTGTAAGAGTTTAAAGGAAAGAAGATTCTCTTACCTTGTTTATATGAGTTTGCACGAGTTGGGGAACTTGGAAGACAAGGAAAATCTCGTCATAAATAGTTTGCTGTAAAAGAAAAAATATATATATCTTCTCGGGTTTTAATCTTGTAATAAGAGAGAATTTATCTTCTTAAATATTTGCAAGATATTGTTCTCAAGCTGCAAGAAGGAAACAAAGCTATAAAACGATAAAATATCAAAACAGAATGAAAAGAGGATAAGTCGAGAAAGGAAAAAAATGGTCGAGAGTATTTTCTTTTAAAGAGAAGATATTTGGAAAAGATATTCGGAGAAGACTTGAGGAGTAATATTGAGAGGAGATTTGGGTTGAGTAGTATAAATAAGAGTTGGTGTTGAAGCTGGAAGGATACAGAGATCGGGAGAGAGCCACAAAGGAGAAAGAAAAAAAAACCAGTTTGCTTCTGAGTTTTCAGACCGAGGAGAAGAAGAAGAAGAACATACAAAACGCTGGAACTGTTGCTGATAGCGTTATCTTTTCTTTCATGTTCAACAGTTTTTGCCACAGTTTATTCAATAGTTTCAGCAACACTTTTAGAGTTTAATTCAGAAAAGAACCATTCTTGTTTAACATACCCAGAGAGTCGTTCTTTCCCAGCTGCAACAGAGAACAACCTTATTCAACCACTCTTGAGCCGTGCTTCTTCTGATGCTTTCATGGTCTGTCGTTAAATCAATAGAACAATAAAAGAAAATTGTAAGTCCTTTTTTCCACAATAATAAAATCAAATGTTTAATCAATTTTCTTATGTTTTTATTATTACCATGAGTGGCTAAATTTCTTTTCTAGGATTACGGATGAAACCTATTTATGTATATGTTATATAATTTTAATCTTTTCCCATAATAATCTTCATATTGGCCCTTATATTTTCGTGTGTAACGGTATAATTATTTTTTACTTGTCCTCATGCTTGATTAATGATGTATTTGTCTATTTTGAGACTAACATTTAAGTAGAGAAAATTATTAATATTTTGAAAATAAAAAAAAATTGGTTTAAAAAGTTATATTTTCCGAGACATAGAAACTGACCTAAATCGTCTTGTGTAATATTTTGAAGATTATTATTGGGAGAGATTACAATAACATAAAATACATAATTGTGGTGGAGTCTTAAAATCCTAGACTCTCTTTTATTAAGTACAAAAACTATTTTTAGCATTTTAAACACTTTTAGCATTTTAGAAACCCACAATTATTCAAATCAATTGTATTAGCACTTTAATTAATAAAAGAATTAGGTTTTGTAATTTTAAAAATCCCTGTGGAATGAATACGTATTTGTACACTATCTTATCGATAATCGTGCACTTGCAGCATTTAGATAAAAATCTCATCAAGTTTTTGGCGCCGCTGCCAGGGATATTTATAATTATGATATTTAATATTTTTTAAATTTAGTGCTAAGTATTTAGGATCTTATTTATATTTTTATTTTTATTTTTATTTTATTTTCTAGATTTCACTTGGTATTTTTATCTTTGTTGTGTAGGTGATAATTTATAAAAAAAAAAATAAATTGTGAAAAATTGCCTACCATAAAGGTTAGTATATTCCAAAAAAAAATTCATTAATTTTTAGATTTTCAATAAATTCACTAGATTAGAAACAATTTTAATTTTTAGATTTTATTTCCTTTTTAGTGACATTGTGTATATTTCGTTTTTCATTTTATTATTTAAAAAAAAACACATGCACACACCAATTGCATCGTCAGATTACCGAATTAGGGAAACTCGTGGAAAAGTACGCTGAACCTGTGTCGTTGGCCTTATAGGAGTTACCAGCCGAAATTCCACAAAAATTAACATGTACTTTTGACCAATCTTTGAATGTAAGTATATCCTGCTAAGGTAAACCAAGCTTACCTAAATTAGTAAACCCTGCATTTTATATTGCACAATTCTTGCTAAAAACTAGTATTTTTGCTTGTGTATGCCTCATTGGAAACATGTACAAAATAGACTTGAAGAAAACGATTTGTATTGTTTAAGTATGACTCCTAGCATGTTTATTGGTGGTACATCTTTATTTTCTGCAATGAGTGGTAATAATAATGATGAAAACTAGGTAAACAAAAGCCTAAGAGACCGTATGAACCCTTCTAGAGTAGTACGTGAATATGAGGTAGTTTTACCCGCTTCTAATGGGAAATTTGATATCAAACCTGGAACAATTAACATGCTTCATACATTTAGGGGTTTAGACAATTGAAAATCCTTACACTCATAATAGAGACTTTGAAATGATTTGTGGGACCATGAGTTATCCAAATGTCTCGGTAGATGTACTTAGGTTGTGTTTGTTTTCTTTTTCCCTTGATGAGAAGGACAAAGAGTGGTATCATTTTATTCCCGCTAAAAAAATCACCACTTGGGATGGCCTTGTAGAGCCCTTTATTTAAAAATTATATCCAAACCATAAGATTGTTGTTGTTCGTCAGTCTATTCAAACCTTTAAGTAAAAATTAGGTGAAAGCCTACATGATTATGTAGAAAGGTTTAATGAGTTGTTATACCAGTGTTCACATCACGGTTTTGAAAAAGCCCATATGGCCCAAATATTGTATGAGGGCCTAGATAATGAAACCCATATGCAGGTAAAAACAATGAGTGGTGGAGAGTGTACTCATAAGGATCCTGACACTTGTTTTGACTCGTTTATCGAGTTAGCTGAGAAAACGAGGAAATGGGCTTCGATAAGAGAACCAGATGTAACTAGGAACCCAATCCATAGGGTCAATCGAGTTGATAATGGTTCGGATAATCTTAGGCGTCTAGAGGCCTTGGAGATTAGGAGCTAAGAAGGGTCGAGTCAGATTATGGGCTATAAAAATGAGCCCCAGTTTACCCAAATGAAATTATCCGTGACTAGGTTAGTGTCTTGCATGGAGGTATGAGCTCTAAATATGAAGGTCAACCCAAGTTTGACCCATATTCTAATACCTATAACCCTGGATGGATACATAATCCAATTTCTCTTGGTCTAAAGGTACCCAACAGGGTGGCCCATCTAGCAATCCACCACCAGGTTTTCCTTAGAATCCAAATCAAGCCCAAGAACCAAGTCCAGTTGATTCAAAGGTGTTGTCTCTAAAGGAAACTATGAAACTCTTCATTGAAAGTAGTGTCCAAAATGATGCCAAGAATTCCTAATATTTTAACATCTTATGGCAGAGGCTCGATGACGCTCAACGTAACCAACAAAATAGTGACCGAGCTATCAGTAACTTAGAGACTCAGATAAGTCAACAGTCAAACAAGCTAAATGATAGGGAGAATGAAAAATTTTCTAGCCAACCAACTCTGAATCCAAAAGGAGTCCACCAGGTAAACGATTCAGGTATTTCCACTGAGCACGTTCAAGCAGTCATTACCCTCAAGAGTGGAAAAACAGTTGAAAATACGGTAGAGCAACCTAAGGGTAGTAATCAAACTGAAAAAGAGTCTGAAGTCGAAACAACTCCTAGTGATACTAATGGGCCTGAAAAAGATGTGGGCCCATTTGAGAAAAATGTCCATGAGAGAGTGTTTACACCACCCACTCCATTTCCTCAAAGACTTGCCAAGAAAAAGCCTGGTATTTATGCTGAAATCCTAGACATCTTTAAGTAGATTAAGATCAACCTTCCCCTGTTAGATGCAATTAAACATATGCCAATTTATGCCAAATTCCTAAAGGATATGTGTACAGTCAAACGTGACATGATTTTACGTAAAAATGCATTATTGACCCAACAAGTTTGTTTCATACTTCCACAACAGTACCCAGTCAAATTCAAAGATCTTGGTTGTCCCACTATTACTTGTACCATAGGCAATCAACAAGCTAGTGTGAATCTTTTACCGTTCTCGTTATATGAACAACATGGTTTTGGTGAGATGAAACCAACTAGGATTACACTTCAGTTAGCCGATAGGTCAATCAAGATTTCACGTGGAATTATTGAAGACATTTTGGTTCAGGTAGAAAAATTTATATATCCAGTTGACTTTGTGATTCTAGACACTCAACCTATCTTAGACCAAAAAGTCAACATTCCAATCATCCTAGGTCGACCGTTCTTATTAACTTCTAATGCAATAATCAATTGTCAAAATGGTCAAGTTGAATTTTCTTTTGGAAATCAGAAAATCTCGGTGAATGTTTTTAAACATTTCTAAGCCCCTTCGGACCATGACCACTATGAGTCTGTGTGCACGATTGATTCTCTAGTTGAGAATACTTTTCAAACCAATTGTGTTAGTGATCCTTTAGAGGCCTTCTTAGCCAGTTTTGGAGCATACTACGATGAGGATGATTATTTTAAAGAAGTTAATGTGTTGTTAGATTCTGCACTAGTAATGGAATACGGAAATGGAAACGTAGACCTGAACCACTTCCTCCCACTACAGATAATACCGTCCCATCTTTAGTTAAGGCCCCCACCCTTAAGTTAATGTCGTTACCAGATACGTTAAAATGTGTGTTTCTAGGCAACGAGAATACTCTTCCTGCCATAATCGCCTCTGACTTAGAGCCTAATCAGGAAAGTAAACTAGTTAGTGTTCTCCGAGAGCACAAGACTTCCCTAAAATGGACCATAAAAGATTTGAAAGGTATTAGTCTTACTGACTGTATGCACCGAATCTACCTGTAGGAAGGTGCCAAAACCTCAAGAGAAATGCAGCGACGTTTGAACCCCAACATGAAAGATGTTGTCCGCACGGAGGTGCTCAAGTTGTTAGATACGGGTATCATATACCCAATCTCTGATAGTAAGTGGGTTAGCCCTGTCCAGGTTGTCCCAAAGAAGCATGGGATTACAGTAGTTGAGAATGAGAACAATGAATTGATCCCCACCTTACTACCGGGTGGAGAGTTTGTATAGACTACCGTAAGATGAACTCAGTTAGGAAAGACCATTTTCCTCTACCATTCATTGACCAGGTGCTAGAAAGATTAGGCGGTCATAGCCATTATTTTTTTCTAGATGGATACTTTATGCATTTGGTACTTTTTCTTACAGGCGTATGCCTTTCGGGTTGTGTGATGCACCTGCAATATTCCAACATTACATGCTAAATATCTTCTCGAACATAGTGGAGCGGTTTATCGAGGTCTTCATGGATGATTTTTAGGTTTTTGGTTCTTCTTTCGATGAATGCTTGCACCATCTTACACTAGTTCTAGAACGTTGTAAAGAAAAGAACTTAGTCCTTAACTGGGAAAAGTGTCATTTTATGGTTAAATCTGGAATAGTGTTAGGACATGTGGTATCCGCTAAGGGAATAGAAGTTGATAGAGCCTAGGTTGACCTACTTTCAAAATTAAGTCCACCTAAGAATATAACAGGAGTTAGATCTTTCCTTGGTCATGCTGGATTTTATCGTCGTTTCATAAGACTTTAGAAAGATTGGGTTATCTCTTTCAAACCTAGTTGCTAAAGATACTGCTTATGTATTTGATGAAGCATGTGTTGAAGCTTTCGAGAAGCTTAAATTTTTGTTGACTTCTTCCTCTATCATCTGACCACTTGATTGGAACATACCTTTCGAACTCATGTGTGATGCATCTGATTATACGGTCAGTGCTGTTCTTGGCCAACGCCATGATAAAACACCTTATGTGATTTATTATGCTAGTAGAACCTTAAGCGATGCCCAGGTGAACTACAACCACTGAGAAGGAATTGTTATCCATCGTGTTTGCTCTTGAGAAATTTAGATCATGCCTTCTTGGGTCAAATGTCATAGTTTAGTCTGACCATGGCGCGCTAAAGTACCTTCTCTCTAAGAAGGACTCGAAGCCTCGGCTAATTAGATAGGTTTTACTGTTACAAGAATTTACTCTAGAAATTCATGATAAAAAGGATTCTGAAAATGTTACAGCTGACCATTTATCTCGTATCCTTGTTGAGTCTAGAGATGATGAAAGACCAGTCCTTGACATATTCCATGATGAACAATTATTTTTCATCTCTCATTTACCCTGGTTTGTTGACATTGTTAATTATTTGGTAACTGGTAAGATGCTTGGGCATTGGTCTAAACAAGGTAGAGTCAAATTCTTTTCTGAGGTAAAATATTTTTTCTAGGATGATCCGTACTTATTCAAATATTGTCCAGATCAAATCATCTGTCTTTGTATTCCAGACAACGAAATCTCTAGTGTGCTCCATTTTTGTCACTCTACAGCCTGTGGGGGTCATTTTAGTTCCAAGAAAACAACTGCTAAGGTCTTGCAATCTTTTTTCTATTGGCCGTATTTATTTAAAGATTCCCACAAAAAATTTCAAAGTTGTGAAAAATGTCAAAAATTAGGAAGATTGATTCATCGTAATATGATGCACCTGAATCCTATATTGATAATATAAATATTTGATATATACGGTATAGATTTTATGGGTCCATTTGTTAATTATTTTGGAAACTTTTATATTCTGCTAGCTGTTGACTATGAGTTCAAGTGGGCTGAAGATATAGCGACCAAGACAAACGATCGCCACATTGTGATCAAGTTTGTTAGGGAGAACATTTTCTCTCGTTTTGGTACGCCTCGAGCAATTATTAGTGATGGAGGTTCCTATTTTTGCAATCAATCTTTTGAGGGCCTCACCAAGAAATACTCCATTACCCATAAGGTTTCTGCACCTTAACACCCACAGACTTGTGGCCAAGTAGCAGTGTCTAATATGCAAATCAAACAAATTTTAGAAAAAACTGTAAGTCCATCCCGAAAAGATTGGTCTTTACGTTTATTGGATACTTTGTGGGCTTACCGAACTGCTTTAAATACTCCCCTAGGAATGTCCCCGTATAAATTTTTCTTCTGTAAATCCTGTCATTTTCCAGTAAAATTAGAACACCGTGTTTATTGGGCCATCAAAAAGATGAACTTTGACATGTTCACTGCTGGAGCTAACCATAGACTACAACTCAATGAGTTGGAAGAAATACGCAATGATTCTTACCAAAGTGCAAAAATTTACAAAGAGAAAACCTAGGTTATTCATGACAAATCGATTCTTTGAAAGTCATTTATCCCAGGCCAAAAAGTTCTCTTGTATAATTATCGTCTTCATCTCTTTCCTGGTAAGCTTAGATCTCTTTGGACTGGCCATTCTATGTCAAGACTTTATATCCTCACGGTGCTATTGAGATTATAAACCATGATACTAGAGAGACTTTAAAAGTCAATGGTCAACGATTGAAACTATTTATCGAATTGACCAACCCTGAAGTGGAAAATATAAATTTAAAGGATCCCGTTTATCACGACTAATTTTCTACAAGTATATATTGTTTTTCTGAAGACATTAAACTTAACGCTATATGGGAGGCAACCCATATGCTTTTGGTACACGATGCTGGTAATATCCTTCCCTATCTCTTTTGCTCGGTAATTCTCGTTGTTCATGCTTTTATTCTTTATCTTTAGAACATCGAGGACTATGTTCAATTTAAGATTGAGAGTAAGGGAGGAAGTTTAAAATTTTAGTTGTACCAAAAACTCCAAAATCTAGAAACTTGTGAATAATTCAGGATGACACTAACCATTCTAGGTAGATGAAAACAAATTTTTTTCTATAGGAATTGGCGTGCCTAGAAAAATGGTTTATTCATATCCCAATGTGTAACTCAGGTGTTAGAAATAACATGAAAATCATTAAACAAGCATATCTCGGAATCATCATAACCATATCACTTTCTGTTTTTACTTTTGCAATTTTGTGTTTCTCTAAGTGATTTGGTGGGGCACTAGTATCGTCTTGTTGTCGTTGTTAGGATGAAGTAGAGTGATCAAGATCAAGCCCCATTATTTAATAGAACTTGCCCATTAAAAAATAAATAAAAAATTGACACTTTGATAGAAATATGTGTGTGTTATCCTGTCTCCGTCGCATAAGCAAGCATGGAACGCAGGATCCATGGCAACTATCATGTAATCTGTTGAAAAGGAGCATGTGCTTGGATTAAAATGATCCAATCATGTTGTCGATGCATTCAATAATTTAGCAAAATAAAAAATTGTGTATATTCAATAAATCGATCGCTGGGGCCCTTGTATATACCAGCTGTATTGATACTAGAATTAGGATTCAGACCAGTGGGTGTGTATCTCAATACATTAGGGTTCATCTTGGCACAATGTTCATAAAGATATTTTGGGAAACACCGTTCACCTTAGTCAACATATGCACCATTCATCACTTCCATTTCCATCTTCTAATCTATACATGTGTTTGAATTTGATTGATTTCAAGCAATATGAATGTTGACAATTTCCATCCAATTTGGGGACGTTTGATGATTATCTGCGTAGAGTTTTACATTCTTATATGAATTTTAGTACGCTGAGTGCAAACTCGTGTACAACAATTGGATTCATGCAGGGTAATGATTCTTATAGCCAAAGAATTTAGTATGCCAACTAAATAGCTTGTTTAGTGTCTATCCTCAATCGTTCACGGGTAGCTAGAATTTGGAGTAAAGGTTTTGCGGGTATACCTCTTATAAACCCTCACGAGAAAAAACTCGTCCACTAAGGCCACTTAGGGGTTTAAAGGCTTGTTACACATGTGTTGATGGTGGATTTTTGACAATGGAGAAAATTGTAATATTGCCTTTTGCCTAGATGCAGAAGCACAAAATAAATATACATAGTTTTCTGACATAGCATCAAAATTATGAATACATACTGCTATCCTACATTCTGTAAGAAAATCGAGAAAGGGATATTCAGCTCCTGGTTAAATTATCCATGTAGCTCTTTTGCATATATATGCACCATAGAAATTTCAGAGATATACTCAACTAAATCCTCGCTATTTCATATGCATCTATGCGAACTATTTGTATATAACAGAATACGATGATTATACAAAATTACGAACATTCAGAATAGAGGCTATGCCATATCTGAATAAAGGCGCTAATTAGATGCATACTGTCTAATTGAAGAGTCGTATCAAGTATAATTTCAAGTTACAAACTCCCACGGCTAAATCTTTTGAAGTTATTATGTATGCACTGCATAAGACTTAAGCATAAAATGCTAACAATAAATCTCATATAATTGAGAAACTCTAAACAGGCCATAAATATGGCCACGACATTAATAAATGTCAAAGCTAGTGGTACATAAGCAATAACCATAGAACTAGCAAGTGCTGGCGTTGGAAAACCCTAATCACACTCCCAACACCAACGAGTAGCACACACATGTGCCAAAGGGCTAGAAAAAGCTAAAAAAACAGCAAAAAGCCAACAAAGCACGCACCAAACAGGCCCTAGCAGTGCTAGCACTAGCACTAACTCCAGGAGCCACCAACGTTGGGGCCACGGCCAGCGCTAACGCTATCTCCAGCGATGTAGCCAATAGCGTCAGCGCTAAAGCCATTGGCGTTGGCCGTGGCGCTAGCGCTAACTCTAGCGCTGGAGCCAGCAGCGCCACAGCCAGCGATGGAGTTATCCCTTTCCCTATTTTTCCTCGACTGTGCCAGGGTTATCCCTTCACGCTTATTCATGCAAGCATTATCCTTTGATCACGAATTATTCATGTGTTTTGAGTCCATGACTCCACTAACTTCTATGAGAAACCAAAACAATTATATGGGGAGATTATCCATGGTGTTTTGGAATGGAGGTTACAAGAACATGTGGAGTGGTAACACCCCATGATCTGAAAGTTACAATTTAATGGTAAAGCTGCAGCAATTAAGGAGATAATGGAATCATGGTTTTCCAAAAACTTCCAAGGATAATGGCGGTTACATCATTACCCCCACAATCTCCATTACTCCATCTCTTCACTACCTCCACTACTTTACAAGGAAAATACATGTGTTCCCAATTACTATAAATAGGCTACTTAGCTTATTCTGAAAACAGAACAAGCTTAACATTCACTCAAGCTCTGTTATTTTCTTAATAATTCTGCAACCCTACACACAACTCAACACATAAATTCCTTTATATTTACTTGCTTCCCTCCCCTAAGATCAACCCATTTTCTCTCCTTGTGACCGAAGCAGTGAGGAAAGGCTACTATCGTGATTTAGGCTTTCCTTATATGATTTTGATTTCCAAATCTAAAGAAAGTACTTCTACAGTACATTGTTTTTCCTAGAATTAATTTTTAGGAACTAACAATTAGCGACCGCAGTGGGAGACAAATCTCTTGGTCACGAATCCAACTCTTAACCTATCTAAAAATGGTTGGTCTTAGGTCAGATTCAATTACCACCAATCCTAACATCCCCCCTGTCAATATCAATGGTGATGCTCACAATCCCTCTCCAGCAGTCAATAGCACCACCAACCCACGTCTCACCAATGGTGCTACCGAAATGGTCAAAACCTCAATCACTCTGGCTGAATTGATGCGAAGATAAGAATCTCAAGCGAGAACTCTAGCAAGACTGGAAGATACGGTAGCTGCTATGCTCTCTTCTCTTGTAAAATTAATAGAAGAAGTAGGATGTCGCAGCGCTTTCGAGCGAGGCCCAGGCTCCACAGGACCAGGGATAGATTTCTCTATTGGTGATTCTCCACCTCACAATATTGGGAGCTTCACCATTACAGAAAAACCAGTAAACCAGGAAGCCATGTTTCTAATTGAAAACTTGTACGAGCTTCTTCACTTTTCCAAGGATCAACGTGTCGACACCTTTTCTTATCTCAACCGTATAGCCGTGAACACACACCTAATTCTGTCTCTGATGGAAATAAAGATAACCATATCAGAAAACTCAGCTATAAATAACGTCACCTTCACCGAAGAAGACATGATGGATGAGGAAGGTCACAATTGATCCTTGTATGTCACCACTCATGTCAAGGAAACCGAATTTAAGAGATCCCTTATCGACACAGGAGTTGCTGCCAATGTCATTACACTCATACCGCTCAAAGTTTCCCAAGTCTCTCAGAACCAGATCATACAAAACCCCATAGTGATGAAAGATTTTGAAGGTAACCGCACTAATTCCTATGGTCATGTTTATTTAAATTTACAAGTTGGTCTTATTGTATCCAAGGTGAAATTCCATGTTATTACAAAAGAACCCGAATATCATATGATACTGGGGCGCCCATGGCTACACGATAACAAAGTTGTTCCTTTCACCTACCATCAATGCGTGAAAGCAGTAATGAATGGAAAATTATACGCATAATAACATCTTCATCACCCTACACTCTAATATATGATGATGAGTTTTTCAAGCCAGAGGATGATACCATCAAGCCATCCAACAAAGTCTATAACACACCGTTACCTGACTGGGCATCGATAGCATACTAACCATTGACTTTTTCCTCAAAAGACAGGTCATTAGGAGCAGCTTCCAAACCCTCTGGATACTACCATGGGACTTCCAGTGTCATAAATCCACAACCTGCTAAGAGAAGTCATAGTTTCGTGACTAGTTGCGACAACAATGGAAAAGTGGTTTACCTCAGCAATTGTTGTTAACAATTAACATGGAAGGCCTACGAAGAGTCTCCCCGCCCAAAGATATGCATCCACAGTGAGGAGCAATACCATGGGGAAGTCCAAGACACACCACGAGAATTACAAGATGGTATAGATGCTACAGCTGACACACTTGAAACTATCAATCTAGGAACAAAAGAACATCCACGACTAGTTTCAGTCAGCTCAGCCTTGTCACTAGAAGAAAAAGTGGGACTTGTCAATCTACAAAAGATATATCAATACGTCTTTGCTTGGACTTACGAAGAAATTCAGGGTTGGATTATAAACTGGTCACTCACCATCTACACGTTGCTCCTGACGCCAAACCAGTCAAACAACAACTCAGACAGTTCAGAAACGAAGTCAAGGAACAAATTAAGATCGAAATTTAGAAGTTGCTAGCAGAAGGCTTCATCAAACCTATCCAGCAACCCACATGGTTAGCTAACATTGTCCATGTCAAGAAAAAGAACGGACAGATAAGATGTTGTGTAGACTTCAGGAACCTGAACAAATCCTGTCCCAAGGATAACTTTCCTCTCCCAAACATCGACATGCTCGTGGATGCTACCAGTGGACATGGCATGTTTTCATTCATGGATGGATATAGTAGCTACAATCAAATAAATATGTACAAGTACGATGCTGAGAAGAATGTGTTCCAAACCCCTATCAGGAACTTCTATTACACAGTGATGCCCTTCAGATTGAAGAATGCTGGAGCTACAAACCAAAGAGCTATGACAAAAATCTTCCATGATATGATGCACAAACACGTAGAAGATTACGTTGACGACGCGTTAGAGAAATCCAAAACCAGAACATCCCCTGCAGATGTCCTACGCCAAGTCTTCGAAAGATGCCGTGAATACCATTTGAAGATGAAACCTCGGAAGTGCGCCTTTCGTGTATCCTCCGGAAAATTTCTAGGATTTTTGGTAACATCAGTAGGGATCAAGGTGGACCCGACCAAGACGCATGATATCACCACCATGCCACCACCACGCACCGTAAGGGAACTCAAAAGCTTCATGGGAAAGGTATCATATATTCGACGCTTTATCTTTGGACTAGCTCAACTTGTTGCTTTATTTACACCCTTGTTGAAGAAGGAGGCGAGCTTTGCCTGGTTATCTACATAACAAATCACATTACATTAAATTCAATAATTGTTGTTATCACCACCCGTTATGAAATCTCCAACTTTAGGAAAACCATTACTTCTCTACACGGACTTTAGTGAAGTAACCATATGAGCCCTATTGGCTCAAGAAGATGACATGGGGACTGAATGTCTTATTTACTATCTCAGTCGTACAATAAGTGATGCGGAATTGAGATACCCCAAAGTTGAAAGAGCATGTCTATCCTTGGTGCATGCCTTTCAGAAGCTTTGGCATTATTTACTAGCAAATAAAGTAGTGTTGATGGCCAAGGATGACCCTATAAAATATTTATTATCAAATCCTTCTCTCATGGGACAAGCGGCGAAATAGTTGCTACAAATATCAGAGTTTGACATATCATGTGTATCACCAAAAACAATAAAGGGACAATCGGTCGCAGATATGCTCGTTGTTTTTCCAGGAGAAGACGATACTACAATACACGAAGACATACTTGGAGAATTCCAAGATATCTCGCTCGCCGAAGAAGAATCCTGGATATTATACTTTGACGGATCCGCTACCCCTAGCAACAATACTGGAGGAGCCGGTGTTATTCTATTTTTGCCAACTGGTGAAGTGTTCTCACATTCATTCAAGTTGGACTACCAATGTACCAATAAATCTACTAAGTATGAAACCTTCCTACTGGGATTATTGCTATCCAAGCAAGATGGAGTCACACGTCTCGAAACTAGAGGAGACTTGAATTTACTAATGAATCAGATGGATGGTGTATATTGTCTCAAGAAAGCAACACGAGCCCCATATAAAGCTGAGGCGCAAAAGCTCTTAACCCACTTTGTCGAGGCAATGATCACACATATGGGATACGCCAACAACAGACACGTTGATTTCTTGGAAACCATAGCCTCGAAATTCCAATTTGAAGACTCGGAAGCTACCCTCACCCTGCAAAGGTGTACCATGCCTTCGACCTGGATAGACAAGCCTGATGAAGAACAAACTAATCAATGGAGGAAGCCTATCATCCAAGAGCTCAGAAACTTGCATAGCCAAGGGAAGGTCAGTCTTAAAGATTTAAAACACTTCTTCTTATTACATGGGATGTTGTATCATAGAAATTCAGACGGATCTCTATCAAGACATCTGGGAGACAATGAGGCACAAGGACGACTTAGTCAGGTACATCGTGAGATGTGCTGTCAAACACTAGTAATAACTTTACATAGACGTCTCCAACGTATTGGCTAATACTGGCCCACCATTGAGGTTCAATCCCGATTACTGTAGAGGTCTTTCTCTAATTGTCAAATCCCAGCAAATCTATCAGAGATACTGACTGTACATTGTGATGGGGACTGTGATATGGGCATAATTTATACGTATTTACCGCTTAATTTATATTTACTAGTACTTGATTTTGTATTAATTTTATTAGTTTTATGTTTTTATAGATATTATACATAAAATCCGAAGTTACAAAGAAATAAAGCTAAACAGGCTAAATTGAGATAGAAGGCTGGAAGTGGACTTCACGTACAAAAAGTGTACATAGACTTTGGTGCTGGATAAGTGGATCAGGTGGGTCCGATGAAATGGGATCAGTCAGGTGGTGTGAAAGTAGGAGTCAAAGGCTGATGGCTGTTATAATCAGAAAGAGGGAGTAGGATGGACACGGCATAAAACAGTTGAAGTGGGTGTTGGCTGTTAACTTGGAATTGGGTAGGTGATAGTTGGATTTTGGCAAAGTGTAAACAGACAAAGTCTGACAATGTCTAAAGTTTGGGTTTACTTTATAAAACCAAACAAAATAAAGAATAAAAAAAGGGTGAAGATAGGGAGAAAGGTGGAGTATGGTCATACCTCGTGATGAAGTCTATTGGTTGTGGGGCATGAATGGACATTAGAGAGAAGTAGGTCATTAGCTAAGAAAAGAAATAGGGAGAGAGAGAGAGCGACATCTCTGGTAGGTTATGCTTTTAACAAACCTATGGAGGCAGAGAAGTACCGTATAGGATAGAAAGTGACGTCTGGTAGGTTGGTGTAGTCTGGTTGTTGGAGAGAGATACAATAGCAGAAACTAAAAAGGGTTTAATATTTTCTCCCTCTACTTTCCTTAATTATTTTTATGGGTTTTAAGAAACCCTTCTCCATGTTCTAATTAATTTGTAACTAGGGTTTTATGTTGAAACCACTTTTAGTACTAGACCAATTAAATTGAATTATTTGGTAATAGACTATTATGATTTGAATATAATTAATTGTTCGTTTATTGATTTATAGAAAAATTATTTGTTGCTTCACCGGTTCTGTACAATACAGTAACCTATGCGCAGAATTAATAGGATAACAAATATGTTTGTCTACTTATTTGATATTCCATGCTTTGGTTAAATCCTTAGATGGGGTATGCTTAGAAGAGCCAGATATTATTTGTGAACCTATAATTAGTTTCGTATTATTTTCTCACTAACGCAATTAGATGGTGTATGCATGAGACTTAGAGCTTTTGATGCGCCATGCTTAGGGTGTCCCAGTGATATTTGCGACTCTAATACATATAATAGGTGATGTCGATAAAACAAACAATAAATGAATATTCAGGAGTTATGTTTCACTTCAGTAATTAAATAGAAATAGTGGTGGATACTGAAAACCCTGGTTACCGACTCTCTCTGCTTAGTTGTTTCATTAGTTTATTTTATTATTTTATTCATAAATCTAAAAATCCTAAAATATTGTTTCTGGTTAGTTATTAAGAATATTAATTGCAGTATTGTCCCCTCTCCCTGTGGGTTCGACCCGTACTTTCCGTTGTCTGCATTGTAGACACAATGCGATTGCGGTTATTTATTTAGGGTAATATAATACCTTATCAATTTTTGGTGCCGCTGCTGGGGAGCGGTTGTGGAATATTGTAGTTAGTATTTTGATTTTCTAATCGTAGTTTATGTTTTTACTTTATTTATTTTTTATATATATTTTATTTTTAGGATTTTTAGTTCTTTTTGACTAGTTTGGTGTCTTAGAATTTTATTTCAGGTACCTTTGAGGTTGGAGTCCTGGTCGTCTAGCTCAACAAAATTCGTCTGCTGGAAATTACTCACGAGTTTCTTGCTTGTGAGTTATATATTGAACGATTTGGACAGGTTGGACGCTCATTACCCTAAATTTTGAATGTTGATAGGAGGTACTAGTACTGCTTTTCGAAGTGGGAAAATACTTAGTTGAGTTCCTTGAACTCTTCCGTTCCAATTATAAGGGTAGGAGCAATTACTTGTTTTTATTTTATTTTATTTTGTATATATGGAGTCTGTTTGCGTGATTGATTCTAGCACCAATGATCCGTTAGAGGTCTGATTGGCCCATTTTGGAGCCTACTACGATGAGGATAGGCATTTTGAAGAAGTTAATGGATTGTTAGATTCTGTACCCGTTTTGGATTATGGAAAATGGCAATGTAAACCTGGTGATGAGGTATGTGTTAATTCCGAGGAAACTGTATTTAGGTTTAACGACTTAGAGGTTGTTTCTAGACCCATAAACTTCCAAGAGTCACCTAATTTAGGGTTAGAATTATGTGCTTCAAAAGTTTTATTGGATTACTTTGCATCCAAATACCCAGAGGACTTGCATGTTCCTGACATTGTGCATGAACCAATCTGTACATCCCCAATCCCAATATTATCCCCATATTTTGTTCTTTACGCACTTCCCAGTGTAGTAAAAACTTGGTTTGGGGGTAATCCCTTCTTTTTGATAGTTTCAGTATTTATGTGTCGCCATAATATAATTGTGAAACTGTCATTTGTATATATTGTATTTTGGGTTGATCCCCAAATTTTCAGGTTGTTAGTGTATGTGGATTCTTTCTGTACATATCCAGTAGGTAGAATTTTATTTTCTTGTTTTTATTTTATTTTAGGCTTTTGGTTTATTTTATTTTCAGTGTTCTTTGTTATTACTATCGTTTGATGTGTGTTACAGAGAATATTGATTTTCTTTCGTCAATCAGGTGAGACGTTCCAATCCATTCTCTTTGATTTACATTTGTTTCTCATATTTATATTTATTGCACACCATTCTAGGTTGCACGGTTTGAAACATTGAGGACAATGTTAAATTTAGGTTTCGGGGTAGAGTTTCAGAAAATTGATGCCAATAAGAAACTCCGAAATTTAGAAACTTGTGAATTATTCAGGATAACACTAACCATTCTAGGTAGATGGAAACATATCTCTTATCTATAGGAATTGGTGTGCCCAGCTAAATGGTCTATTCATCTCTGAATGCACTCAAGTGTTAGAAATAAATGATAATCATTGAACAAGCATATCTCGGAATCATCATAATCATATCACTATATATTTTTATTTTTGTAATTTTATGTTTCTCTAAGTGATTTGGTGGGGCCCTAGTATTTCCATGAGGTCGTAGCTCGGATGTATTAGAATTTTAATTTTGTCAAAAAAAAATAATAAAAAAATGACACTTTGATAGCAATATGTGTGTTCTCCCTGTCTCCGTCGCCTAAGCAAGCTTAGAATGCAGGATCCATGGGAACTATTACGTAATCTGCTGATAAGGAACATGCGCTTAGATTCAAAAGATCTAATCATGTAGTCATAAAAAAAAAGGAAAAAAATGTATATAAATGATAATAATAAAAATAGGAGCATCCGAGCCGGACTTTATACTAATATTTGGGAAACACCGTTCACCTTAGTCAACATATGCACCATTCATCATTTCTATATCCATCTTCTAATCTATCTCTGCGTTTGAATTTGATTGATTTCGAGCAATGTGAATTATATCCAGTTTTGGATGTTCAATGATTATTTGAGCAGAGTTTGCATTCTTATATGAATTTTAGTACACTGAGTGCAAACTCGTATCAATTGGATTCATACATGGTAATGATTCTTATAGTCGAAGAATTTAGAATGTCAACTAAATAGGTTGTTTAGTGTCTATCCTCAATCGTTCACAGGTAGCTAAAATTTGGAGCAAAGGTTTTGTGGGTATACCTCTTGTAACCCTCACGAGACAAAACTCGTCCGCTAAGGCCACTTAGGGGTTTAAAGGCTTATTACATATGCTAAATGTAGTCGCGATTCCTGCAAAAGTGAGTTAGCATTTTATTTTGTTTTTAGATTAGTTTTGCTCGAGGACTAGCAAAATATAGGTTTGGGGGTATTTGATATTGGCATAATTTATACGTATTTACCGCTTAATTTATATTTACTAGTACTTGATTTTGTATTAATTTTATTAGTTTTATGTTTTTATAGATACTATACATAAAATCCGAAGTTACGAAGAAATAAAGCTAAACATGCTAAATTGAGATAGAAGGCTGGAAATGGACTTCACGTACAAAACGTGTACAGAGACTTTGGTGCTGGATAAGTGGATCAGGTGTGTCCGATGAAATTGGATCAGTCAGGTGGTGAGAAAGTAGGAGTCAAAGGCTGATGGCTGTTATAATCCGAAAGAGGGAGTAGTCTGGACACGGCATAAAACAGTTGAAGTGGGTGTTGGCTGTTAACTTGGAATTGGATAGGTGATAGTTGGCTGTTGGCAACGTGTAAACAGACAAAGTCTGACAATGTCTAAAGTTTGTGTTTACTTTATAAAACTAACAAAATAAAGAATAAAAAAAGGGTGAATATAGGGAGAAAGTTGGAGTGTGGTCAGACCTCGTGATGGAGTCCATTGGTTGTGGGGAATGAATGGACATTGGAGAGAAGTATGTCATTAGATGAAAAAGAAATAGTGAGAGAGAGCGACTTTTCTGGTAGGTTTTTCTTTTAACAAACCTAGGGAGGCATAGAAATACCGTATAGGCTAGAAAGTGACGTGACATAGTGTACGGTGAGAGAAGAAGGAATGATGGGTGTGACAGATTGATTGGGGGACAAATTCTGTTGGGCGTCAGTATAAAAATAAAGAGGGGAGAGAAGAGGGAGGGGGTGGGGTTATGGTTTTGGGACTCTGTTAGGTTTGAGGAAAGAAAAGAAGGCGGTACTTCTTTGGAGGGAGAGAGTAGGATAAGAAGGTGAGACAGATTGTACAGGGGGACAGAACAGGAGACGGAAACTGACAAGGGGAGCAGGCGTCTAGGCAATTGATTGGCGTCTTTTCTCTTGGAGGTCTGCTAGGTTGGTGTATATCTGGTTGTTGGAGAGAGATACAAGAGAAGAAACTAAAAAGAGTTTAATCTTTTCTCCTTCTACTTTTCTTAATTATTTTTATGGGTTTTAAGAAACCCATCTCCATATTCTAATTAATTTGTAACTAGGGTTTTATGTTGAAACCACTTTTAGTACTAGACCAATTAAATTGAATTATTTGGTAATAGACTATTACGATTTGAATATAATTAATTATTGATGTCGTTTATTGATTTATAGAAAAATTAGTTGTTCCTTCACCGGTTCTGTACAATACAGTAACCTATGCGCAGAATTAATAGGATAACAAATATGTTTGTCTACTTATTTGATATTCCATGCTTTGGTTAAATCCTTAGATGGGGTATGCTTAGAAGTGCCTGCAAGTCATCTCGAGGCTTCAAACGCATCCATATATTATTTGTGAACCTATAATTAGTTTCGTATTATTTTCTCACTAACGCAATTAGATGGTGTATGCATGAGACTTAGAGCTTTTGATGCGCCATGCTTAGGGTGTCCCAGTGATATTTGCAACTCTAATACATATAATAGGTGATGTCGATAGAACGAACAATAGATGAATATCCAGGAGTTATGTTTCACTTTAGTAATTAAATAGAAATAGTGGTGGATACTGAAAACCCTGGTTACCGACTCTCTCTGCTTAGTTGTTTCATTAGTTTATTTTATTTTATTATTTTATTCATAAATCTAAAAATCCCAAAATATTGTTTCTGGTTAGTTATTAAGAATATTGATTGCAGTATTGTCCCCGCTCGCTGTGGGTTCGACCTTAACTTGCCGTTGTCTGTATTGTAGACACTGTGCGATTGCGGTTATTTATTTAGGGTAATATAATATCTTATCAGACTTGCGAGATCCATATATCAAATATCTCCAAGACAATGTCCCACCTCAAGAAAAACGGGAAGCAGAACGCTTAATCCGAAAAGCCAAAAGATTTGTTCTTCACGAAGGCATACTCTATCGGAAGAGCTTCGGCGGAGATTTGCTACGATGTTTAGCAGAAGAAGATATTCAGGCTATCCTGAAAGAAACACATGAAGGGGAACACCAGGGAAAGAGAAAATTATTTCTCCAAGTTCATGAGAAATATTACTGTCTGACCATGGAAGACGATGTAGCCTCGTTTGTTCAAAAATATCACCAATGTCAAATCCACGACAACCTCATTCACACACCTTGCCTTCCTCTTCACTCAGTAAGCAGCCATTGGCCATTGTATAGATGGGGACTGGATCTTATTGGTAAAATTAATCCATCCTCGTTAAAACAATACGATTACATACTTACTGCTACAAAGTACTACACAAGGTGGGTTAAAGCTGTACCTCTCAGAAGCACGTCCGGAACAACCATAACATCTTTCATCAAAGAACATATTATATGAAGATTTGGGATACCAAATCACATCGTAATAGACAATGGTACTCCATTTGCAAATAAATGTGTGCGAAAATTACTCAAAAGCTATAGCATCAAACATGTATTCTCCACACGATACTACCCTCAAAGGAATTGACAAACTGAAAGCACCAACAAAACTTTCATCAGAATCTTAAGTCGTACTGTTTATGACCATACAAAAACATGGCACAAACAATTGCCTATGGCTTTGTGGGCATACATAACTTCTCCGAAGGGTTCTACATGAATCTCACAATATTCTCTTGTATATGGGGCCGATGCAATTCTACATGCAGAGATTAAAGGCCCATCGTCCAGAATCGCAACATCAAGCGGAGTTCATTGGGATAAGTATGAAATACCCAACTCTCGAGTAGCGGATTTAGACATACTCAAATCTAGAAGAGCCAAAGCAGAAAAATATGCAGAGACTTATCGAAAAAGGATTTCCAGAGCGTACGAAAAGGCAGTGCAACCACGGGTATTTCAAGTAGGGGATCTGGTACTTAGGACATCTAAGCATATTCGAAAAGATATGTCTACTCTGAAATTCGCTCCAAAGTGGGAAGGGCCTTACTTGGTCTCCAAGGCCATGGCGAGCGGGTATTACAAGCTAGTTAATATGAATGGAGAAGTTGTAGGGACAGTCATTAATGGTAAGTGGCCCAAGGCATATTATGCCTAAAAATACCTTTCCTTTTACAAGTTCAATATAATTCCAAAACATATATTTGAACTTTCAAATTCAAAACCCATTACATTCATCTGAAACATCCTTTATCAAATGATTCAAAACCCAAATAAATAAATAAATATCAGGAATGTTTCGCTACCTATCTCATAGCCTAAAACAAATCCTTGAGTAAAGGGTAACTAAGATGATGCAATTTTCCCAATCTCTCATCATACTTCTCTGAATGAGTTTGAAGATCTTGAGCATTTTCATCAATTTTAGAGGATAATTCCTTCAAGGCTTTCCCTTCTGCCAAAGATGCTGCATGAGCCTCTCTGACACTCTCCAAATATTGACGCAACCAGTTTACGCTGAAGACCTTCACAAGTAGTCAACATTTTATCCCATTCCTGGATTTTCAATTTTGTAACCGTACATGGAAGCGCATCATCCATTTCAGAAATACTAGGGAGGAGTCTTGCGACGGCTGCTACATGAATGGGAGTATGACTCTTCACCAGCTCTGTTGTAGTGATATGGCACTTCTTCCACATCTTTGTGTAGAGATCCATATGATATTTTGGCACAACGAATCCTCCAACTACTTCATACTTTCGAGATGCTGACTCCATTTCTAACTCAAAAGTGAGTCCATCATTGGGATAGTCATGAATAGGAAGACTCGAGTCAACATTCATAAGGGAAGCCATGATTTGGAGAAACTCTTAAAGACGGCTTCAATATTTGTTATACTATTTGCTGGTACAAATTCCTCATTTTCCTTAATCCTAGCATGTCTAATCTCCATCTCCTGCTACAACCAAACAAGCAACAATACACTCAAAAAAATGGACGGTTTCAAAAAAAAAAAAGGGAGGAAAGCTGCTTACCCCTTCCTTGAAGTTCCTACTGCTCATATGTCTCTTTGGTACTTTCTTAACCTGAGAAACCTGGGAAAAATAACAATCAAATCATGTTCAGGTTTTCATTGTAATCCTTATACACGTATGAAAGCTTGGGAGTGAAGAGAAACTTACCGTACTTGCAATACATGTAGTACTCTTGACATAAGAGCTACCTTGGTTCGAGCTTCCGTAGTTATCAAACATGTTTGAGTGATGAAGTGATTCAAGGTTGTTCTGAGTTTTGGGAAGAATGAAAGTGAAAAGCCAGAACAATGACAGGGAAAATGGTCAGAGTCGTCCGCTTGTTTAAATAAACAAAGGTGGGAAACCCTAAAATTCAAATAAGTGGAATTTTATGGAATTTATCCCGAGGAGAATAGATCTGAGCATGACTGCTGACCAAAGCTCCAAGACCGACCGTTGTCAAGAGAGAGGTCACAGGCTTCACCCGGCGACCGGTTCAGCACGTGCAGGTGCAACTCATCCATGCCTCCAGCGCAAACAAGAATTGTGGTCGTGATTTCCCTGTCTATTTTTTTCACATGAACGGTTATCCTCGCTCTATCAAAAACCACATTTGGATGCTACCACTAGCGCCTCAGTATTGATACCACCATCTAGTGCTTACTATGAAACATTACTATTCCGCGCTAAGAAGAGGACTTAATGTTGATGGTGGATTTTTGACAAGGGAGAAAATTGTAATATTTCCTTTTGCCTAGATGCAGAAGCACAATATAAATACACATAGTTTCTTGACATAACATCATAATTATGAATACATACTGCTACCCTACATTCTGCAAGAAAATTGAAAAAGGGATATTCAACTCTAGGATAAACTAGCCCTGTAGATCTATTACATATATATGCACTATAGAAATTTCAAAGTTATACTCAACTAAATCCTCTATATTTCATTTGCATCTAAGTGAACTATTTGTATAAAACTAAATATGTTGACTATACAAAATTGCGAACATTAAGAATAAAGGCTATACCATATCTGAATAAATGCGCTAATTAGATGTATACCATCTAATTGCAGAGTTGCATCAAGCATAATTTCAAGTTGCAAACTTCCACGGATGAATCTCTTGAAGATGTTCTGTACGCACTGTATAAATTTAAGCATAAAATGCTAACAATAAATCTCATAAACTGAGAAACTCTAAACAGGCCATAAATATGGCCACGACATTAATAAATGTCAAAGCTAGTGGTACATAAGCAATAACCATATCACTAGCAAGTGCTAGCCTTGGTAAACCTAGTCACACTCTCAACACCAACGAGTAGCACATACATGTGCCAAAAGGCTAGAAAAAGCTAAAAAATCCAAAAAGGCAACAAAGCACACGCCAAACATGCCCTAGCAGTGCTAGCGCTAGCACTAACTCAAGGAGCCACCAGCGCTGAGGCCACGACCAACACTGGAGCTATCCCTTTCCCTATTTTTTTCCTCGAATGTACCAGGGCTATCCCTTCACCGTTATTCATACCAGTATTATCCTTTTCTCACGAATTATTCATTTGTTTTGAGTCCCTGACTCCATTAACTTCTACGAGAAATCAAAAAAATTACATGAGGGGATTATTCATGGGGTTTTAGTCTGGCGGTTACAACAACATGTGGCGTGGTAACAGCCCATGATCTGGAAGTTACAAAGTAGTGGTAAAGCTGGAGCAGTTAAGGAGATAACAGAATCATGGTTTTCCAGAAACTTCCAAGGTTAATGGGCGATTACACCATTACCCCCACAATCTCCATTACTTAATCTCTTCACTACCTCCACTACTTTATAAGGAAAATACGTGTGTTCCCAATTACTATAATTGGCTACTTAGCCTATTCTGAAAACACAACTAGCTTCGCATTTTTTCAAGCTTTGTTATTTTCTCAATAGTTCTGCAACTCTACACACAACTCAACACAAAAAATTCTTCAACTTTCTTTGCTTCCCTCCCCTAAGATCAACCCATTTCCTCTCCTTGTGACCGAAGCAGGGTGGAACGGCTACTATCGAGGTTTAGGCTTTCCCTGTACGATTGTGATTTCTGAATCTAAAGAAAGTACTTCTATAGTACATTGTTTTGCCTAGAATCAATTTTTAGGTACTAACAACATGCTAAGTGTAGTCGCGATTCCTGGGAAAGTGAGTTATGATTTTTTATTCATTTCATTTTTAGGTTAGTTTTTTATTTTAGTTTTGCTCAAGGACTAGCAAAATATAAGTTTGGGGGTATTTGATAAACAAATTTTTGTGTCTGATTTGATCTTATATTTATATTGTTAATTATCAATTTTTGTACTAATGTTGATCTTTTGTAAGTTTTTTGGAAGAATTGGATATTGTAGAAAAATTGGTCAAAAAGTGTTAAAGGGCCCCAAAATTGATAAAAGCACCCATGAAGTTGATAAGGGAACCACCCCCTTTTTAGTTTCAAAAGGATTTATTGGCGGAAAAACTTCTCTTCCAAAGAGCGAAGACTCCAAATCAATTTTTGCGAGATTTTTATAAGAGTTTAAAGGAAAGAATATTCTCTTACCTTGTTTATATGAGTTTGCACGAGTTGGGGAACTTGGAAGACAAGGAAAATCTTGCCATAAATAGTTTGTTGTAAAAGAAAATAAATAAATAAATATATATATATATATACATATATCTTCTCGGGTTTTAATCTTGTAATAAGAGAGAATTTATCTCCTTAAATATTTGCAAGATATTGTTCTCAAACGACAAGAAGGAAACAAAGGTATAAAACGATAAAAGATAAAAACAGAATGAATAGAGGATAAGTCGAGAAAGGAAAAAAATGGAAGATAGTATTTTCTTTTAAACATAAGATATTAAGATAAGATTTGATGAGTAATTGAGAGGAGATTTGGGTTGAGTAGTATAAATAGGAGTCGGGGTTGAAGATGGAAGGATACAGAGAGTCGTGAGAGAGCCACAGAGGAGAAAGAAAAAAAACTTAGTTTGCTTCTGAGTTTTCATACCGAGGAGAAGAAGAAGAAGAATATACAACACGCTGAAACTGTTGCTAATAGCGTTATCTTTTCATTCATATTCAATAGTTGTTGCCACAATTTATTCAATAGTTTCACTCAACACTTTCAAAGTTTAATTCAGAAAAGAACCATTTTTGTTTAACATCCCCAGAGAGTCGTCCTTTCCCAGCTGCACCTGAGAACAACCTTATTCAACTGTACTCTTGAGCCGTGCTTCTTCTGATGCTTTCATGGTCTGTCGTTAAATTAATAGAACAATAAAAAAAATTATAAGTCTTTTTTTCCACAATAATAAAATCAAATGTTTAATCAATTTTCTTGTGTTTTTATTATTACCATGAGTGGATAAATTTCTTTTATAGGATTAGGGATGAAACCCATTTATGTATGCTAGATAATTTTAATCTTTTCCCATAATAATCTTCATATTGGCCCTTATATTTTCGTTTGTAACGATAATAATTATTTTTACTTGTCCTCGTGCTTGATTAATGATGTATTTTTCTATTTTGAGACTAGGATTTAAGTAGAGAAAATTATTAATATATATATTTTTTAATTAGTTTAAAAAGATATATTTTCTGAGACGTAGAAACTGACTTAAATCGTCTTGTGTAATATTTTAAAGATTATTATTGGGAGAGATTATACTAACCTAGTATATATAATTGTGGTGGAGTCTTGAAATCCTAGGCTATCTTTTATTAAGTACAAAAACCATTTTTAGCATTTTAGAAACCAACCACTATTCCAATCAATTGTATTAGCACTTTAATTAACAAAATAATTAGGTTTTGCACTTGTATTCCATTTTTAGCATTTTAGAAACCAACCACTATTCCATGTGGAACGAATTCGTATTTGTATATTATCTTATCGATACCTGTGCACTTGCGATATTTAGATAAAAATCCCATCAATGGATTGTCCACTAGAATAAAGCAATTTGATTATCATTTGGTGTTAATCCCTATCAAGACAGAGGCTTAAGTTCCTGTCTCTCAAAATCTCAAGCTCCCATATGAATTATCCCCTAGTATATAGCAAATTGAGTATTATTTGGAGATTCCATAGGTGAATTCCAAAATTACCTTATGACAAGACAGAGGCTTAAGTTCCCGTCTCTCAAAATATCAAGCTCTTAGATGGATTGTCCACTAGTATAGAGCAACTCGAATTTGTTCCAGATACAACGATTCTACAACTGAATCCCTTGAACATGTTCCATATATACATATCAATATTAAGACTCATATTGAGTAACATTGATTCATTACTGTATTCACAATATCTATATAGACCTTCAGTACTTGAAGTCTGTTCATCAATAATGCAATACTAAACTCATCCATGTCCAACTCTCAGTTGAGTTTCATGGACCCACCATTGTTTTATATTCATTAAGACTCATATTGAGCAATATTGAACTTGTCTCAAGTTGTAGAACTTCCATGGCCGAAATCCTTGAACTTGTTCTGTATACGTATTAAAGCTCGGATCCTACTCATCTCAGTGTTCTGATGTCACTACTGCCACAATACTTTTCTTAGTGTTCTGACGGCACTACTGCCTCAACACTCATCTCAGTGTTCTGAGGCACCACTGCCCCAACACTCCTCTTATGTTCTGACATCACTAATGCCTCAACATTCAGTATTCTGACGAAACTACTGCCTCAACACTCCTCTCAGTGTTCTGACGGCACCACTGCCTCAACACTCCCTTTATATATTGATGGCACTACCGCCTCAACAGTCATCTTAGTGTTCTGAGGCACCACTGCCTCAAAACTCCTCTTAGTGTTCTGATGGCACTAGTGCCTCAACACTCATCTCAGTGTTCTGACGGCACTACTGCCTCAACACTCCTCTAAGTGTTCTGACCGTATTACTGCCTCAACACTCCTCTTAGTGTTCTGACGGCACTACTGCCGCAATACTTCTCTTAATGTTATGACAGCATTACTCCTCAACATTCAGTGTTCTGACGGCACCACTGCCTCAATACTCCTCTCAGTGCTCTGACGGAACCAATGCCTCAACCCTCCTCTTACTTTTCTGACGGCACTACTTCCTCAACACTCATCTCAATATTCTATGGCACCACTGCCTTAACACTCATCTTAGTTTTCTGATGGCAGCATTGCCTCAACACTCTCTACAACCAACTAATATTCCAACGACCTTGTCGGACCAATTCCAAGTCTTGCTTTGCCATGGGTCTCTACTAGTCTATCCAAGATGGCCTTCTTGTTTAGTTCAAGATTACTACTTTCCTCTCGTAATTCTAACCATTGAACTATCAAGATTATATTTTATTTTTTTTTCTTCTGAAAGGCCACCATCTAGTGCTTACCACGCAACATTACTCGTTTCGCGCTAAGAAGGGGACTTAATGTAGATGGTGGATTTTTGACAAAGATAAAATAGTAATTATCTCTCAAGACTCGGGTCTGAGAAATAATAAACTTTAAAATTCTGCAAAAGAATTCTTAAGTAGGTGCTCATCCCTAACCTCTCTCAGGCGCTTATCCTTGTCTTCTCTAACAACTTATAGATTTTACTAGATAACAACTCAACCTCAGTCCTATTAATCCTTGCTAAACGAGACAACTAATGTGAATGAGTGAAAAGAATTAAATTTAAAGGAACCAGGTTCTTTTGTGAAAAAATTGAGGGAATAAATATGCTTATTTTTTTTGAAACGCTTAAAAATAAGATTTGCAACACTTATAAGCATGTCAAAGGTACTTTCAAACCCTAATTAGTGTTTTCAGACCCTAATTGGGAAAACAGATTCGCAACACTTATAAGCGTGTCAAACGCGTTTCAAAAGGCACTTTCAAACCCTAATTTTCAAACGCGTCTTGTTCTTTCTTGTGCGTCTTGCTTCTAAGGCAAGGGTTGCACGACTTCACTTCAAGCATGGACGTCATGCTTTCCCCCTAAAGATTTGGTATTTTTACTATTTTTCCCTCAACATGTGAGGCTGAGCACAAGAGTAAAACATGAGCTTCTTTCCTTCTAGCCAAACTCTTTCAAACCCTAATTTTTGAAGAAGGAGACGTCTTTTACCTCCCAACGTAAACGCCCTAGACAAGCATCTAAGCTTGCGTGACCACTCCTAGGAAAAACTCGTATATCTTCACTCAGCAACCAAGCTCACACGTCCTGCTTCTTGTTAAAATTTGGAATTTTTACTCTTTTACCTTCAATGTATGAGGCTGAGGACAAAGAGTAAAATGTGAGTGTCTTGATTCTTGTCTAAAATATGAGCGTCTTACTTCTTGATAAAAATCAACGTCTTGCTTCTTGCTAAAAATTGGTATTTTACTCTTTTACCCTCAACATATGAGGCCAAGTGCAAAGAGAAAAAACACGAGACTCTTGCTTCAAGATAAAGTTTGGCGCTCTTCCCTCTTCCTTCACGTGAATATCTCGATTTGGCACTCCTCCCTCTTCCTTCACGTGGATATATTGACTTGGAAAATTAGGGTTTTGACAAGCTTCAAAATCCTAAGCTATGTTAGGCCCCTCTCACATATATTTTCGTATGAGGCCTCACATACAATTTTTCATGCTCAACAACATGTATTTTTTTTTGCGAAATAAGCGTGTCAATGCAAAATTGATTAAGATGGACAAAATACACAAATAAATACATATTTATTTCTAATCTGCTAGACTCATCAGCTAGTCGAGCAAGACATATTTATTTTATTCTACTCTGCTAGACTCATCAACTAGTCAAGAAAAACACGTCTTTAATCAACAGACCCCTTGAGAAAGTCTCAATTGATTTAACATCAGTAGTGTTTAATACTACAATATTACACGAGACATCAAATGTCACAAATGGGGGGATATTCATTAGGGTTTTGGTTTAGCGGTCTACGGCATGTGGTGCAGCAGTGCACCCACTAAAGAGGAATTCTGGAAAGTTCGAGCAGCAGTTGAGTAGAGGAGTGGTAAGTTGAATAACTGACTATTCATCCTTAATCGAAGTGGAGAGCAGTTGTCAACACCTTTTATACCTTCTCCATTTCACCACTACTCAACCATAGATAATCTCTTCTAGAAAAGAGGTCGAGTGGTTACAGCAACTATGATATAAATAGATTCTCAATCTATTGAATAAAGATACGACAACATGTTAACAACAAGACAACAAGTCTGAAATACGACAATGCCATGTTTAAGTATAATATAGAACAACGCAAGTTGAACTCGATCATTCAACCTTCTCACACATAGAGTTATTCATAGCTATTCATACCAATTACATCCTACAGAGCCCGATACTCTGACATCAACCTTCTCTTTCTTCCCTCTCTAAGACCAACCCTTCTCCTTCTCATTTTGTGAATAAAGTAAGTCTATAACGGCTATTGCTTGGTTTAGGCCAGGATTGTACAAATTGATCTCTCGAATCTAAACAAAGTACTTCAACAATACAAATATTTAAGGACTGATGAATTATCACATGCTCACCCCAGTTTCCTAAATTAGCCCTCAATTCATTTTCCCCCAAAAACACCAGTGTCAGTGCAGAAGTTTTCATAAATTCTGCTTCAGTATCTCATACTCACCAAAACCATTTTTCCGTCGTTCCGTACCCCTTGCCGGATAACATGCAATAAATTTTCTGCATAGAGATTGATCTTCATATGTGGTAAAGTCAGCCGGATTAATATACGGTTGAGCCATATGGGAGTAAAAAAGGTGGAGAAGGTGAAAGTTTAGAAGTGAAGATACTTGAATTTATAGAACTATTTTATAGTCGTTGTATGGGACTAGCCGTTGTCGGCTCAACCTAGGCCGATCGTCTCAGTTTTATACGACAATGGCTATATAAATATTGGAACCCTGACCATTATGATGGGCTCGAAAGAGTGCTTATATTGTCGATAATGTGCTAATGTCTTTTACCAAATGCTAGCCCAGTGACCAAAATTGGTTTTCTCAAAGCGTTAGAGATTTACAAGTTGCTACAACAAAAAATGACTGGGGTTCTACAATTTTAGCCGATACATAGGCCTCGGTGAATGGCCGGGCTCCAAATCAAGCTTGAATTGTTTTTGAGTAATCTTGGAAGTGAAAACACAACTTGTTTCCATCAATTATTTATATTTATTTTATAGTTTAATAATATCTAAAACGATGATCTTATTATTTTCAGTATTGACGGTATACTTATTTCTGTGTTGGTGAACCTGTTTATCATAATACCCGTAGTTTTATTCCAGTCATAGAGAAGTACCAAGAAAATAATTGGGTGCCTAATCAGGTTGATAATAGTCAATACTCTAGCCTGATTCATAGGATTCAACAAGTGTGTAAAAAAATCCATAAAATTGCTGTTATGCTGTATCGGGATTTTGAAGAGTACCACAATGATGATGCCAGTAGGATGGTAGAAAAAAGCTTAAGGAGGTCTGTTTTATACAGTTTTATTTACAAAAAAGGTGTTTGGTATTTCGTCGAAAGATGCATTCTACAACTACAAGATAGAAGAGTAAAATCCATCAACCTACTTTCAAGTGGGGAGACTTCTTATGAGGATTTTGTTGATTTGTTAAACAATGGTGAACCATGGGAAGCCTTTGCATACCTTATTAAAGAGATTCACGATGAAAGTGATTACCTCAATTGGTCAGCAAAATTTGCAAGCCTAACATTGCTATGCAACCATAAAATTTGAATGGGATTGATATCCCATCTTAAGCTAGAATACCACTTGATCCCGATTTTCTTCCTTCCAACCTCCATTACCGAGCACGTTACCTTCACGTATCTTAGTATTCAAAGAAATTCATCATCGTCATTTATGCTACCATTTCTTTGGGGGTGCTAAGCATCACTTCACAAGGGGAGACTATTACACTTTCAATTACTTTTGAAGGTATCAATCAGACTGATCCATATTATGGTAGAAGCTACACCAAAAAAATATCGTAGCAGGTTGAACCATTAAAACCATTTATTCTAGGGATATCAGGTATTCCACTTGTAGAAGATGAACCAATTGAGGGAAAACATGATGTTTGACATACCTACTCTATATTCCACTCTGGTTTGTGGAAGTCAAAGAAGTCATATTGGTTGTGGAAGTCATCGTTCTTCCCCAATTCTGGTGCAACAGGCTCAAACGCAACAACTCATTAGTTATTGAGGCTTTGACATGGAAGCTACAAACTTCTGGTGGTGGATTTGACATGTGAGAAGCTCAGTTAAAGACTTATCGTGGTGGCTTTAATATGTGGAAGCATTCCATTCACAAAATCCTAGTGGTAGCTTTAACATTGAAGCACCTCGACAATCTACTCTTATACCCCAACTTCAACCCCCATAGGATTTCATCCATTTTAGGCAGTTATCGTGGGCCCCCGGGGGCCCCCCCCCCACACACACACACACCCACACCCATGTTCCCCCTAAGATTCCTTTTCAAGGTTATGGAGATGATATTGATGATTCTACTCAACCCAGTGCTGCTACTTAACTAGGGATTTTTGAATTTTTAAACAACATTTTTGGTCCAGGCATGGAAAAATATGAGTTTGGTCAGGGAAGTGAGTAGATTAAATGTAATTTAATTCTCAACCGCTTGAACTGTTTCCTTCCATGTAATTCTTTTTATTTTTATTAATGAAAACTATTTTAGAATTAAAGTTCAAATCCAAACCGGTTTTACGTCTCATTAAATTTTGATCAAAATTAACATTTAATTAAAAAAACCACAATCTCCTTTATAGAATTATATAACATATAACTTAAATTGAATCTGGACACAATTTACTTAAAGAGTTTATAGTATTCATCATGACTAAATTCTTTGTCGTTTACTTCAAAAAAATTGGTAAGGGCTTTAGTTTTCCGAGAATACAAATAAATAATAAGTTAGCATGATTAGTTAAAAATGATCCATTCAAATTGATTAAAAAGTTATTAAGATACTTATTTGTTCTTCGAAATGGTAGCATAAGTTCTCACATCATTCTTGAGTTTAACAAATCTACTTTCAAGGTTCCTACTTCTTCTTGAATTTTCATTGCCGACGAATGTCATAAACCTTCAAACACATTGTCCTAACAATTGCTATTGATTTGATTGACACCAAGCTCGAACAAAACCAACATATTCTTCTGGAGTGAAGCGAGCCACCATTATGGGAGGTGTTAATGAAATACAATGATAATTTGAAATGAAATTATGAGAAGTTTAGAAAAGGTATATTTGAATTGTATTTGAAATTGTATATTTATATGGGTTTGATTTTCGACCGTTAGATGATAAAACCACTGAACGAGTTGGATACCATTGAGTGACACAATTTATATCGCTAGCGATAGAGACTTAGTCGCGATCAAATCTCTCTAGAGGGGCAAGACTCTACAGTTCGGTAGAAACTCTGCCTCAATGGGAAAACTGGTAAATTTTCCCATTGAGTTTGCCATTTTTCCATCTCCATAAAGGAAAAAAACTGATAGATTTTTGGATTTTCCATCTCCATAGGAACCTACCTTAAGCTGGTCTGAACCCGTTGCCGATTCAAAAGTAGATTACTTTATTATTATTATTATTTTGTTTTTTAGAAAAAAAGGTTAAAATTTTTGTTTAGTATGAAAAGATATATATTCCACATACATCTAGACCCAAGAAATCACACAAAATAAAACATCCATAACTAATTGTCATCGACCACCTCTCTCCAGTTGGTTACTAAATCCTTGAAAACGAGTGTCCTGAAAATTGTTCCAAGCAACCCCACTGATCAATATAGGGGGTTACGCTTATATACCCCAATTTTACTAGCCGGTTTAGATTGATGCCCCCGTTTTTTTCTTTCTATTTTACAAACATAACCCTATTATTAAGTTTTTAATCCAATTTTCGTTAAGTCTTTTACTTGCTGACATGGTGGAAGTTTTAGTGTGAGGCAATTGTCAAAGTGGCTCGTATTTTTCCAAGTTTACCTTTTTCCAACTCTAACTATCTAATTCCTAATTGAAAATATATTGATTAATTCAATCGATTGAAGAATAAGACGAAGAATATGACGACGAGTAACGAATGAGAAGGATTGTTGATAGAGGAGAAGATCGTCTTGCTCTTATCACAGATCGAATCAAAACCTTACATTCATCTTCACTACCTTCATCATCACCACTATCAGAAGCACACCAAATCCAGTGCAAAAAATGGAATCGGTCTATTGTTTAAAATTACAGTTAGGGTTCTCTAAAAATGAAGAAAAACAACAACTAAACTAGATTTTAAACATTTGTATCTGAAAAAGTTTTCATCAATTTAAAATTTTATAGAGCTTAAAATTTCCCCCTTTTTCCACATCTCTTTCGTGTCTCTTCAAACAAAATAATTAACCACCACCCACTGTTGTGTTACACATTATAGGAAGATATCTTATTGTTATTGAGATGGAAGTATTAGTTGATACAACTAAAAGGTACTATCAATGAAATACTTAGTTTAATACTCTAATTTATTGTTTTCTTATTGGTACTCATATCATTATTCTTTGATTTTGTTTGTTTTCAAGTTCTTTAGGAGTTTTGAAATTGATTTAACCAAAGAAGAAGAAAGGAGTTCGCTACGACATGAAATGAAAAACAAAGTCGAGTTCTACAAGTGAAGACAAGGAAAATACCAAGTGGGACTCGTATAAATCCATGATTATTTATCATCGTATTGAAGATAAGTAAAATATAAATCTAACGCAAAAAGAATGTGGACATTTCGAGGTTGGACGAAGAAGTTATAAGCAAAACAATCGAGGTACGAACAAAGTTTGCACAACTTCAATTATCAGTTGTTGTGGAGGAATTATATATGCCGATAATTTGCACATTTTAGCAAAAAAAAATCTAGTTTTTGAGTCTCAATTATTGGCAGTTGTGGAGGATTTGTATGTGCCAATAAGTGGCAAACTTTTTTTCCAGAAAAAGTACATTTTTGAGCATCAATTATCGAAAATTAAATAGGGTTTATATATGCCGATAGTAGATCGACATAAGACACCTCTTGAACATATTTTGGGCTTCTAAATCAAGGAAACATGGCCCATTAGAATGTTAACACTTGGATTTCGTGAGCAATATAAAACGGGACTTCCAAAACACTTAGTAGGTGGACAGATTCTCTACAACAACAAAGAGAATAAGAAGCTGGGGTTTGGAATTACAATTGATCATCACGATCTCTAGGGTTTGCTTACTTGCTTTATAAATTTTTTTCATGTATTTTGAGAATACATGAGTAGTTATTGGTTAGATATATAGTCTGAAGTCTGAAAACATGTTTATTAATTGTAGTATATATTCTCAGATTCCATTATTTCTTTGATATCATTTGTGTTCTACTACTAATAACGTCATCTATGATTACTTGCTTGATTGTTTAAGTTGCGAATTAGATGAGCATGCATTCATATATATATATATATATATATATATATATATATATATATATATATATATATATATCTAAACTAGGGTTTGAGATCAGGAATCATAAAAAAAAAATCCATGTTACAAGTATTATACCACAATTGTTAACAACGGGATGTTGCCATGCGATTATGTGTAGAAGCATAAACCTATGTTAAATCCATGTCTCTCTTGTGCCGGATTGCTTAGAATGACCTCAAATCACAAAGATTATTTTTTTCATTGGATTAAACTTAAGTGGATCTTGCGCCAACTTATTTAATGAAAAAGATTCAAATAATGGATCTTGTGCCTTTGAAGGAGTTTTACCGGAGTAAGCATGCGATATGATGCTTTAAGATTATTGATATTTAGAAATAATGCATGTTAAGTATGATTCAATTGATAACATGTTGGAAGACGGAAGATAAAACCTCTAACCAATACTCTTTATCTGTGATAATTCATATTAATTTACTTCCTTTAGTATAAATTAGTTATAATCACAACCAAAACCCCTGAGGAACGAACTTGTTCTTACTATTATACTCTAATCCATATTCGTGAAATAAAGAGCTTAAAATTAATTTTGCTTGGATGACAATCAACCAAATTTTGGAGTCGCTGCCGGTAAAGCATATCAGTTTTTTATTTATATATTTAAATTAGTTTCTAGATTATTCTTTCAAGTACTTGACCTATATATGGCATCCAAATGTTGGGATTACCCAAGGTGCCGAATTACAATTCACAAGGGAACAACACTACATGAACCACAAAAACTGCAATAAAAAGAGATGCTTGGTGTAAATGACCAGGGGAATGGTCCTCCATTTCCTATAAAGAAACTTATGGATTTGACATCTCCATAGGTTGACAAGTTTGAAGTAATCTAAGACAGATCAAGATAAAACTTACTGATATCTTTTCCATTCTTTTTGATTGATTCTATAGGAGATAATAAATTATTATCTTCTACCTGGGTGTATTACAACAAGGAATGGGATGCATAGAGTGTTTCTAAAAAACTTCCCGCTTTTAAAGAAGCAACTACTCATAAAGCAATTAATGGGATTGAACAAATTACTTGTGAAACTATTTACAATTACTGGGAACGATATAATAAGTTGTTAGCGAGATACCCATATCATCATATCACTGGGAAACTTATAGGGAAATATTCCTATGATGGTTAGCTCCAGTCTAGAAGGAATCTTATTGATGCAGCTAGTGGTAGTGCTTTAACAAACAAAACCATTGATGAAGCTATGGAATTGATTCAGAATATGACTGCAAATCAATACAAGATATATTTTGATGGGTAAAAAGGTTAATGAGGTTTAATTTTCACTACACAAAAAGAAAAAAAATATAATATGAAGAAGATGATGCAACATATGGATGCAATGATCATTCCTTCTTATGAAGAAGATGCCCAACAAGTGGATGTTGTATTTCGAAATTAGAGCCAACGATTTAATCCTTTCTCTAATACTCATAACCCAGGATGGAGAGATCACTCGAATTTAAGCTATGCTAACAAGAAAGCTGCAGTTTCTGGACCAGTTTACATCCATTCAGGTGGTTTCCAACAACCAACGCAACATCTACAACCATCTCAAAACTCATAATCGTTGGAGATGCTTGCTATGGTGAAGAATCTGAGGATGATGGTGTAACAAAATCAGAAAAAATGATACATGAATCAATAAAAAACTGATAGTACAATTAGAGAGTTGCAGAAAAAAATGGTCACGATGGAGGGTATACTGAATCATATGGAGACATGTGAAAGTGGAAAACTCCTTTCTCAACCTCTTAAAATGCTAATGCTGTAACATTGAGAAGTGGTACACGAACTGTGCAACTATAAGATACTGAGAAAAAAAAAGACCCTAAGGGGCCGGTTTTGGAAGAGGAGGTCTCAACTCCTCCCAAGGTCGATGAGGTACCTAAAACGAACTCTAAACCAACTGTTTCTACTTATCTTCCTCATTTTCCTTTTCTCACATGTTTGCAAACTCTAAAAAGGCAAAACAAGATAAGAATATCTTAGACATCTTCAAGATGATTCATGCGGACTTTCCACTTACGAATGCGATCAAACAAGTCCCCAAGTATACGAGATTTCTGATAGGTGTCTAAAACACCTTAATCAGTATCAATTGGTTATGCTTTCTTTGCTATTTCTTTTGTATTTCGTGTATGTTTACACTTGTTTCCTATTTTATAGGTGTTTTGGAGTCATTTGAAGTAAAAGAAGAAGAATTACAAAAAAGGGAAAAATCATAATTTCCCGAACAAGTGTTATTCACAGTTAACCACATGTTAAGGGGTAACCCAGCTAAGATTTTTATTTGGTGATTTTGGCACCTCACCATTCACCCAGGGCATCCATTCAATTTGATTAATATATTTACTCAATGGATACCCATATGAAGTGGGTGCCTAAATCTACAACTTATTTCTTAATCTACAGGATTAGGTCGAGAACAACAGTCGGTTCTCTCTTTCTCCTCTCAAACCAGTCGCTGCTTCCAGAAGGTTCTCACCGACTAACCAATGTTCACAAATCAGTGAAAAATGATGGGTGTTTCCATTGGAGAATTTGAGAAGTTTCGGGTTTATTTTTTGGTTTCTTGTTTTTGCAGTTGAAGTCAAGGAGAAGAAGAAAAAAAAGAAGACGTTGTTGATGAAATCCGAGATGGGTTTTGGTCCAACTTTTTTTGGGTGAAAATAATTATACTGTAACAATACTTCTTTAGGTTCATGAAATAAAAATTGTACAAGACGAGCCTAAACCAAGAAAAAGTCGTTCACGTCTTGCTTCAGTCAGAAAGGTAGAGATGATGGGTTGATCTTAGGGGAGGGAAGCAAAAAGGTTAAGAAATCAGTGTGTGATGAAATTTTTAGTGTGGTTGCTGAATTATGTTGAAGGCTAGATTCTTGACTGTAAATCTAGTTATCTCTCTCAGATCCCCTTATGATTAGATGCACCAATGTATTTATAGTTTTATGAATGCACACTGATTTCTCGTAAGTTGTAAAAAGATAAAGAAGTGATTATCGTGGAGATTGTGGTGAAGTTGTGTCCGCTATGTAAGGAAGACTGTATGACTACTACTCCCTCATCCTCTCAACTGCTCTTAACTGTCCCACAACTTATCATATTCTCGTTATGGATGTATTGCCATACCACACGTTGTTGTAAACTGCCAGATCAATACCCTAATGAGAATCCCCTATGTGATGTATTTGATATCTCGTAGAAAAAAGTGAAGTCATGGACTGCTACTATTTTGGTTAAGTTAGGACAATAACCTGTTAAATTAGTGAGGCAAGTTGCTCAGTTCACTAAATGGTTAAGTAGACTGATCAGTATCAAGCCTAGTAAAAATAATAAGTCTAGTAAAGATTTAAATTTTAATAAGCCTAAAAGTGAACTTTATTGTTATGACTTGAGCATTGAACTTTGGTGATGATTTACATCTGAGCAATCAGATGCTTAGTGATGAGAAAAATACCAACGGTAGTTCTTTGAGTGACCTTAATTGAGAGGCATTCTATGGCGTGCTTAGGTGTAGATGGTGGATTTTTGACAAGGGATAAAATCGTAAAATTTTCCTGCCTAGCAGCAAAAACATAAAATATCCGCGCATATTTTTACCTTTATATCAAAATATGAAACATTGTGTTTTGACACCGCAGGAGATTTAAGAATACAGTCTCTACAAATAGCTATATGCATTCTATATTGATCTCGTAGCCTCTCTAAATATATATATATATATATATATATTTATGTCATATCGAACTAGTCTCAAGTCGCATAACTTCTGTGGTGAATTTCTTAAACTTATTTCGAATGTGCATCAATGTTCAAACAACATAAATATGCTGGTGTACACAATAAGAGATTCATTTTATTGTAATCATAACCTTTCCATTCTCATTTGTAAACCATAAGAAAATACTTAACAGTGCAATTGATTGAAAAGTCCTTTTCTTGTGCCCCTTGAGATCCCAATAAGGATTTGGTCCGCTGAGAAGTCTCCACCTGTCTCTGCTTCTCTGAGCTAGCATTTAGTGCTGAGTGGAATCCAGCCGCGCACCTTTCACGTCTGACTCAGGCTATGCCTAGGTGATGTCAGCAGATCATTGTAGATCTTCCACATCTTCTCCTCGAGATGTAGTAAAGTGTATCCAGGTGGTGATTCAGTGTATCTCCTTTGAATCCATGATTCTCACTCATTGCATGACTTCTGTGTAGATCGTGGCTTCAAATGGTGCCATATGTCCAACAGAATATTTGTATTCACAATTTGCACCTTTTCTTTTCTATGCTATCAAGGGTAGAATGGGAACAAAATCTACCCACGTCTGCCGCCATTTAACATGTTTCCCATGATTCGTTCCAACTTCTGTTCGTACAATAATTTTTCCTAAGAACTAGGACTGGATTGCCCTTAGATGTCCCCCTTTATAAAATGAAGACTTTGGAAAGAGAAAACAAACATTTGTTTTTTTCCAGTTTTGCGATTGAAGCTGCTCATTTTCTGTAGTAAGTCATCTACTTTTCTTTTCTGATTCATTGGCTATCTTTGAATGAGAAAACTAAGCTTATTCTTCGTTTTTATTGATTTTCCTTGCTTCTAATCATGATTTATTGGTGATGATGTTATGCTTATGATTTACCTCGCATGGTCTTATTGATTTACGAACTGCTATGTGATTTGATTATCTATTTTTCGTTTCCATGCTTTATAAATTATCATGTTGTTGTGTCTGCCATGATTCTTACCATTTCCATGAACTGATACTCTTCAAATTTTTTTATTTTATTTCACTCTTTGATTCTTAACTCTGTAATGAGAAATTTTCTCACTGTTTTTGTATTTTGACCGTCAAAAGTGGTCTTGTTGACCTTTGACCGTTTGCAAATATCATGAGATCTCTGTGACATTCTTATCATAGAGATGATATTAATCGCATATCTCGGTCTAAGAGTTGTAGAAACCGCAGACGATTGTCGGGATCGGGGAAGCCGAGCAGGGGTCTTAGCTACCTGGATTCTATGGTCTCTTGTCGGGAAGGCGCGAGGTTCTATTGGAGAGAGTGGTAAAGGCGAAGGTGGTATGTGCATAATTGTCCATCCATTCGTGAATGTCTAATACATACGCCACACAAGGTTAACTTCCTAATAGTTCGTTATTAAGGAGCTATCTCCGCAAAAAAAAAAGATGTTTTGAAGTCGCTACCTGACTAAGAGGAGTCAAGACCCTTTTTAACTAGTTTGAATTCTTTCGGGAAAACAAATATCTAGTTATGACTTTCATTTTTATGTTCTGCTATCAGAGGATCTGGGTAAGGAGATTCTAGTACGGGATGGGAAGGGGTTAGAAACCCATCAACCGCCCAATCATATGATTGGCCTCTACTACATGATTAAAGGGGGGAAATGTTTATAACTCATCTTATCAAAACGTACATGTGCATGCTTGTGATATAAAATTAAGAATTAAATAATTAATAAAATTAATGATCATATATGTATGTGTGACCTTATTTTGAGATTGGAAGATCATTATAAAATTAATGATCATGTATGTATGTGTGACCTTATTGCGAGATTGAAAGATCATTTTATTCTCGTTTTCGGGTTCGCCCACATAAAACAATGTAAGGTAAATACATAAATAAAATAAGTAAATAAATACTCAAGTATGTATGTGTAACCTTAGTACGAGATTGGAAGACCATTTTATACTCGTTTTCGGGTTTTCCCATATAAAATAATATAAGGTAAATACATAAATAATAAGAAAATAAATGCTCAAGTATGTATGTATGACCTTAGTGCGAGACTAAAAGATCATTATATACTCGTTTTCGGGGTCTCCCACATAAAATAATATAAGGTAAATACATAAATAAAATAAGCAAACAAATACTCAAGTATGTATGTGTGACCTTAGTGCGAGATTGGAAGACCATTTTATACTCATTTTCGGGTTCGCGCATATAAAATAATATAAGGTAAATACATAAATAAAATACGAAATAAATGCTCAAGTATGTATGTGTCATCCCCATTTTGAAAAAGTGTGATCTCAATGAGTGTAGAAGTTAGAAAATTGGATCATTTCATAGATTTGGCCGAGCCTGCCCCACCAACCATCGGGAGAGGAAGAAAGAGAAGATGACAGGCATTAAAGGTCCATGTGACCCGATATTGTTTAGTCCCAGTATCGCATCTCATCTTCTTTTTAGCGAGTTTTTTTGTCCATATCTGCCTTGTCTTTGCTTTCGTTGGTTTGGCGATACTCTTCCTTTCAACCGGTCGGCTAGATTCACTTTTGTCTTGGTTCACTCGATTTTATAACAGAGGAAGGTTTCTTCTAGTTACGCGTGCTTCTAGTATCCATTGATTAAAAGGGTATTTGTCTTTGACCTTTGTTTTTACATTCGGTAGGAGAGATCCCTTTCAGGGGACAGAAGAGTCGCGGGCATGCTGGTTACATGCTCTTTCGTCGAGAACCCCTCCCTATGGAATTTCAACTATTTCCTTTTGAGGTATCCATTACGGACAGACACTTTCCATGTCTACTGCTGCTGAGTCGTCGGACTTATCCACCAGGCCAAAAGGGACTGGGACAGGGGATTCGTGGAATTTCTCTTTGTGGATTGCGTTGGGGGGAATCTACCAAAGCTAGGTAGATAGATAGACTTCTTTCTCGCTGCTAAGGTAGAGCAAGAAATAAAATAAAATTCTTTAACAACGCCTCGGCGGGTACTAAGAGTCCTCTCACTACCAACCAGCAGACATCATCTGGCTGGGTCTTGCCGGTATCAACAACGAGAAAAAAGAACGGCTGACGCAAGGCACTACATCTTATATTTGTTTATGTAGATGTTCTATTTATTTATATAGTTCTTTCTATCATGCGTCTCGAGACACTTGAATCAATGTAACTCAGTGATTCTAAGAAGGGCTTGGAAGAAGAGAAAATGAAATAACGAACAACAACGCTGGTCATAATAGATCGACTTTTATGCTAGTTTAGTTTAATGAGTAGAATGTCAGTTATTCTAGAAGGTGGAGTAGCCGATTTAGTGCTCGACCTGTTGTTGTTTTCACATCATAAAGCGGATACTGGAGTGGGACCGTCCAAATCATCGGGTGACCAAGTATGCAATCCTATCTGTGCAGATTTCCCAGCAGCACCAATAAGAAGTAAAATACAAATTAGAGTGATGGCATTCAATCTCATATTGCAAAAAATCCAAGAGTTTCTAGGGGCACTAGCACGAGCAAAAATGGTTGAAAAGTCTACTGTTTGAAAGAGAGTAAAACGACCCGAAATTATAGACCTCAGCTCAAGAAACAAATCTCATGAAATAGCTCTCATCTATATGAGTGGCTTGCCCCCCGTCTGCTTCCGCCTTTCCTTTTGCGTCTCACTACTTGAAGGAATAAGATTCAGTAACTGGATTAGATAACTTTCTAATAGATATGGCACCTCTGTCTGTTTCTTCATTCACCTTTAACCTATTTTGCTTGGCTATATCATATCGATCGCCCCTTGCTGCACCACCTATTTTTCATAAGTGAGACGCACAAAGATCTATACTGATTTAAGAATCGCAGCACGGCGAGTGAGCACATCCAAGTCCGGAATTGAACCTGCTGATATCGCGTCGGCGGAGTGGGATGTTCCTATTTGGACATCTTGTTTGGGCTACTGGATTTATGTTCTTAATTTCCTGGCGTGGATATTAGAAGGAATTGATTGAAACTTTAGCATGGGCTCATAGGGCATTAAAGCTGAGGTAATAATGCTAGGCAAGCAAGGTCTTTATAAAATTTGTGATGTGAACAATAGTAAAGAAAGTTAGCTTCCTCGCGATCTAGGCATAGAAAACAGAGCCCCATAAGGCGGTAACGATACTATCCATATGATTTGCCCAGGAGCGTCCCATCTAGAGCTCTCTTACTTCCCTATAAATGCCGACCTTCTTTTTTAGATTAATGCATGATAAAGAAAGATGTTAGATCCACGAGCACATAGAATATTCCTATGAGATAGAGTCCAGGATGAGAGGAAAAGTGGTCTTATAAAGAGGAGCGAGCACAAAAAAAAACAAAAAATGTGATCAACATCATGAACATCTTACGGAGTTCCGCGGCTTCTGGAAGTCCTTCTCTTTTTTTCTATGGACCCCATTGAATTTCATTCAGAAGAGGAACCTTATAAAGATCGTATCGATTCTTATCAAAGAAAAACAGGGTTAACCGAGGCTATTCAAACAGGCATAGGTCAACTAAATGGTATTCCCATAGCTATTGGGGTTATGGATTTTCAGTTCATGAGGGGCAGTATGGAATCCGTAGTAGGCGAGAAAATTACCCGTTTGATCGAGCATGCGACTCGTAAAGCTCTCCCTCTTATTATAGTTTGTGCTTCGGGAAGAGCGCGCATGCAAGAAGGAAGTTTGAGCTTGATGCAAATGGCTAAAATATCTTCCGCTTCATATAATTATCAATCAAATAAAAAGTTATTCTATGTATCAATCCTTACATCTCCGACAACCGGTGGGGTGACTGCAAGTTTTGGTATGTTGGGAGATATCATTATTGCCGAGCCTATTGCCTACATTGCATTTGCGGGTAAAAGAGTAATTGAACAAACATTGAATAAGACAGTACCTGATGGTTCCCAGGCGGCTGAGTATTTATTCCACAAGGGCTTATTGGACTCAATCGTATCACGTAATCCTTTAAAAAGTGTTTTGAATGAGTTATTTCAGCTTCACGGTTTCTTTCCCTTAAATCAAAATTCAATCAAGTAGAGCATTCAATTCCGTTTTTTTATTTGCGGAAAAGAAGAGAAGGGCTTCATTAGGCTTCAGAACTTGCTGCAATTCTTCCTATATCGCTCCATTCGGGCATCAAAGGTAGCTTGGAAGGTATCCCCAAAGCTCTTACGAGTCAAGAGAATGAAGCCGGTAAAACAACCCGCTACGATCAGTTCTTCATTATAGATTGAGATATTCTTAGAACTTAATGCACAAAGAAAGAGAATGGCAGCAAATAAAATCTTTTGATCGTCTTTGGTCTCTTTTTACCTTTACATGTACCCTGATCCACGAGGAGAGTCTAACCAGCCTTGCAGGGCCTGAAAGATCAATGAAGCATTGTTTTGAGATACAGGAGATCCACTTCATTATCGAGATTGGAATAGCTTTCTTTCTCGCCGACAGATTCCCCTCCTGATAGGAATGCCGCAACCTCTGTTATCGACTTTGGCTCGCCTTTCTTTGAACTACGAATAGAAAAGGCCTATGAGGTCCAGCTAAGAAATAAAGTCCAAAGTCTATTCACGGCTTTGGATACTCCGTTCTCTGCTCTGTTAGATCGTAATCCTGATCTCTCTCAACATGAACCTACTTCTAAAAAAAAAATAATTAGAAAACTGGATGGAATTACATACTCATATAGTATAGCGATCTTCTCATAACCAAGAGATGGACATGATATCGTTGACACCGATAGAGTGAGAGTTGCTTCAGCGAAGGAAGCTTCTTCGGCTCGCCTACTCACTCATGTTGAAGGGGAAAGGACGACAGAATGAACTGAACGCCTGAAGAACCTCAACCGTAGCTTGTGCGCTGGTGTACCTGTAGACTGACCGGACGGAAGGATCGACCGCGGCTTGCGGGCCCCATTCATACAAGTGTTTTTGATCGGAGCATCAAGCAGCGCAACTCGGTTCTACTTGACTAAGCCCGTGCTCGTCCAAGGAGGGAGTTTACTTACTTGCAAAGCGGCGAAGAAAAAATAGAATTTGCTACAAAAGCCGGCTAAAGGGGGTATTCCTGCGTATGAAAACATAGTAATAGAAAAGGTAATATCCAAAATAGGATTTGTTTTGGCTAGAGCGCCTAAATCCGCTATATATTTGACACGGGTTTGCCGTAATGCTGGAACTATGGCGAATGCATTTATGGTCATTAATGCATAAATAAAGAGACCAATTAGCAGTGATTGAATTCCTTTTATGGTTTCACATGAGAAACCAGTACATAAATGGAATCTACTAGAAAGTAGCTTGCGAGTTCTCCAGGAGTGAGTAAACGTAAACTTGCATAATCCGCGATTAAAGGAATCCCATGTTTGGAAAATCAGAGTGTCTAATGTTCTCGACCTAGACTGAGTAGTGATTCAACAGCTGGTGGACCAACTAAGGTGTAGTTAAGGCTTCCTGCCCTGCCGGGTGGTTAGCTCCAAATTAAAAGCTGAGAATTAAGGAACTTCGTGAAGTTTTCAATGTTTTGTAACCTAAGACTACTGGTCTAAAGTTAAAGCTAGTTAAAATCTTTAAGTAAGAAATATCATGAGCAAGAAGAATAAGCTAAATCCTTGAATTTAGAGCATATGGGCCCTAGCTGACCTAGTTGAATTCTCTGTCCCCGCCCTTTTGTGGATTATGTTTTCTTCTTTATGTATAGGGACACGTGTGAAAGGAACCTACGGAGAATCCAGAATCTCAAGAGTTGGGTAGCTCCGGTATTAAAACTACTATGAACTGCAAGCGAAGTAGATGGCTTGAAATTTATAAGAACTATAGCCCCGGCCTGGATCTGGATACATATGTGTGCGAGAGGCTCAAAGAGACTCGACTGCCAAGGAGAGGCTCAAAGAGACTCGAGTGTATGCGAGAGGGATGAACTTCATCCCAAAGGAAAGGAGGAGGCAAGCCCCCCATCTTCCGCATATCTTACTCATCCGACATGGCATGAATGACTGAACCTGCACTCAGGAAGAGTAATGCTTTGAAAAAGGCGTGATTCATTAAGTGAAAGACGCTAACCGAATAATTAGAAATGCCGCAAGCAAAGATCATATAGCCTAATTGACTGCAATTTGAATAAGCTACGACCCTCTTTGAATCGTTCTGTAATATTCCAGTAGTTGCCGCAAGGAATGACGTCGCAGCTCCTGCAGAAGTAATCACAATCAAAGCCGTAGCATATTCGACATTATAGCCTGCAACTAATTCAGCTTCCGCTTCTGGGAGATCAAACGGAGCTCGATTCGTTTCTGCTAGACAAGAAATAAAGGTGGATATTCAAATAAAGGGGAGAACCTTGCTATCATGAAAACGCCAGCAGTGGCCGTAGTAGCTGCATAAATCAAAGCGGATACTGGAGTGAGACCCTTTATAGCATCGGGTGACCAAGTATGCAATCCTATATGTGCCTATTTCCCAGCAGCACCAATAAGAAGTAAAATACAAATTAGAGTGCCACAGAAGCCCCTGAAGTACTGAACGGAATAGGTATTAGTTTGGTAATGGTTGGAACAACAAACTCAGATTCGACAAGAATCATCTTTCCACAATAAACGACGTCTTAAGGTATGGAGTTTACTAACGAGAGCCTCACATTCAGCCCAACTACACAGTTAATAAAGTCCTTCTCGAGATCAATTGGAATTTCCATAATCCGTTAATTTTTTCATTTAGTAAATCAAGCTTCAGATTCATGCATGCCCCCTAACGGAGTTAGGTTTTTTCTATTCCACATCTCTAGGCTTTAAATTAAAGCTTCATCAGCTACAAGACAATCAAAATCAACAGCTGCTACGAGATTGAATCAGCTTCAGGATTTCAAGCAAAATAAGCGTCTAAGAAGAAGGTTGAAGCAGTCTAGTGCACCCATTTTCCAATAGAACCTTTAAGAACCAAAGCCGTAGATAAGCTGGTGTATCAATCCTATCTTTTTTCGTTGACGTAATGGAAAAGTCTAACCCAGTTGGGACTGCAAGCTTGTCAGAGTAGGAATCATAGCTCTTAAGATAAAAATCTGAAGTGGGAGGCCCTCCTTGAAGCGAGAGACTAAAATTCTTGGATTTATCCTTTAGTGAAGTTCCCAGCGAAGTGACAACGCCTCATCAATTGATGGAATCGTCTTGGTGAAAAGAGCGATCGAACTCGCATTTCATTCTTTTTGTGTCGTTTCAATACTGAAGTGCTACCGAAAACAGGGATAACACACTCCAAATAAGGGGGAACCCATTACCTTTGAGCCTCTTCCCTACACCTTAACCCAACTTTACCTTATATAAAATCCTTAATAGGGTTTCATCAACGGAAACTTCTAATTCTCTCGTGAATGGTGTCGGTAATACTGCCGAGCCAATAATGATAAAGAATTTACACGTTCGTCACTATTCGATTAAGCTTATCCCCTAATTCTTGGGTGTATTGGTGTGTATTTACCTAGTGTTGGCGCTCGAGAAAGACATATGCGTAGACTCAGAACTTTAGCCTCCGTCCCGTTACCAACCTTGTCTGGTATCCGCTTCGATTAGACATCTACTTCACTGGATCAGTTCGGAGGTACGGGTTTCCTCCACGCCTGGGGTGAAGTCGTAACAAGGTATCCGTAGGGGAACCTGTGGCTGGATCGAATCAGAGAGGGCCAAGAAAACGGATGCGCGTGCTAACGCGCAACGGTAGGAGCCGTTGCTTGTTGGCACGTCATTTTGTGACACCTTGACCAACTTTACCTCTTGTTCATCAATTTATAAAGAAAAACCGGGCACTTTGGTGAGACGTGAAAAGACCCGATCCCATTATGACTTCGATAGGTGGAATCGTCTCACGCCATATGTACTGAGAATATTCGGGAGACGTGGTACAAGCACGGAAAAAGTCAGAATAAGGAAAATGAAAATAACAAAAAGTAAAATGAAAATAACAAAAAGGAAAATGAAGGATGAAAAGATTTTATTTGTTGAAGTCTTCTTGCTCATGATATTGACTGCCTTCATAGGCTACGTACTGCCTTGGGGACAGATGAGCTTCTGGGGAGCTACTGTCATCACAAACTTGGCTAGTTCCATGGGTGAAAAAATTGTCTATGCTGCTTCAGAGGGTTCGGTGGGTTCTAACCTGCCCATTCCTGAACCACAAGCAGAGGGAGAGGAAGATAAGGAGACCATCCGACGGCTAATAAAAATTATCTACGAACGTCAGGTATAATCACTGGAGCCCTTTTGGAACTATTCTTTTCCTTGTACAACATTTGGTGACCTTCCTTTGGAATTCGGCCTTCTCGGGACTCTTTAACTACCAGCTGCTAACCGTATAGGTCGATAACAAAAAGACTCAATCAGAACTGCTAGTTCACTGCTACTCAAGGGGGATACGAAGTTATTTACCAATCCTGACTTTCTATCTTGCCTAATTCATTGAAAGGAGGGTAACTGGTCACCTAGGAACTATGAGAATTCTTGCTTATCGCGATTCTGTCGAGTTTCTTTCCAGGGCCTTGTTGAGTTGTCTTTTAGTTGAATGGCTGTAAAATTGGCTAAAAATTCCGTCACGTATTCTTCAAATAAAATAGCTTTGTCGACCTTTGCCTGCTCTTTCGGAATATAAAGATAATTAAATATTAAAGGAAGTTCCCATCTTTCTGGCAATGGAGTGGGGGCTTGCACTCCCCTTTGATAGTTCCATACCCGTCAGAGATCTCATCTTCTTATAGTTGAGCCAGGGAACATAACTAGATTATTCTTATAGAGCTTTCTTTCCTCCATCGGGTTGAGACGGCCGATTATCGTCGCCATTTGTTTCATTATATCATAGAATAACGAATTTCTATTTACAACTTTTGAACTCCAGTCGAGTCCACGATCATTAGCAGTGAGAATTCTGTCACCAGCAGTAATACAGTGAATACATGTCTTTCACATCCAACTAAAACAATGAGTAACCTCTTTATTTTAAAATGGTTGTTCCAAAGAAACGTACTTTTATATAAAAAAAGCGTATTCGTAAAAACATTTGGAAACGATATTACGAATCTTGTACCAACCCGTGGATCACACAAACTATATGTATTTTCAAGACCCCTACTGCCGCCTTACGGAAAGAGATCTCGATACGGCCTACTCTATCAGCTCTTTCCGACCTAGGATCCGATGAATCCGTCAACTCATCTCTCTATTTTCAGTGAAGAGGGAGGACTGAAAACAAGATCTAATTCCTGCCGGAGGTCCTTTTTATCATCGAAGAAATACAAGAATTTTCATTAACTGATTCGTGGGGAGAGCTAGATTGGTACAATTGGTGGTAGGGTCCTATTCGGGATTTCAAGAGATACCGCATAGGTTTTACTTTTTCTATTGGTTCTGATCCATGGAATTCAATATAATACCCACCCGGTTCCCGAGAGCATACATACAAATTGAATTCCTTCATTGTGTGATACAAAATTAACTTGACCTTAACATAGTTGGCGCGCCAGAATCCTTTTCAGATTCTATTAAAACCACCTCCTTATTTTCTAGCTCCTATTTTTGGAGCTGGTACGGAAAAACCTTCTGTATAAGGCTCGAAATGATGAATTAAGGATTCCATGGATAGATTCATTCGACTTCGTGATGGAGGACATAGATTATGATCGTCGGCTTTGATCATCCCGCGCATATGCTACGAGAAGGAAACCCGATTTCGGTAAGACTTGTTGTGTCGTCAGAAATGTTAGTCAAGGTTTATATTTATTTAGATAGCTCTGTTCACTGTATCTTGAGTATTTTTAGTTCTCTCCCACTGGTAAGGAGGGTATCCTTTCAAAATATGATACTATTATATGTCATTTTCCTCATGCTCGTTTACAAGATAAGATAGAAAAGGGTACTTTTTCTTATTTCGCATTTCCTTGTGCCCGAAATCAAGACGAGGAGGAAGACGAGAGTTCCTTCGTAACCGGGTTACCTTTTCCGTGAATATAAGGACTTGGAATTGGTTTCTATAACGCGAGGTTCGTACTAGCCGGGCCGCTAGGATAGGCTCTAAGGCAGTGAGACCTCTTTTTTCTTTATAGGTGATAGAATGTTATATCGGTCCAGTCATTATCGCCATTTAAAGCAAGAAGGGCAAGCTGTTCATTCGAAAAGCAGAGTGTGCGATGCTGCTCGTGGAAACAAGAATGTTAATGAGTAGAATGTCAGTTATTCTAGAAGGTGGAGTAGCCGATTTAGTGCTCGACCCGTTGTTGTTTTCACATCATATTGAAGAAGGACATCTTGAGTGGATTTGTTTCTGTCTTTTGTTGAATCTTTTTCAGGGCTCGATAGATAATTTGATTCATTTGTATAATTCACTACGTCAAACCTGGCATGCTGTGTGCTAAACGGACTTGACTTTAGATAATGCAGCTACTACGAGAGTGTTGCATTCTGAAATTGTACTCTATGAAAAGGACATGGGTCTTTCTTTGCAGACTTAACTCACGGCCTTAGAGATTGAATGCCTTATCATCCAAGTTCTCAAAGGAAGACCACCAAGAGCCTTTGTGTATTGGTACACAGGTAAGGAGGTTTACCCCCACTTGCCTTTTAAGGTAAGGAATGGATGATCATTGATCCGATGCTTCTGGCGAAACCAATTCCTAGGGTGTGACGGGCGGTGTGGCAAGCGCTAGTTAGAAAGAAGACATGGATAGGGGACCTGGGGCTACGAAAGGTGAGAACATGCTTGCTTGTGTTATGCGTATTGGCTCTATCCGCTGATAGAAGACTTCGAAGCCAATCTCTAATTGAATAAAAAGGGCTTTCTCCTATTCACGAACTCGAGAATTGAGCGGCTTGAAGCATCATAAATCCGTCAAGGAATAAATAGATCCGCGTAGGCTTTGATATTTCTTTTCCTACTGATCTATGATGCAGAAAAGGAGTAGATGCATGGTACACCACGAGGGATCATAGAATCTCAATGCTTCTTTCTCTTTGTTGTAGCTGCTCCTTTCCTCTTCGTTGCCAAAGAACTGAGAGTGATTGACCTCACGGCACACATGCTATATGTTCATGCCAAAAAAGGCTATATTTTCGATTCTTAATTAAAGGAGCGAAGCGCTTAGTGGTTGAAGTAGAGGAGAGCTAGAATGAGTCAATTTTCCTAGGGAAAGCACACAAGTAGGAAGGAAGAATGGAAAATGCACTTTATCTCCCATTTAGGAATGAGCTTTCAGGCCTACAAAAAGAGTGCCTAGCCAGAGAGTGGAAATGATCCCGCGAAGCCGGTCAGGCCTTATCTAGCTTAAAAGGTATACTGTCCCTACAAAAGCATCCATTTCATGAGTTGAACTGGCTCTGAAGGAGAATTTGGTGTCTTTTTGGTCAGTAATGGAAGCAATCGTCCCTACCGTTGTAAAATAAGAGCACCTTGTTCTGCCTATTCACAAGGACTCGATTCTATGTCCAAAAGAATCAGTTCCATCATCTGCATCTAGTCGAAGTTGGTTTGACTCTAAAGAGTTGTCTAGGCTAGTTTTATAACTTGGTTCTATGGTTGAAAAGCCTGGGTCAGCTAGTAGTGAAGGTGGAGCTAATAGGCCAGAAATGGTGTAATCTACTCTGTTGGGTGGCGAAAGGTATTGTAGGAATGACAGGACCCGGGGTATTTTCGTAACCGGCTAGTTGCTTTTTCCGTAAACCCTTCTTCTGTTTATATAGATCGGAGCATCAACCTCATGAGTCTAACTAGCTGCTCATGGCCGAGATGCCTTATGTGGAACAAACAGAATTCATATGGTGTCCTTGTTCTGTAACTTCTCGAACAGATCTCAACTGGCGCTATCAGTCTCACTTGGAAATACGGATGATTGCTTATTTTGCAATTTGCTCGACGGGTTGTTCCTAGTTCGGAAATGACTCAATCTTCTAAAGTGTTTCCTTCAGTGTAGGGGTAACCAGTCGCGGGTAAGCACGCCACCACACTGCTTTGGATATTATCAATAGCTTGAATTAGATTGATCATCTTGATCCGGCCTCTCCGATCGAGAAATTTGCTTTTAGTTGGTCCGGCTTGAAGTCCAGGCATAAGATGTCTATGCGGCAGGCCAGAAAGACAGCGTTCGTCAGTTCAGTTGCAAGCCTGTTGGTTCAGAAGCTTCTGAAGACTCCTATTGAAGGGTACCTTCCTTTAGAACTTGGATGCGATGAAGTAAATTGCTATGCCAACGAAGGGGAATTGTAGGGGAGCACCCTTCTTTTCCAATGATACCAAAAAAGGCTCCCTCTCTGAGACGAAATGGAAGACTAACAGAATAGATATTTAAAAGGTAAATTCTTACCGAAACTCAAATTAATATTTACAGGGATTGTGATAAGAATCAGTTTCTAACGCGAGAGTGTAATAAGCATGTCCCAGCTTGTATCTTTCGTCAGGAAATAAGTACGACGAAGCCTAAGGCTCCTTTTGGTTGAGATAGGGAGTAGAAAGCAGTAAGACAACTTCCATTGCAGACCCGGACTCGCCCTGAGGATATCCATCTCTGAAGAGGGTTCCGTATTCCAACCTAAGGGGGGCCTCTATGCCTCTGCTTTCTTCACGAAAGGTCACGTCGGTCACTGGGATTCATAAGAAAAAGAGTATATGAGATCAAGAAGGAGGATAAGTACACTAGTGATGAATGCTGATACGATTCCATAAGTAAAGAGGAATATTCTTCATAGTCATCCAAACAGGAACAGTACGAAGTTCTTCAAGTTCCTTTTCTAGGTCTTGATGCCATGGCCTAATCAGAAACAATCGATTCGAAATTAAGATATGACCATGTTTCAAGGACCCAGACCCTTGAACCCGAGAGCCCCTGTGTCTGAAATAAAGTATTTATGAAACGACACTGTGACGTAGAGGTGATCTCAAAATTAGATAGACTGCCTCCTACATCCTTGTCAGCAATTACTATGTCATCACCCACATACCGGTGGACGGGAAGGCTGCAAACTCAGCTGCCAACCACACAAGAGAGTAGTGTGATAAGACAAAGAGTGCCCAGGAATCCATCTTTTTCTGTTTTCATTTCCTTAAAAAGAAGATGATGAGTTAATGATGTAGCAGGCAATGTAGAGTTGAGACTTGAGAGTGTTTTTCCAAACAACATAGTAAGTCAGAGAGACAAGTAAAAAAATAAGTAAAAAGAGAAGAACATCTTTTTATCTTACTGTCTTTTGATTATTCATATTCCAACTGGGTTTTCAGTAAAGAGAAGGTTTTTTAAGAGTGATTGTGTTTACACAGAGGTTTTGAGAGTGATAGAAGCAAAAAAGTAGAAACACACTACCGTGGGGGGTCTATAATATCCAATCCAACTTCATACACTACTACTTTACAGTGTTATGATTGAGTTCTTAAGTGGGTTATCTATCATTCTATACTTAGTCAAGTGTTGATGGATTTTTGTAGAGGGACAGAGTTAGATTGAACTATTTTAACCATTTGTCTTCTTATATCAACGGTTAATACGTTGTAATTGGATAGGTTATTAGGAATATAACAGAACGAAAGACCAAGGAAAGGAAGAAGAATACACAAAAATGCAGGTGATGCTCCAAACGCTCAACGGTAGGAGCCGTAGCTTGTTGGGCTTGTCGTCTTCTCCAGTAATGTATGCAATGAAGGAATTCAAAAAGGGGTCAGGCATGCTGCTTCTGCTGCAGCTGCGGAAGACAAAGCAAATACCACTCCTCTTGTCCCTAGCTCTTGAAAGAAAACATATCCAAGCTTTGCTTCGTGCCAAATGACATCCTTTCGAACTCTCCTTTTTGTGCAATTGAATGTGTATCAGATATCGCCTTGAAGGATAATTTCGTTCTATCTTTTTCCAAATAGCCTTTCTGCAGATGACCGACACTTTGAAATCATATGTTTCCATCTTGGTATCGAACCGCGCTCAATGGAAGTTGTTCTAATGAATGGAGTTGACTGTGTTGGTAGAGGAATCCTTCTATTCAATTTGAATTTAAACTCCATAAAGAATGAGGGATAAACCTATATACGAGATGTACGTATACGTACTGAAATATCAAAGATTCTATGAATGCCGCGCACTAAAAATGCCTTGCTCTAAATCCGATGCTTTGAATTCAGTAAACTCATAAGAGAAGAAGTAATCAAATGCGGCAGGATCCATCTGACTAGGTCATTAGAAGGGAGTGGGGCTCAAAATTCATGCTTTCGCGTTTACATACATTGGTATCTCATACTAAGGAAGCAACTCACGAAAGCGACTCAAGAGAGGGAGACGAAGGCACTCGAACAATTAAGGTGGCTAGTATATATCTTTCGTTGGTCAAACCAATGGCCCATATCATTGAGATAGGAGAGTTATTAAATTCTCTTTAAGGGAATAAGAAAAGAATGTCTCAGCAAAGAGAGATGACTGTAAGGAACCAACGATTCTCTATTCTTAAACAACCAATTGCCTCCGTACTGAATCAGCATTTGATAGATTATCCAACCCCGAGCAATTTGAGCTACTGGTGGGACTTCGGGTCCCTAGCTGGTATCTGTTTAGTCATTCAGATAGTGACCGACATCTTCCTTGCGATGCATTACACGCCTCATGTAGATCTAGCTTTCAACAGCGTCACACTTCTTCTTCCAACCTTCCAACACCGGGCAGGTGTCAGACTTTATACATTGTGTTACCACTTAGCATAGTCCTGTGTTTTTAATAAACAGTCGCTACCCCCTGGTATGTGCCGCTTTCCTAATTCATAGGAGAGCACCCCTTCTCCCGAAGTTACGGGGCCATTTTGCCGAGTTCCTTCGACATGGTTCTCTCAAACGCCCTAGTATACTCTGATGATGAGGAAGAACGAGATGAAGATACTCGGTCACACGAAGAGGGAGATCCAACTACTCCCAGACTTGCTTACAATAGTTATCTTCCTTGCCGACTTGATACTGACTTTATCTCCTATACGTACGCGTCACAGCATCCCTTCGATACCTAGAAAAATACAGGATTTGAGAATACCGGCTTACATCGTCGGCTTTGGCAGGTCTACCCCGGTTACCTAGAAAGAATTACAGCTCCCTTAGAGCCGTCCGATGAGTATGCCTACCCGCTTCTTGAGGAACTGCGCCTCTTCCTGTCTGTAGATACGATGAAGATTCTATTTGACCGGACTACTTTCTAAGACTTCCCCTCGTTCTATTTCCCACTCCATAAAGAATATAATTGACAACTCGAAGTTGCACATTATCTCTTTCCTGCAACAGGTCGTGAGGGAAAAGCGAAGTTTCTTTCTTCCATTGAGATCTTCTCTTCTTCGAAGATGAATTTCTATCGCAAGATCTCATTTCAACCAAGCTTTTACAACATAAGATAAAAGAGGGGAAAATAGAACCGAGGGACCAACTTACTTAGTTTTCTTTTCTCTCTTTTTACCGCATATATTCCATGGGACAAAAGATAAGAAAGAGGTTTACTCCCGTAGAGTGATAAAAAGGTCTTTCATCATAAACTTCCTCCTTCGTCCTAACCATGACATAAAAAGATGTTGAATAGAGAATCTAATAGGGTGGCGATCCTTTCAGGGAATTGATTCAGTCAGATGTGCACCTGTCCTCTTTAAGAGGTGACCTTACTGGAACCGTGTTCGTCGTAACGAGATATAAATCGACAGTCACAAATGTTTGGGAAGTAAGAAGCCCCTTTGACATCTCTTGATCTGCAAAGAATTCTCGACGTGAAACACAGAGATAAACGGATGATCTTTGAATAGGAAAAAGAATGGATCTGCAGGGTCCCAAATGTATTGGCTTATTCGAAAAAAACCTTGTTCTTTGGAGGATCTATCTCGTGTCTGGTACTGCATGGTTCCACTCTGCAAGAACTCTGAATCATTCTCTTGAAGCTCAGCCTCTTTATGATAAATGATACGCTTGCCCCGAAATGACCTGGCCGAATAGGGAAATCCCAATTCATTCGACTTTCGAAGAAAGAAATGCTTCTTTTTTTATGTATTAGTTTCATTCTCGATCCCCCAGACAAAGCAGAGTTGAGGGGTTTGCTGCTGAAGCTGCTACCAGCATGAAAGCTGAAGCCATTTCAATCTTAGAACCCAGAAAGTTACTAAAAGAAATAGCAACCTAAATTTAAGAACATCGCCTTTATCCCAACTTTTACTCTTTCTAAAGCTAATAAAAGGCAAGAAACAATGCCCATGATGGCAACTTGCTCGAATTCATCATCTATTGAAGTTAAGAGATTCACTTGTATTCTAGACCAGTAGAGTCACTGGTCTCTTGACTATCTTCCGTAAATTGCCCTCTATGCCCACTTATAGGACGTTTAACTGCATTTCAAGTACCAGATCAGGTCGACTTTGACCTAGCCGCCCCCAGAAAGAATTCATCACCGTAAGTCGATGGGATGGATCCTAGCTACTGCATATATATCCAATCTTCTTTATCAGGTCTGTTTCTTCATTCACCTTTAACCTATTTTGCTTGGCTATATCATATCGATCGCCCCTTGCTGCACCACCTATCTTTCAGAAGTGAGACGCACAAAGATCTATACTGATTTAAGAATCGCAGCAGGACGAGTGAGCACATCCAAGTCCGGAATTGAACCTGCTGATATCGCGTCGGCGGAGTTCCCACAGCCGGGACGAGAACCAGAAAAACCTTTTTCAAGGCCCTGAACGGTAACCGGTCAGCGGATCTGCTCCTATAAAAAGAGAGAAAACGAAGAATCAACCCGTTGGCTGTCGGTCGCATTAACGATGTGCGGCGATTGGGTAGTAAGTATAAACTATCGAGAAAGGGTTTCGAAATAAAAAAAAGCCCTAGTGAATCAATATCGGGGATCCACGCGAGACACCGGTAGAAAGCTGTATGTTCTAATAGACCTTGCGATCCATAAAAGGAGCTACGACATATGCGGTTAAAAATCCTACTCAAGACTTGAATTCGAGAGCAGCTCATGGTACATGGTGGGTTATGGCCGGTGGAAAGTAAAACGCTAAGAAAGAGTCTGCGCCTACAACACCATTGTGTAAAGCAGCTTGACGCGAGCACACTATAGTAGAGTCCCCGCGCGTATTGAAGAAGGAAAGGCATCTGATTAATACAAACATGAGTCATAATAACTAGGGGACTGCATGATCGAGATCTTCTCCATAGCATGCTTCTCCAAGAGTAGCTTCAATCAAAGGAAATAACAACATCTTCTATATGAAATTGTAAACTCCTCAAAAAACAGTGTTTCCGACCGCTTTCGAGCTCTTTCAACAAGCAGCGTTTCCGGCCACTTTTTGAGCACTGAGTTACTTACGACCTTCAGCAAGCAGGAAGCGGAACGAACTTTCTAGAATGCAAGCAAGTAGCTATGCTACCAGTAGCGCCCGGGCTTTCGAATTCGATTCTTTATAATTCCCTCATAGAAGTACATTCATAGCATTTCCTATTGATTCGTGGACTTGGATCTAATCTATTCTGAATTAAACGTTGCTACGCTCTTCCCAAGGACTCGTAAAACCTACTTTAACAGAATATTTTGAATAGACGGAGAATCCAGAATCTCAAGAGTTGGGTAGCGCCGGTATTAAAACTACTATGAACTGCAAAAGAAGTAGCTAGCTTGAAATTTATAAGAACTATAGCCCCGGCCTGCTGCAAAAGTCTATCTAAACAAAGGGCTCGTTCTCTTCCTTCTGTCTATTTCTTTATAAGTGAGGGACCAAGAAAATGGATGCGTGTGCTAACGCGCAACGGTAGGAGCCGTTGCTTGTTGGGATTGTCGTCTTCTCCAGTAATGTATGCAATGAAGGAATTCAAAAAGGGGTCAGGCATGCTGCTTCTGCTGCAGCTTCGGAAGACAAAACAGATACCACTGCTCTTGTCCCTAGCTCTTGAAAAACAACATATCCAAGCTTTGCTTCGTGCCAAATGACATCCTTTCAAACTCTCCTTTTTGTGCAATTGAATGTGTCTCAGATATTTCTTAAGTGGGTTATCTCTCATTTTATACTTAGTCAAGTGCTGATGGATTTTTGTAAAGGGACAAAGTTAGATTGAACTATTTTAAACCATTTGTCTTCTTATAGTAAGCAAAAACACTATATTTTCTACACTTTGATTAATAATTCCTCTTAAAGTTTTAATTCAATTGTCTTTTGATGTATGTGTGAAGCTTCTCCCTTATTGAAGGTTTCTATAAATCTTTGTTTATAGTTGAGTTTTACTTCATTTGATGGATGTCTTTTCAACCTTCCTAGACTCAGTAGAAGATTGGTCAATGGGTTTTGGTTAGAAGTATGGCTTTAATTTGCAGACCTTCTAACTCTAAACATTAAGTACTAGTCATCAGTTCGAGCCTGATTATCCCTAAAACCAATGTGAATTTTTCTATTTTGGCTTGCCCCTCCTCCCCCCCCCCCCCCACCCCGCCGTGATCGAATGAGAATGGATAAGAGGCTCGTGGTATTGACGTGAGGGGATAGGGATAACTATATTTCTGGGAGCAAACTCCAGGCGATTATGAAGCACATGGATACAAGTTATGCCTTGGAATGAAAGACAATTCCTAAATCGCTTTGTCTACGAACAAGGAAGCTGTAAGTAATGCAACTATGAATCTCATGGAGAGTTCGATCCTGGCTAAGGATGAACGCTGGCGGCATGCTTAACACATGCAATTCGGACGGGAAGTGGTGTTTCCAGTGGCATACGGGTGAGTAACACGTAAGAACCTGCATGGAGATTCTATTTGACCGGACTACTTGCTAAGACTTCCTCTCATTCTATTGCCCCTTTCCTTTCAGTCGAGTCTCTAAAGAGCCTCTCAAAATGGGCTCTTGCTTTGATTAGCGCAGAACTTGGTTTGACTTCATCGGCCAGCCAGGAAAGAAGCCCCTTCTTTATCGAGTGGACTGAATGAACGCCACTCTTTTCAAACTCTACGCATTGGATCCACCTACTTTGACTACTTTATAAAGATGGACAGTCAGGGTTGCGTAATCAAAATTTCTCGGCCTCGTCGGCTTCCAAGTGCTCGGAAATTATAAGCTATATGGGAGGCTTCGATGGTGGGCAAAAACAATTTTTAAAGAACTTGGTTAACTTTATAATGAAAAGAAGGGCAAAGAACAAAAGCTCGTGCTTTTTTTGTTTACTTTTCATCGCGCAACTCGAACGGAACGCGATGTAATCAAACTGATGGTTGACGAAAAAGATGGATTTGCATGTTTTTAGAAAAAAAATGTTAGAAGGAGAAAAATCAATAGGTGCGGGAGCCGCTAAAATTGCTCTTCAGGGCCCTCAGAGAATACGTTGATCGTTGCTCGCCGATACCCAATAAGGGCGTTGGCCAACTCAACCGGCATGTCCCTCGGAGATGAAGGGCAGAACTGTAATAAATTGGACTAAATAATATGGAAAAGCAGGCGCTGCATTGGCCGGCGCCAACGTGTGAAAGCCGTTCTAGCTATATCCCAAATCGTTGATTAAAAATAAGATAAGTCAATTACTTGGAGAACTCCATAGATTTTTTGAATCGGTTACTATATTTTGAATACCAAAAAAGAGATAAAAAAGCTGGGGATATTTTGTGATTACTTGATATCCGAAAAATATGATTCAAGTAGACGAGTTGAGAAATAGATAATTGAATCAAAATAATTCCTTTTTTAGTTCTATTTTCTGCCAGAGGACAAGCCGAACGGCGCACGTGACACAACTTGTGTCTTCCAGTCCTAATTCCCAACCATTGTTTCAAATAACTGAACGAAACTTTTGTCGAATGGAACGCCAACTAACCACGACAGAGCTTCCTTCCAGCGGCAAATTCTTAACCAGCGAGCCGCACCCCTTTCAACTTCAACATTAGAAATAATTCATCAAATTGGTTAGATATAAAAGCGTCTGCTTCATAGGGATCTAGACAATCTTATTTTTTTGAACATGAAGAAATAAAGAAGCCATTGCAATTGCCGGGAA
>JAJJMC010014301.1:5044381-5132250 GCA_023531435.1 Papaver californicum | reverse complement strand
TAAATACATAAATAAAATAGGCAAATAAATGCTCAAGTATGTATGTGGGACCTTAGTGCGAGATTGGAAGGTCATTTTATAAACGTTTTCGGGTTCGCCAATATAAAATAATTAAAAGCCATTTTTAGCATTAGTAGGTAGAGGAGATACGTCTAGGTCCAAGCCCAAAGATGAGGTAGGAAACCTGTTTGTATCCATATTTTATTTAATCGACATGGTTGATAAAAGGGTTTAATATCTAAATTTTGGCTTATAAAATCAACATGGAATGATCATTATTTTGCCTATTATTACTAACCCATAATTAATAAACAAAGGAAAAAAGAAAAAGTCTAATTATTATATCTGGAATATAATATTTATGCTTGGAGAGATTTTTGCGATGGTTTCACATTTTCGGTAAGTATGCTAAAAGTAGTTAAAGTGTTAGAAAATTAATACAAATCTCTTAAAAACTTAAAAGACAATACTTAATTGACTAGTCCATTTTTTTGGGGGTTTTGATGGTATAATTTAGATGATAAAAATTGATTAATGATAACAACTAATATATAAATATTTGATATTTCAATAAAGTATAATACAAGAATTTTCTAGAATAAGAAAGGAAGGTGTGTATAAATCTTTTAGGGTTTCCCTCACTTTATCTCTCTTATAATTTCTATTTTTCTCTCAATAACATATATCTCTCCTTATTATTTATTTTTTAATTTTTTCTCTTTTTTTCTCGTTGTCTTCTCTCCCTCTTTTTTGTGTTGTGTTATTTCTGTGTAGGATATTGGCCTATTTATAGGATTTGGAGGATCAATATGTGAGGTCATCCAAAAGAGGAAAGAAATGGAGTAGGAGGGAAAGTTTGTAGTGGGAAGAAAAGCTATTTGGAATTTGTTTCCCATTATGTGTAGGAAACTAATTTATAGGGAAACGGGTAGAAAAATAAGTTTCTATTTTTATGAATGAAATGAAGAGATATGTAGTGGAAGAAGAGGAAATGTAATGAATATATTATCATCCATTTTTAGTAATGTTGGGTTGGTGAGTGAGTATGAGAGTTTTTTATTGTATTGGGATTAGGGTAAGAGTGATAAGGAATGGTATGTATGGGGTGGAGATAAACAATATTTCTCACCTTTTATCTTTCCTCTGTCTTGCCGACACTAAAGATTTAGCAGCCATATCTTGTACCCGGTTTTGGAGTGTAAAAAATGATTTTACGGAGGGTGCAAAATTGGGGTGTCAACAGTTGCCCCTCTTTGAGAGTAACCGCCTGCGGTTAATGAGCAAAGACGTGAACACGATTTTGCACCCCATCTTTAACCGTAGTGGTGGTTTTGATAATCCGATGAAGAAAGTCCTGACGTTGGCCGGGTTTGCCCCGGTTGAGCTCGTCAGTTCCATTTACCTGGAGGTTTTGATCCTTTTATGTCCTTCTTTGTTGATTTTAGTCGCTTTTGCATTCCTTTTCATACGATGATGGACGGTTGAAAAGTTGATGAAGAAAGTTCTGACATTGGTCGGATTTTCCCCGGTTAAGCTTGCCAGTTCCGTTTACCTAGGAGGTTTCGAATCTCTTATGGTCATTCTTTATTGGAATCTAGTTGTTTTCACATTCCTCTTTAGTTAATGAGAGGTGTTTTTCTTTGCCGATAAAGAAAGTTTTGATGTTGGTCAGGTTTGTGCCGGTTGAGCTTGTCAGTTTCCTTTTCTTGGAGATTTTGATTTTTATGTGTCTAATTTGTTCCCAATTTGTATATTGTTAAAGATCGATTGTGTACTAATTCTGTCATTTTATGTAATTGTAGGTATTTTTGGAGAATTAATCAGTATGGAAAAAAGTTGGCTAAAAAGTTATAAAGGCACCCACAATAATTGATAAAGGCACCCATAAGAGTTATAAAGACACCCAGGCTTTTTATAAAGGCACCCAATCTTTTGAATTCAGATGAAATTGTGACGGGAAATTATTTTCTCTCTTCCGAGAATCTGTGAAAAATAATTCAGCGTATTATTGGAGATATTCAAGGAGTTTAAACACGGTTATACTCTTGCCTAAAGTAGAGAAGTTTGTTCTCAACTTAAACTCTTCAAAATCTCGTGAAGTTAGTGTTTGCAGAGAATCAGGAAAGTGATATTCTCTCGGGTTTAATTCTGTGTATTAGGAGATATTATTTCCATTAAGTTTTTGGATATTACTGAGCTGTGCTAAAGAAACAAAATCACCAATCACTCCAAGAACAGAAAGAAGATCAAAATTCAGACCCGAGATCATTCTCTTTACTGCCAAGAATTGATTCTCATCAATGAGAAGATTTTCACGAGTTATTGAGGTTGGAGGTGGTTGTAATATAAATAGAGAAACTCTGGGAAGAGTTACGGCGGGGCCTGGAGAGGCCAGAGATAAAAATCTGAAATCCAGAAAAAATCTGCTCGTGATCATGATGATGAAGATGAAGATTCTGTTGCGAAAAGTTTGAAGCTTATGTGGCCAAAAGTTTGAAGATTACGTTGCTAAAGCTTTAACTTTGCAACGTTTATCTTCATTTGTAACATTTAGTTTCGGTGAAACAGTTATCCCTCTGTAACAGTGAGTCTGTAATGTTTATAAACGTAGCAAACTCACTGTTTTCATTATTTTCACTCTTTTTCATTATTTTCAAACACTTTGAGCTATGTACCAAACTTGTGAGGGTGTTTTGAGCAAGATTAGTTAAACCCCATATGCTGAGGTGACGGATGAAGCCATTGTTTCAATAAAAGTGGTATATTTCTATTTTAATTGATTTTTGCAATTTCTTTTATGATTATTTGCCTTGATTAATAATTGATTTAATAATTTTTTTTCAGTAATTGTGATTTCGTTAGATGGTACATGCTTTAGCCTAAATTTTAGATGTTCCATGATTTTGTTATACAATTGTTATTTTGAAAATCTACTTATTGCAATACTTTAGAATCAAATTAAATGTAATAATTGCATGAATATTAATTAGTTTGAATCACTTTAATTGGTCAATGGTGAAATCCATAACCTCAGTATTTGTTAATATTATTTTCATATTTTGTGTATATTTTTAGTTTAAATTAATTTATTAAATCTAAATTCAATCTTCACAAGTTCGAGCGAAGGATACTTTTCTTACCACTATTTACAAAACTATCAGCATCTGTGTGGGGACGAGAGTTCCTGTACCTTTGGGTGTAAACATGACTGAGGAGAATATCCGAAACATGTTGGGACCACGATACGGGAACATCTTCCCCAAGAATTGGTACGTTAGTTTAGCTATCTTGAAAACTTGGTTCTGAGTTGGATCTTGCTGATGACGCTCCAAAAGATGACGCTAAAGTTGTCGAGGTTACCAGAGCTTTCCTCATTTACATTGCGGGGAGTATCTTTCTTAATACGCCCAGCAGATACATCAAATCCGGTTACTTGGCCTCTTTTGTTGATTTAGACTTGGTGGGTTTTTATGACTGGGGGAATTGTGCAATGGCATGCCTCTATAACTATCTCACTCGAGCAACCCGCCTTAAAATGGGAGTTCTGTGTGGATTTTGGACCATCTTGACTGTAAGCATATGTCACCTTGTTTCTTGCTGGTCGATCAGCCTCAACTTTTCTTTTTCTTTAACACTCCTTTTTTTGCTCTTCTTAGCAGTTTTGGTGTTATGAGTATTTTACCGCCTGTCGACCTTCTTATGATAGCAGCTTCTCCAATAGTCATACGTTTCCTCGAATGACTAGGTGGAATACTGCAGTTCGAGTTTATTCGACCGCTTTTACACGTCTTTGTTTAGAAGAGGCTACGGTTAAATCTGTAAGAACCCTTTTTTTTATATACCTCCATTTGTATCACAGATTTGTTGGGATCCTTGGAAGAATTATTTGATCCGACGTGATGAAATAGCACTTCGTGTTATAGTACCAAGTATGCTTCGCCACCTATTACGGGGTCCATATTACTGTTCATGGTATCTTAGTGACATATTTGGGAGGCAAATTAGTCAACCGGACGCGAAACCTCGCTTTCTCCCTCATGATGATACATGTTTTACTTATGTGACATTCAGCGATATGAATGAGATTGCATGCCAATCACAACGCTCATATGAAGACTCAGTTGATCGTGGATTGAATTTTGGCGCTTATTGAAGATCTGTTTCTTAGGGGTCCATCTCTTTTTATCCTCGTTTGACATAAAAATATTATAAAGGGAGATCCTGCTTTTTCCCTCGTCCGATGCTAAGGGAGTCTTCAAGTAGTCTTTTTGTTCAACAGGCTCCATTACTTGATTTGGGTCATTTGCTTCCTCCGTGGGATCTTCAAATACTTATCTTAGGAATTTCAAATATGGTTTCCATTGAAGGCGACCCTTTTGACCGCGAGGGAATTACTGGTTTACCTCTCTCAAATGATATCCCTTGGCTCTTAATCATTTAATACTCTTATTCACTCTTCCCTTGTACCAGGCTTCCAAAACTCTTCAAGAATACCTTCTCTGTTTGGTGGATAGCTGAGAGCATCAATTGAATTCGGTGGTAAATGAGATGTATGAGATCATGCTGAGAAATGATAACACTGCTAAAGAATCATTGGAGCGGCAGGCACGTAACGGAAAAGGAGCTAGTGGGTCGGATGAATGACCATAACGGGTCATGGACTTCATTTCGGGTTATGCCCGAGAGAATAATCGGATGAAGCCCTAATTTATTTTCTTTTAATACCAAGTTTTTTTCTTCTCGACCATCAACTTCTCATTTTTCTTCTCTGCATCTCCATCTCCTTCATCTTCAGTTTTTTTTTTTACTAGAGATAAAAAGGATAATCTTGAATCTCTCTTGCTTGTACTAGATCTGAGCTTCGATATATTCTTTGTCCCACCACCTTCATCTTCTGGAAGTAAAACATGTTTTTTCATTTCTTGCTTATTTTGTTTATCGTTATTGCGATGGTTTACTGGTTGATGAATGTGAGAGAAGGAAATTGAGCAGATGAAGAACACACTCTTGGAAGATGGTTTTACTCAGGAGAACCTTTTTCGGTGGAATCTCACTATAAATATGCACAGAGCTCAATTTTTCTGCATTCGATGTGAATATGTCTTAAAATATGGCTTAATGTTCGGTTTGAAGATGAAGATCTGATGATTTGGGGAAAGATGCATGATCATTCCATATGCAACTCCAGAGTACATAAAATGATAATTCAAGGTTTAAATGGTGAAGCCATATTTGGATTTTGATGTGCTCGGACAAGTATAGATGATCTACCTGTGATGCAGACGTCTGAATCATGTGTATGAGATGACACTCTTGCCACCAGAATACATTGGTTTTGATTGATGGGAAATGGTGAAGAACTGGGGATCATTCCACACTCAGACTAAATCTTTGTCTTCCTGTGTTAGATATTCCCTTCTTCCTTTTGTTTTATTGCTTGTTTTTTTTTTTTTTCTTTTCTTTTTATTATATTTGGATCCGCCCAGATTCATCCTTGTATCCTTCAAATGAGAAATTGTTCTAGATTTGTTGTCGTAGATGATAATCTTGTAAGCCTTTTCTTCATGAATGAAATGTTTTTGTTCTGGTGGTGCCTTTGTCCTGAATTTAACTTGCACTTCTTGGGGATTTCTGATTCTGGTGAAGAGGCTTCAATTCAGATAATTCATCCTACACAAGTATCATTACACAAACTGAAGAACTTGATTAGACAAGAATTATTACTCAAATCGTTAACTCGAAAATTTCTGCCTCATTTGCCTATTTGGTATATGCATGGCACAGTATCATCCTTAAGGCTTTCCTCATCGATATTTTATTTTATTTTTCTTCAAAACAATCTTTTTAATATTTTTTTATGACTTTTAAAAAAAATTATTTTCCTGAAAACAGAACTTAAACAAACTACTAAGACCTTAAAAACATTCTTTTATTTTTTTTTCAAAACAATTTTTTTCTTAATATTCTTTTTTTGTGACTTTTAAAATATTTTATTTGTTTGAAAACAGAACTTAGACAAACTATTGAGACCTTTAAAAATGAACTTTTTTTTATTTTATTTTTAAAGAAAAAACATAAAATTCTTTGTCTCAAGTGCCTATCTGGTTGGGCATAATACCATATCCAATCCTAAGGCTTTCATCATCGACAATTTTTGAAAAAAATACAATTTTGTTGGAAAATAAAACTATTAAAACACGTTTTTTTTTTAAAACAAACCTCTGAAATTATTTCTTATTTTATTTTATTTTTAATAACACTCTTTATTAAGAAAAAAAGAAATACTCTGTTTTTTTTTTAATATTTTTTTTTTTTGTTTTTCTTAAGAGTTGATAAGGTAAAAAAACAATGGGTGAAAACAAAGAGAAAATAAATGACTCAAAATAAACTGTACATAAAGCATTGAAAAACCAGTGGAATTCTTGAGAATATTTCAAGTACCGGTGTACCAGATGGCAACAAACAGGTCTTTGATTAGTTGGGTCAACAATTATTTCACCTTTTGACTTTGTGTCCAGAGCTGCATGTAAGTAGGTTTTATAGTTGCATCTTTCTTATCTCTTGGGGAGATTATGTTTCTCTCCGCCTTCTCCTTTAGTTATGTCAATAAAAAAAATCTTCTTCATCATCAGAGAAACCCAAAAAATCTCTCAGTCGATCTTCTAGATTGGATAGAGCTTCCTCAGATGTTTTTTAATTTATTTTGTATGACATAACTTTCTTCATAGTGGCATTGATGCGATATTTGAAATATTTTTTTCAATTGACAAATTCCTCCATAGCCTCCCTTGAGTTAATAGCATACTATTCAGGTTCAGGAAAACAAGTGGCACCAAGACAAATTTCACAAACAACATTCTTTTTCTTAGAAGAACTCTTCATCCTTGAGGATTTGATTCCTTCACAGAAATGAACTTCAACAGCTACGATAACATTTTCCTTAGAAACACTTCTAGTTATATGGGCCATAACTCAATGTTTTACAACTAAATATGGTACGTGGCATGACAAAAATTTCTCGAATAAACATTAGTACAACGATAAAAAATTATAAACATTTTCCCTTTAATCATTTTTCGAGTCAAATCTCTTAAGCATCCCCAGTGAAGTCGCCACTGTAGAAATCGAAGACGATCGCCGGGATCAGGGAGGCTGAGCCAGGGTCTTAGCTACCTGGATTCTGTGGTCTCCTGTTGGGGAGGCACGGGGGTCTATTGGAGAGAGAGGTAAAGGCGAAGGTGGTATGTGCATAATTGTCCATCCATTCGTGAATGTCTAATACACACATGGTTAATGATAAGTGCATAATTCACATGTTTATCGTGTCAAATCTATACTTGTTTTACCTATAATTCTTGCATATTACTTTTTATTACTCTTCTTTTCTATCTTATGTGTTATATTAGGTGAATCACCCAAAAAGGAGCTACAAAGTGCTTAAAATGAACAAGGAATTAAAGTCTACCAATGGAGAAAGGCCGAAGAACAAATTATACTCATTCAAATCCATGATTTCTCATCATCATATGTAAGAGAACGAAGAAACGAAGCCAACGACGAAAGAATGAGGTCATTCCGACTTCATATGAAGAAGTTATAAGAAAAGCAAGTTCAGGATTTTCTCGATGGGTCAAGCCATCGAGAAACTCAATTTTCTCGATGGGTCATGCCGTCGAGAAATCCAAATTCTCGGAGGATCATCCATAGAGAAACTGAGCGTGAAAAACCTATTTTTGGCATATTTTGGAGTTTTGGAAACCTATTTCGACCGGGATTCGAGTACGTGCAATTCTACAACTTGGACACCTATATAAGAGACACATCTAATACTTTTTGAGACACTTATTATTTTATCAATCTTAGCGAGAGAAGAGATATTAATTCTAAATTCTAGGGTTTACCCCTTTGGGGGAAACCATGCTATTTCTTCTTCTTTCTTGTAATATGAGTAGCTAGATTTTATTGATTAAGGACGAATTCAATGTTCTAAGCGTGAAGCTTTATTAGTAATACAAGTTTATTTGGAGTTTTAATCATTATCGTTTGTTTTCACTAAACCTAGGGTTTATGATTGATTTCTAGATTGTTCAAGTGTACAATTGGATTACTCTATTGATCAGTTTAATGCTAGTATTAAGTTATGAGATAAGTAATCGTCTGTTGACTCGTACGAAGTAGAAATCGCAAGAACTTGCAGAGGGATTCTGTGGAGATATTGCGAGTGAAGATAACATCAACAAGTGGACCTTGATCTAAGAGTTTAACTACTGGGATCAACCTAAATTCACAAATCCTAAAGCATTCGATGGTGGTTCAGACGAATAAATCTGGTAGTCGAGAACTTCTGTATCCAGTGATAAAAGGAGCTTTGGGGATAGCACGGATCTAGCTACTATTCTACGATTGGTGATGAATGATTCTTACGAAAGATAGATAAGTATACTACTCGAGTTAACGTTTGGTACGACGAAGGACTCCCTAATCATCTTCTTTCTTATTATCTTTTTTTTTTATTTTGTTTTAATTAAATAAACCAATCCCCCCTTAGTTTTTACTTTTATTCTAGTTTTGCTAATTTAAATAACATCTCAATTACACAACTCTCAGTAGGAACGATCCTTACTACCGCTATATTACTAATTAGTTAGTGAGAAATATCTTGAGTAATTTGCTACACGCACGACACACATCAGTTAACTTCCTAATAGTTCGTTATCAAGGAGCTATCTCCGTAAAAAAAAGATATTTTGAAGTCGCCACCTAACTAAGAGGAGTCAGGACCCCTTTTAACTAGTTTGAATTCTTTCGGGAAAACAAATATCTAGTTATGACTTTCATTTTTATGGTCTGCTATCAGAGTATCTGGGTAAGGAGATTCTAGTACTGGATGGGAAGGGGTTAGTCACCCATCAAGCGCCCAATCATATGATTGGCCTCTACTATATGATTAAAAGGGGAAATGTTTATAACTTATCTTATCAAAACGTACATGTGCATGCTTGTGATATAAAATTAACAATTAAATAATTAAGAAAATTAATGATCATGTATGTATGTGTGACCTTATTGCGAGATTGGAAGATCATTTTATACTCGTTTTTGGGTTCGCCCATATAAAAATAATGTAAGGTAAATACATAAATAAAATAAAAAAATAATTATTTAAGTATCTATGTGTGATCTTAGTGTGAGATTGGAATACCATTTTATACTCGTTTTCGGGTTCATCCATATAAGATCACTGACATTTCCTTCTTGATAATTAAAGTATGCTCACCGAATATGTGTCCAGAGGAGGTGTAACGAGAAGGGGGATACTATATGTGAGATATGTCACCAGGTGAGAGATTATTCTATTCATAGTTTCTTACTTCTATTTGTCTTTGAATGTGTTCATTGAGTGATTTGGCTACAATTAACTAACTATGCCATCGACCTTTATTTTCTTTGATATGTTCTTCATTAACAACTTACTAACTTATGAGCTGCCTATTGTATTGGCAGCCGTTTAAACCAGGTTATACAGCACCTCCCCCGTTATTTCATTATGGGGGTATTCCGATGAGCTTTAGGTATGTCAGAGAAGTGATCTTCGCCGGCTAATTTGTGTTCATTACTGGGAACATTGTTATGGATGCAACTAAATTCAGTAACTGTGATTTTCTTAGGGATCTCGCATTCCATTTACCATCCTTCGTCTTATAGAAAATGAAATTGGTGTTACATTGTGATACTTCTTTTATGATAATGCATCTTCAGTGCCACCTAATCGAATTCAACTAACTCCTCAATTAATTTAACTCCATGCTCCCTTGATCTTGATTTTAGAGGAAATTGGGAGCTATATAACCCTCGGTTTATAGCAATGGTTTCTGTTAGAATTAAAAATAGATTATTACTTAAAATGATTTTTGATTATTACTTAAAATAATTTTTGTTACTAAATATATCTTAGTGGGATCAAGGGTCACTAGTCCAAACTTAGGGTGGAAAAATAGAGTCATCCATTTTCACTTCTTAGTGAATGAGAAACCTTTGGTTTGTTCCATATTGGGCAAACCAAGGAGGAAGTTTATCTTCTTTATCACAAACGTTCTATATAAGGAAAAAGAACTAGTGAATTGGATATAGACTTAGGAAATGGACTAGTGGGCAAATGCACACATGTGCGGTGCTTCGCACCGAAGGACCGCGGGCTTGCGAAGCTTGCGTGTGCTTTTGCGTGAGCCTTGGCGTGAGATCCAACGATTTCATATATTTAATTTTGTACATTAAGTATTTTACCGTTTTGAATTTTAAATTTAAATCAGATCTAAATAACAAAATCTTTTAATTAAATATCTCAAATTAAATTTGTTTAATTAATTGACTTTTTATCGTTTGATAATCAAGAGTCTTCTTCTTCCTTAAAAGAAAAAACAAAGTCAGATTTTTTTCTTACCCCAGTCGTAGCCACTGTCCTGACGACTTTTCACCATCTTCCTGCTTTGTTGTGCGCACTAGATTTATTTTTCTGTATCTTCTTCTACTGTTAAGTTCACAACGGGCCAACGAGTGTTGCTAACTGGGTTGGTATCAGGTGGTTGTATCCTGGATTCAAATTTGTCAATTATAAAGGTATAGCAACACCTTCTAGGTGTACCTGGCAAATATTAAGTTAAGGGCAGTCTGTTGAACAGGCGACTCCACCTCTCTGTGCTTGAGTGATTGTGTGCTGCTTTATCTAACCCTCCCTTAATCAGATACAAGTTTCTATTTGGTTTGTTTTTTCTGTTACAGGAATAATATTCGACAACAATCTTCTCAACAATCTTAACTCAATACTTGCTTTCTCGAAAACTATTCTTCTGTATCAATGGCAAAGACTGATGTTGAGAGACCTCAGAAGTTTTCTGGTAAGGATTTTAAGAGATGGCAGTCGAAGATGTTGTTTTTCCTGAGTTTCCACATGCTTGATGAAATAGTGTTGAAGTCGTATGATGAAGCTCTGGATCTTCCTGAATCATCCAAGGAAAAAGATACTTGGACGAGAAATAATTATTTAGCAAAAAATCATATTTTAAATTGCCTTGAAGACTCTCTGTATGATTTTTATAATGTTAAAGAGAATTTTACTGCTTTCAATTTATGGACTGCACTGCAAGAAAAATATGTAGCAGAAACTGCAGGAAGTAAAAAATTCCTGGTTGCACGTTTTTTGCAATATAAGATGATGAATGACAAGTCTGTAGTTGATCAGTTTCTGGAGTTGTAAAAAATAATAAATGAAATCATTGCTGAAGGAATGGTAATTTATGAGACTTTTCAAGTTTCTGCTGTGATTGAAAAATTACCAAGTTCATGGGACGAATACAAGAGAAGACTAAGGCATGAAATTGGTGAGATTACTATGATAGAATTGGGCAAGAAAATCCAAGTTGAAGAATTGCTGTGTTCAAAGGACAAAAATGTTTCTTATGCAAGAGACATGTCAAACAAAGCTCATGTGATCGAACACAAGTTTGCCACTCTCAGTCTGGACCACAACAAGCGCAAGCCTGGCCCTCAAGGAAAAGGTAAATTTCAAAAACCAAAGTCTGCTATTGGTAAGATTAAGGGAGCATGTTATGTTTGTGGTGTGTCTGGCCATATGGCAATGCATTGTAGAAAACGCAAAGATGCAAATTTTAAGAAATCAAATGTAAACTTAGTTGAAAGTAGTAAAAATGAATTTTATGGCACGGTGTCTGAGGTTAACTTAGTTACCAATGTGAGAGACTGGTGGGTAGACTCTGGAGCTACCAAACATGTCTGTGGCAGTAAAGACATGTTCACCTCCTATCAGACGGTAGGAGAAGGAGAAAAACTCTATATGGGTAATTCATCTGCAGCACAGGTTGCAGGAAAAGGAAAAGTTTCGCTGAAGCTCTCTTCCGGGAAAATCCTCACATTGAATAAAGTTTTACATGTACCAGACATCTGCAAGAATCTCGTTTCAAGTGGTGTGCTATATGATAAGGGCTTTAAGATTGTATTTGAGTCTGGGAAAGTGATTATCACTAAGGGAAAGGACTTTGTGGGAAAGGGCTATAAGGCTGAAAGCCTATACAAATTATCTGTAACCTCTGTTGAAGTTAATAAAATTGATTCTTCTTATGTTGTTGTCTCATTGAATATCTGGCATGGTAGACTTGGTCATGTAAATTATAAATCAATGAACAAATTGGCAAACTCTGGCTGCATTCCAAAACTAAATTTGGAATATGAACATAAATGTGAAGTTTGTGTAGAATCAAAATATGCAAAGAAGCCTTTTAAGAAAAATGTCCACAGAAATTCTAATCCCTTAGAGTTAATTCACTCAGACTTAGTTGATATGAAATCAATCCAAACTAGAGGTGGTAAAAAATGGTTTGTCACTTTCATAGATGATTGTACTAGGTACTGTCATATTTACTTGCTTAAAGGGAAAGATGATGCTTTAGAAGCATTTAAATTATATAAATTAGAAGTAGAAACCAATTGAACACCACTATTAAAACCATTAGGTCTGACCGTGGGGGTGAATATTCAATCCCTATAGGAGACTTTTGTGCACAACATGGCATTATTCATGAGGTAAGTCCTCCTTATTCACCACAATCAAATGGAGTTGCTGAACGGAAAAACCGAACCCTTAAGGAGATGATGAATGCCATGTTAATAAGTTCAGGACTACTGGCGAACTTGTGGGGGGAGGCCGTCCTCTCAGCTTGCTATATCCTGAACAGAGTGCCCCTTAAAGGATCAGCCAAATCACTGTATGAATTATGGAAAGGCAAACAACCCTCCTATGGATACTTCAAAGTGTGCGGGTGTTTAGCCAAGGTCTCTATTCCTCCACCTAAGAGGACTAAAATAAGACCTAAAACGGTTGATTGTGTCTTCATAGGATATCCCGAACACACCACTGCTTATAGGTTTATGGTAGTGAGTTCTGAAAACTCAGAAATTGGTGTGAACACCATTATGGAATCTAGGGATACTACATTTTTTGAAAATGTGTTTCCATAGAAATCTGAATCTCGCATGATATGTGATGATCCCCTAGATGTCCCTTCTTCTAGCCATATCTTACCGATAGAAGAAGATGAATCTGTTTATGGACCTAGAAGAGGCAAAAGACTTAGAATAGAAAAATCTTTTGGGCCAGACTTCATAACCTGTTTAGTTGAAACTGATCCACAAACCTATAAAGAGGCCATGACTTCTTCTGAAGCTCCATGGTGGAAAGAATCCACTATTAGTGAGATGGATTCTATTGTTCAGAATGAAACCTGGGAGATAGTAGATTTACCTCCAGGGTGCAAACCATAGGCTGTAAAATGATCTTCAAGAGAAAAAGTAAGGTAGATGGAACTGTGGAAAAGTATAAAGCTAGACTAGTAGCTAAGGGCTATAAACAAATAGAAGGTGTAGATTTCTTTGACACTTATTCACCGGTCACTAGAATTACTTCCATTAGGATGCTAATTGCAATCGCTGCAATTCATAATCTAGAAATACATCAAATGGATGTAAAAACTGCGTTCCTAAATGGTGAATTAGATGAAGAAATTTATATGGACCAACCCGAAGGCTTTGTAGTGAAGGGTTATGAAAACAAAGTGTGCAGACTTAAAAATTCTTTATATGGCTTGAAACAAGCACCGAAACAATGGCATGAAAAATTTGAGCATGTAATGTTCTCTAGTGGATTTAAAATAAATGAAGCTGACAAAAATCTATAAATGATGCCTGTGTGATTATATGCTTGTATGCTTGTATGTTGATGATATGCTTATACTAGGCACAACCTTAGAAATCATTAATTCCACTAAGAACATGTTGAGTGAGAACTTTGACATGAAAGACTTAGGTCCTGCTGATGTAATCCTAGGATGAAAATTAGAAAGAAGTCTAGTGGATTCAGTCTTAGTCAATCTCATTATGTTGAATCAGTTCTTAAGAAATTTAACCAGTTTGATAGTAAACCTGCAAGTACTCCATTTGACCCTTCTTGTAAACTCAAGAAAAACAAAGGCAATGGAGTCTCACAACTTGAATATTCACGAGTCATAGGAAGTCTGATGTATTTAATGAACTGCACAAGACCAGACATTGCCTATGCTGTAAGTAGACTTAGTAGGTATACATGTAATCCAGGACATGAACATTGGGATGCACTTTTCAGAGTGTTGAGGTATCTTAAATACACTTTAAACTACCGTTTAAGTTATGAAGGACAACCTGCTGTTCTTGAAGGATACTGTGATGCAAACTGGATAGCAGACTCAGAGGAGTCTAAGTCTACGAGTGGATACGTATTCACTCTAGGTTGTGGATCAGTGTCTTGGAAGAGTTCCAAATAGACCTGTATCCTCGATCCACTATGGAATCCGAGTTTATTGCGTTAGATAAAGCAGGATAGGAAGCCGCTTGGCTAAGATGTTTTTTAGAAGACACTCCTCTCTGGCATAGGCCTGTGCCAGCTATATCTATACATTGTAATAATCAAGCTGCAATAGCTAATGCTAAAAACAGCAACTATAACGGAAAATCTATTCATATCAGGAGAAGACACAATTCTCTAAAACAACTAATCTCAACTGGCGTTATTTCTGTTGACTTTGTGAGGTCTAAGGAGAATATCGCGGATCCTTTGACGAAAGGCTTATCCAAGGAGATAGTTAGTAATGCATCGAGGGGGATGGGGCTTAAGCTCATAAATTTAAACTTTCCTTGAAGGATACTCAACCTTGCTGACTGGAGATCCCAAGATCAAGGTTTTGAATGAGACAACTAATTTGTGGCGGGTAAAAATCAAACACTATCAGAGAATTATTTTCTCTGTCCTTTCCTTATGGTGTAGACGTGATAGTGTGACTGCATGTGAAGATGAATTATAATAAAGACTTAATGAGTTTTATAGTTTCAATTTAAGATTGAAATGGGGTGTAGCAGTTAACACTCTTGATAGAACTCACCTATCTGAATGAGGAAGTGGGTCGCTTCCTATGAGAATTGAGCTGATTCTCTAGAGCATTCTGAGAAACGGGATATGTCCAGGGCCAAAACGGACACAACGGCGTGAACTTAACAACACTCTTGAGAGATATCTCGCGTAAGGAGCTATTGATGAATTACACCAAACCATGGCAGTTCAAGACATCGCGTTCATTGACCATCAATTAGTTCCGGTACTTCTCACTAAGCAAAGTTTCAATTCCTTATGGACACCTATTGCTTAAGAGGTATTTCTCATTTTCCGGTTTTCTGATTTATCGCTTTCTTCATTCATGTGGGGGATTGTTAGAATTAAAAATGGATTATTACTTAAAATGATTTTTGATTATTACTTAAAATGATTTTTGATTATTACTTAAAATCATTTTTGTTACTAAATATATCTTAGTGGGATCAAGGGTCACTAGTCCAAACTTGGGGTGGAAAAATAGAGCCATCCATTTTCACTTCTTAGTGAATGAGAAACCTTTGGTTTGTCCCATATTGGGCAAACCAAGGAGGAAGTTTATCCTCTTTACCACAAACGTTCTATATAAGGAAAAAGAACTAGTGGATTGGATATGGACTAGTGGGCAAATGCACACATGTGCAGTGCTTCGCACCGAAGCACCGCGGACCGCGGGCTTGCGGAGCTTGCGTGTGCTTTTGCGTGTGGTTTTGGCGCGAGCCTTGGTGCGAGCATTGGTGTGAGCCTTGGTGTGACCATTGGTGTGACCATTGGCGTGTGCCTTGCGTGTGCCTTGCGTGTGTCTGCGAGTGCCTGCGTGTGCCCATCTGAGATCCAACGGTTTCATATTTTTAATTTTGTACATTAAGTATTTTACCGTTTTGAATTTTAAATTTAAATCAGATTTAAATAACAAAATCTTTTAATTAAATATCTCAAATTAAATTTGTTTAATTAATTGACTTTTTACCGTTTGATAATCAAGAGTCTTCTTCTTCCTTAAAAGAAAAAACAAAGTCAGATTTTTTTCTTACCCCAGTCGCAGCCACTGTCCTGACGACTTTTCACCATCTTCCTGCTTTGTTGTGCGCACTAGATTTATTTTTCTTTATCTTCTTCTACTGTTAAGTTCACAACGGGCCAAGGAGTGTTGCTAACTGGGTTGGTATCAGGTGGTTGTATCTTGGATTCAAAATTGTCAATTATAAAGGTATAGCAACACCTTCTAGGTGTACCTGGCAAATATTGAGTTAAGGGCAGTCTGTTGAACAGGCGACTCCACCTCTCTGTGCTTGAGTGATTGTGTGCTGCTTTATCTAATCCTCCCTTAATCAGATACAAGTTTCTATTTGATTTATTTGTTCTGTTACAGGAATAATATTCGACAACAATCTTCTCAACAGTTTCAACAGATCGCAGTTTTCTGGATGATAATGACTACGACGATTATTCATCTCCCACTTCAAGAAGTCTGTTGTGGTTCCGTACAGTCGCTATAATCGTAATCTCTCCTCTCTCTCTCACGCACACACACTGCCGAATCAGTTATGTATGGTAGTATTCCTGGTTACTGGTTAGGTCCCACACTGATAAATTACATGCTGGGATTCCTTGAACCGTGTTAGTGCGTGTTAACGAAATTGCACTTGTCTGTATACTATAGTTTAGCCATGTTATTGTAAATTTCCTTTTTTTTTTTCTTATTTTCTCTTTTGCAGTTCCTGGTTCTTCTAGTCCTACGTCATGCTTTGCCCATCATTATCAGTGGAACGGAGGACTACTCTTTCACATTGTTCATGGTAAGGCTTACTGCAAGTAATATTTTTTACTTATTTTTTGTAGAAAAAACCTGATAAATTTGTAGAAATTACTGTCAAGTGAATGAATGACGGATTAGTTTTTCTTTTTTTTTTGTTACCGTTAACCAACAGTTGTTGCTATTAAGGATCTCTGGGATACTTCTACCAATTTATCTGACTATCGAAGCAGTGACTGCCATCCTACGCCAGCGTCGCCCACATGTAACCCTTTTGAGCTTATGCTATTCCATCTTTTAGGGCTATGCTATCAAACCCCGTTTCGAGGGTGTTTTTTTTCTTTCGATTTCATCTTTTCTTTTACGAAACCATTTATGTTCCCATATATATGCGGCGAATGTGAAAGTTCAGCTATCGCGGCTAGACTTATAAAACAAGTTTGCACCCTTCTAGCACTGGCTTGGCCGTGCTTCCAGTACGATTTTAATTGTTCGTTCTTCCCTTTTTCTGAAGGAAAATAAATTTATTTTCTTTGAGATGCAGGAACCTCATAGTTTGTCCTATAGCACATCTGGAGAAAAAGATGAGCAAATACATCTGCAGCCTCAGCAACATCTTATCCATGTTCACTAAGATAGCAATATATATACATGTCTTAGGCCATCCACCCGATCCAAACTAGAAAATACACAATGAAGGTTGAACATCGATTCAAGCATATCATTGAATTTATGTTTGTATGTGTAATTATGTGTATTAATTATCACAATTTATTTATATACTAAGCTGAACGCCTAAAAATGTTAGATATTTAAGTCATTAACCTTTTGGACCCTATGATTTTTTATTTTTTTTATTAGTATTTTTTTTTGGCTGGGGTAGGGAAGCCTGAAAATTCAAGTGATATGAACCCCAGGTTGATTGATGAAGATATCCCCTCTTCTCATTTGTTGAGAGAGGGTTTTTAGGAGGGACATTTGACATTTTATGGTTGGCTGAAATAGTTAAGGGTGACGGAAACCTTCTTTATGAATGGCTCTTCGGAATAAAAATATACTTACGTCATTTTTACACCAAATACTTTGGTGTATCGGATTACCGTCACCCGCAATAGATAATTTCTGCTCATGATCAACGGTTGACACTTAGTTTAAAACAAGCCAACGAATTAGATTCTCCGCTACTGTGTTTCTTTCTCTCTTCCCTCTTCGCTGAAATAATCATGTTCTAACCTAATAGCGAGAAACAGATTTTACTTTTTTCTTAGTTGGACCAATCTGTGATGGGTTCTCACCCAATCTTATCATTGATTTAAGATCTCTATCCGGTTGGTTAATTTTAATTGAAGGCAGTGGTGTTTAGACGGACAGTAACAACAGATTTTGGGGTTTTTTCAATACTTCCGCCACTCTTTTGGACAGACCCTTCAGTGTCTCGGTGAGAATATGAGTTATGATATGCTTTGTAAACGATATGGTTTCAGGTAACTTTGTCATGTCAATCGAACAAGGTTGCCGGTCAAAAGATTGAGTGTGTTTCTGTTTTTGAAGCTTGGTTGTCATAAATTTTGCAGGTACAACATGAAGAACCATCTACACCAGTGCTCTAATTGTAGAATATGCTACATCTGCAATCAATTGGATCAAAGAGCACTGAGTCTATGCATTTGCAAGCTTATTTAAGGTATGACTATTAATACCTTCACGGAAGGAGGCCCTTATACGCCCCAAATATTTCTTATGAGTTATTGTTATTATTATTTTTATTTTTCTGATTTTGGTAGATAGTTTAGTAAGTTTTAGATTCAATTTTTATAATCACAGGCAATGAGTGAGTCTATGCATTTGCATGGAAGTGTCATATATACTAGCAATGTTTCAAAAATGGCCGTAAGTAATGGATATAACATCAGGATTTTACCAAACTTAATGAAGTAGGCTTTTTCTCATTTTGTTCATTATGAGACCTTGAAAGTGTATATTTTTCTGTTTTATGGATAAAACAGAATAATTGGCTCTAATGGTTGTTGTTCTTGAGAAAGGGAAGTGGGTCTGTGGTTAAATCATATTAAGAATTCGCCTTCTCAGTAAAGGTCATTGGCAGCAGCAAAACTAGGTTCCAAGGGATTGAAATTGGTTGAATCGATGGTTCAAATTAAGGGGGAAATACTTGGAATCTGTAGTGGAATGGAATTGAATTTGTTCGGGAAATTTTGTGTTAACTGTTGCAACCAGTGGGTGAAGAAATTTAGATGACCAGTTTTGTAATTTCTGGAAATGAATCAACCCCTGTCTGTTTATAGCTAAAATTAACTTTCTTTCTTTCAGGAACAACAAAAGTGGTCTTTTCAAGGCGGAATGATGCTTCTTCAGTTGTCAAGAGATACAACAATATGCAGCTTGATGGGAAGCCGATGAAAATAGATATCGTAGGGACGAATATTGGAGCTCCTGGTGTTAGGACGCCTTCGGCCAATGGCATAATTGGAAATCCTAATGGTGCACCCAGAAGGTACTTACCGTCATAATTCGTACTTCATAACTATTATTGCCAATATTCATTTTATTTTCTTTATAAGCTCAGATCATCTTTTGATAATACGCAACTTTCTGCATTCTGCTGTGCTTGGGGATTGGAAAATAGAGAGAAAATATATCATTGAGACAGCTATTCTATCTTCGTACCTGAAAGTGAGCAGACAATTCAAAATGAATAGTTTGCATGGATTAAAACTTCAAATGGATACATTGAGACAAATGGTTCTTTCTCTATAATCTTTCACATCTCTCCACATTTTACCCATGGTTTTGTTAGTGGCAGTTTGGTTGCCTGTCTCCAGATATAATGCAATATAACTCATAAAGAAACACACCACACCACATAAGAACATAAAGAAACACACCACACCACCGGTTTCTCTTGAGGGGCAGGTCAGTTACTAATTCTCTACTAATCTTTATTTTGCAATGATCTAAGCTAAAGTAAATTCTAACCTCTATGCAGTTGTTATGGCGGGAATTTTTTTGCACTACTGCTTTCGGTACACCTAATATTGATCTTATGATTGGAAATATAATATGCAAACAGCAAGATAACTGTACAGGTAAGTAATATATGTACACTGCTCAGACAATTTAACTTAATTACAGATTTGTTACTTTTTGTTCTGTTTTTTGTGGGTTTGTGGTTTATTTAGTTCGGAAACCATGTTAAATGTTACATGTTAATCTAGATACCTTGGAATGATGATGACACTTTGTTGGTTGCTTGGAGAGACGCTCATTGACATCAGTTTAAACTCAAGTTCTTATCCTGCTATCTGCAGGATGTTCCCTTTAAATGTTTGAAATATTTTAGCATATATGCAAGTGCAACGAGTTTACAACTGTGGTATCATTTCCTTTGTTCTAAATTCAATCAAGTGGATAACTATGTATGTATACATTAAATTGTATTTTCAGGAACTTGAGGGAGATGTTCAAGATTGATGCTGCCGATTACATGATGTCCATCTGTGGCAGCATCTTTTATCTTTCACAGGACGAAAGATTTGTTATTAAGACCTTCAGAAGACATGAGTTGATGGTATGTACTTTGTGCAGAAACATATTGGTTGTAGGTTTATCTACTTTGCTAAACTACATCACTTTGAAAAAAATCTTAACACCTGCGGATTTCTAAAACTCTTCAGTTCGATTAGTATAACGTACATTGTTTAGAAATGGCTGAATAAGTAGGAGCAGATCATGACAGAGTTAGTTCTGTTGTTGAATCAGCTGTGGATGTTAGAAGTCCTGGAGATTTGATAACCCTAACTGCTGCAGCCGCAACGGGTATATTAGTTACATCCATTCTCATGATCGGTTCTAACGGATTGTTCCATATGTCGTCTGTAGCAGCATTTATATTGTACTTATGAGACCAATCTTTTCTTTTTAAAGCTTTACACAGAGAAGCTGCCCTGAAAGCGAGTGTTATTTATTGTTTCCCTTGGATTCTCCCACTTTCATATAAATAACGTTTATTAACCATGTGCATATCATTGTGTCATAAGACTCGATAAGTTTAGATCACTATATCAATGAGATAATTAGCCAATTTCGTAATAATGGTGACGCATAATTCACATATGATCTGACCAGATAATATCGATTAAATACTTTAGTATTGATAGAACTGTAAAAAGAACTTAAGGAAGGACCGCATAATAATGGTCCACATCAAAATTAAGGAATTTATACGTTGATTATATGATTCTGATCTTACTCCTGTCATTACTTTGGGTACAAAGAAATTGGGGACCTGTGGTCGATGAAGTGGTGATTGAGATTAAAAAACAATATAGTATTGCTAGCTTGATGGCCAATGAAAGTGGTGGTGTGCTAGAATGCCTTGGATATAAAGAAGGTTTCAGAGTTGATGTTGATTTTCCAGAGGGCACATGGACAGAGACTCCAAGCTTCCATGACATTCTTATCTTAAATACTGGCCACTGGTAATCATTTGTTTCTGTACGCCCCCTATCTTATTGTGTTTGTGTTTTAAGTAACACTTGCTTAGCACTCTTTTTCACTAACCGATGGTTGGAAAGGATAGTTTCATTGTGGGATACAGGATTTGCCTGATGTAGTTATTTTGTTCATATGTGGATCCATATATATTCAATGATTGCAAGTTCTTGAAAACAGTGTTTCAATTTGTGTTTAATTAGTTCTACACTTTCCCGTTTTCAGGTGGTGGGCACCTTCGAAGTTTGATCCAATAAAATCCCCAATGCTTTTCTTTGAGAAAGGATTACCTGTGATACCTCCCATTCGTCCTGATCTTGGCCTAGACATGGTTCTAAGTAACATGGTATGAGCTTTACCTCTTATTCCTTCTTCAAAATCCAAAGCAGTACTGAGTCTGTTCAATTTTGTGTTGCAAATGCAATGTTTTTCTACCATTAGTCAAATATTTCTTTAACTATGAGGGATTCACTCTACAATATCCATCTACGGGTTAACTCTAAACTCTATTCATTAAGAATTTTAATAGAGAGTATATATTAACCCATGCCCGGTGCGTAGCACGTGTACCAATTTTGTGTTGTGGTGATTGAGCAACCAGAAAACAAGAGCGAAAATCCTCAGTACAGGAGGGTTGTGTTTAGAGATCCAGCAGTAATCGCTCACATTCTAAATGGCCAGAAGAGGGTGAAATTCGTAGTAATCGCTTACAGAAGTTGGAAGAAAAAACTATTGATCTGAACATGGAAAAGGATGTCGAATTCTATAGGAATTTGCTGTAAAGGTATAATTTCAATTACCACATCTTTATTTGTATTTTAGTTTTATCATTGTGATGTTATTCATGTGTTAACACTATGTCTACATTACAGTTATCTTAGGAGCTCGAAGCAGATGAAGGAAGAAGAAAGTTGAAGTGCAGTAATGAAAACAATAAAGTTTGTTCTAGCTGACTTCATTATTTGGTGAAATAGAAAAAAATTTGAACTACTATGTCACTATACACCATCATATGTGGTCTTTGAGAATGGAGGTACTGTCAGAATTAATTTAAGAGATATAATAGAGATTAATAAATTTGTATCTGTCCTCACTATTTGTTGAGATTTTTCACATTGTAGACTTAATAAAGTGTAACTTACTTTCATTTGGAAGGCTGATATAGGGGCTCCAATATTAATTGAGGGGTTCCTCTAATAAGACGAAATAGGACATTATGAAGTAAAACACAAAAATCCCTTATCCATAATATTTTCACAATACCCAAACCATCTCTCATTAGTAATCTTAATTACATTAATTAGTTAAGATTAATTTAAACTAATCATGATTAATTAAACATAATCTTTTACCTAATCAAATGATTTGAATTTTTTTTTTTTTGAATTTGTGTTTTGTGGGAAGAAAAACTTGATAAAATTTAAGAAAATTTTGTCGTTTTTTTTTTTAAACCCTAGATTTTGATTCAATCAACCATAGTAGCATTTAGATACCTCTAGATTAAACTCTTGATCTTTTTATGGCTCAAATTAGATGAAATCACGATTTGAAAGTTTGATTTTTTGTGATTCAGAGAAAGTTACGGTTGGATTTTTTGATTTTTAAACCTCTTAAGGCCCAAAATGCTCAGAGTTACGGTTGAGTTTATTGGCCCAACCCAACCGTAATTCTTCCTGGATACAAATAAAAATGTCACCGTTTTGATCATAACTCCTTCATACGATGTCCGATTGACCTCATTTTTTTTGGGTTAGCTCCGTCTTTCAATTCTCTACAAGATAGAAATGAAAAAAATCTCAAAATATATTTATCTAATTTTACAATTGGGGTTTGAAGATTAGTTACGGTTGGGTTTGGTTGAAAACCTAACCGTAAATTTTAATTGAATCTTCATCTCCTACATTTGAAGTTACGGTTGAGTTTGTTTAATAACCCAACCGTAATATGAAGAAAAAATTAGTTACGGTTGGGTTTGGTTGAAAACCCAACCGTAAATCTGGGCAAAAATGGTGTTCTTCGGTGTTCTTGGTGTTACGGCTGGGTTCGACATGAAACCCAACCGTAAGTTTCTCTGAACAACAAAAAATCAATCTTTCAAATCGTGATATCATCAAATTAGTTAGTGTAATTTAGTTTTATCCGGATTGTCATCACTACTACTTTTTACACATTTATTAGTATTCTTCATCACGAAATTGGAAGTTTAATCGGCGATAAAATTTTGATTCAAAAATGGAGAAGGAGAAGATATGGAGGAGATGAAAAGATTTTAATTAAAGGACAAATTTGTCTTTTTTATTAGATAAAGGGTAAAATAGACATTTAACTTTACCCCTAGGACATCCCTTAACGGAAAATTGGGTCACCTCGCCTCATAAAGGAGCTCCTCTATTGATATTGGAGCCCCTATATCTCCCTTCTTCATTTGCAAGAGTATACTTGGTTCGAGATATATATACAAACAAATATATATACAAACAAAGCCTTACTTTTTGTAACCTGCTGCATCATTGTATTAGATATAATGTATTTAGTTTTGAATTCAATTCGTGTTTGAAATTATCAGGTTTATGCATTCAGTTACTCATAAAATTGATCCGCAATTGATTCATTAACAACTGTTCCACATACTTTAGGATGGCTTTCTGTAACCACAGTCTGTCCTTAAAAGAGAAGAAAAATGCAACCAAAAGCTCACGAACTCCCTAATTTTTCCGTTAGTTAGTAATCAGTAAGAGGTATTGGTATTCCTTAATTTGGGACTCCAGAGAGGGCTGCTTCCAGTTGACAGAGTACATATCAAAGAGTATGCCATGAGTATAAACTTTAGGAGAATAAATATCAAATATAAACTTTAGGAAAATAAAGAGTATGCCATGAACTTTATAATCAAATATAAACTTTAGGGAAATAAATATACAAAGATTATACGAAATATGGATTATGAAACGTGAAATATGAAAATATGAAATATTATTGTTAGAATGCTAAATGTTGATTTAACTATCGGTATAACATTTTCTATTCAAAATTTTGATTTATTGGGAGCTTTAATTTTTTTCTACAATAAAATTTGGATTTTTTTATTCAGTCGACGTGTAACATGGATCATCGTATAACGCACGAGATCATACAATAACACGTGTAACTATAAACTTATTCAATTCAACTCTTGTTAAACAATTGAAATTGAGTTTAACCTTTTCAAGTCAACTTTTACGGGGTAGGAGTGGAGCTTGGTTTTTAGGAATGTGTAGGGAAAAATCTTGCCTACTCATGCCACAACTAGATATAGGATACAGTATTGGCTTGGGAATCTTTCTGAACTTATCAAGGCTAAAATGAGCTTATAGAGACTAAATTAGGCTTGGGAGCAGCTGAACTGGGTGGAAAACTCCTTCTCCGAGTTCGCCTGGAAACGCACGAGATCATCTATAATCATCTTATAATTTATGGGCACCCAATATACTCACACCATTTCAATGAAAAAAATAAGAAAGAATAAGTTTAGAACAACATTAACCTGAACTCATTGACACCATCCTGATAGATACGCAAGCCTAATGCACAAATATGTTAAGCTTTCCAAAAACGAGGTTTGCCTCATGCACACATATTGTCGTGGCTTATATACCGTTTTATTGTTTTTAGTTTCATATCATATAGTGTTATTGGATCAGCACTATATGTAGACGTCATTAATCTATTGGATACAAATTATACAGTAGTTTATCGGAACTAGCCCGTCTCAATGGGCATGAGAAAACAGTGTAAACCATTTGCATCGGACCAGAGTTAAGCATTATAAACTATATGCGAGACCTACCTGATTTTGGTACCAAAATGATCTAAAAGACTATATAATAAGAACCTACCACATGTCCCTTCCCAGTGCGTAGCACGGGCACAAATCTAGTGTTCGTTGATTCAAGCATATCAACGAACAGTTACAATAGTAGAATGAATAATAAAGAACCCACATTTGGGGGATACCTCCATAAATTGGGGGATACTAACGATTATATAAGGCATAATATAAGCTAAGTGATGTAATTTTAAAATAGTGGTAAAAGGTTCGATACTCAGACTTGTAAAGATTCGATTTTTAAACCTAATTTTTAATAACTAAAAATAAAACAAATTAAAGTAAAATTGATTTCAAATTATAGGAAGGACTGAGACTAAGGATTCCACCATTAACCAATTTTTCAAGTGTAAAAATCTTGCAACTTATATATTCAGTTTATCCAAAATATTGCTAAAGTTAGGTTTTCAAAATAATAGTTAAGCTAAGCACGACTCATCAAAAGAAAACACAACTAATTGATAAAAACCATTTTTTCCAATTTAATTCAAAGCAAATAATAGTAAAAGAATTGAAAAAATAAATAAAATAAGAATTACCACTTTATTATTGGGAAAATAGCTTCCTTCGTCGCCCCAGTGATGGTGATTAGCTCATCATGTTGGAAACACTCTTAAAATAATTGTTCATAACTCAAAAAGTGTTTACAATGATGAAACAAAAGTAACACAGGAGAACTGATACACTTATAAGCGTTATAGAGTATGTTGCTGAAGAGAAAAGAAGACAGAAGAGAAAAGAACGGACTGCAGCCGCTTCAGAGTCTTGAAAGAATATGCAATCAACGAATGTTCTCTGGAGCCTTTTGTTCTTCCTGTTTTTCACACCAGCAGAAATTTTCTTTTTTTCTTGGAATTTTTCGGTGATCTCTGGATTTTTTGTTTCTTGATATTCTTTTCTATTTATAGGATTAGCTAACCCTAAGAACCTTTCTTAACCGATAAGGACTCAAAGAAGAGTCCAAATCAAACTCCAAATTGTTGATAATACGAAACAGGGAGAGTTATCCTTTTCCGGCTGCGACATGAATTTTCCAGCGATTTTTCCGGCGTGAATCACTCTGGTTAACGTGTGTTGATCATATCTTGGGTGTTTCTTCAATTTGGGATATCAAAAACAAGTTTTAAGCCCCTTTGAATTCGGTTCAACATCATCCAGAATAATTTTCACATAAAGCTTTTCTTCCCGCCATTTTCCTGAATTTGAATTTGAATGAAGGGTGCCCCCAATCCAACTGTTGGGTGCCTTTATCAATTTTGTTAGGTGCCTTTAGTAATTTTCCTGGGTGCCTTTAACAACTTTTTGAACCGATTTTTCAACAATTATTTATTTCTCAAAAATACCCACAAAGACATAAAAACTCATAAATAGTACAAAATTAAACACTTTCAAATACCCCCAAACTTACTATTTGCTAGTCCTCGAGCAAATCTAATTTATAAAATAAAATCCTAACTCACTTTCGCAGGAATCGCGACTACATTTAGCATATGTAATAAGCATTTAAACCCCTAGGTGTCCCTAGTGGACGAGTTTTGTCTCGTGAGGGTTTACAAGAGGTATACCCACAAAATCTTTACTCCCAATCCTAGCTACTCGTGAACGGTTGAGGATAAACACTGAACAATCTATTTAGTTGGCATACTAAATTCTTCGGTTATGGGAATCATTACCCTATATGATTCCAGTTACTGTACGAGTTTGTTTTTTTTCTCAGCGTAATAAATTTCATGTATAAGAATCTATCAAAGTTCAATCACGATACTCAGAATCTATCAAAGTTCAATCACATGGAAAGATTTAAAATATGGATGTGGACAAAATGAAGTTTGCGCGTGGTGACTAAGGTGAATGGTGTTTCCCATATCTGTATGAAGGTCAGTACCATGATGAATCCTAATGGATTGAGATATGCTCTTACGGGTCTTAATCATAATACTAATATCGATTCAACTGGTATATACAAGGGTCCCAGCGATCGATTTCTTGAAAATAAAACAATTATTAAATATACTGACAGCATGATTGGATATAATTGAATCCAAGCGCATGGTCCTTATCAGCATCTTACATGATAGTTCCACGCTTGCTTAGGCGATGGAGACAGGGAAAACACATATATATTGCTATCAAAGTGTCAATACTCGAATTTTTTTTTTTGATAAAATCTAAATAATCTCAAACACTCTACTCTATCCTGGCAGTGATAACAATTCGATACTGGTGCCCCACCAAATCACTTAGAGAAACACAAAAATTGTAAAAATAAAAACAGAAGGTGATATGGTCGAGATAGACTCCGAGATATGGTGACAACTATCATGTTATTTCTAACACCTGAACCCTGTCCTTTTATGAATAGACCATTTAACTTGGCACACCAATTCATACATAAAAAGAGCTAAGTTTCCATCTACATAGAATGGTTAGTGTCATCCTGAATTGTTCACAAGTTTCTAGACTTTGGAGTTTCATATTTCATTAAAAGTTTCTCCCTTACCCCCAAACTTAATCTAACATTGTCATCAATGTTTCTAAAGATGAATGATTAAAAATATGAACAAGGAGAAACTGTTACCACTTCAAGAAAAGGAGTTAAGGAAAGATATTACCGAGTCGCATGAGCATGGGTTACCTCCCAAGAAGTGCTAAGTTTAATGTCTTCAGCCAGACTAAGAAAGAATTAGTCACCTCATAAGATCATATAACAATAGTCGGAACAACTGTGGGTCATCTGAATCAAATAATGCTATCCAAAATAGAAGGAAGCTGCAGCAGGCAAGGAAAATGAACAAACCGATCACACCCTTATCTAGTTTTCTGTTTAAGACAACTACTTCTAGCTGTGGTTCAGGTTCATGCTCTATAGAGGGGTCTAGATAAAATATTTTCATGTGATGGATTTCCTCGTAGGCAGGATCAACAGGATCAGGTTGTAAAGTCTGGAATAACTCAACTAAGAACTTAGAAGCACATAATAATAACTTGAATAATTGTGGATCCTCAAAGTCATTCAGATTTGACTCACAAAATTGACTACTATGAAGGTGATCATTCTTAAGCAAATGTGTCGATTCTAATTCCCTAAAGTAATTAGGTTTAGTCTCAAAACTTAATAACTGACACATTTGAAATTCATACGTTCCCACATATGGAAGAAAATATTTTGGTGGAAAAACAAAGTCAATATTGGTATTATCGCCTAGGTAAACCACATCGACCATAGGATGGGTTTCTAACAACTGAACTTCTTTCTGGACATGATTAGGCTCGGGAAACAGTTCTTGAAGATAGTCTCTTAATATGGTAGAGGTACAAACATCAAGTACCAAGTGAAGGACTTTTAAAAGAGTAAAAGGTAAAGCACATGGAGAATGATAATCACCCCCAAACTTAGAATTTTGGGTGTCTCTAGATAGACTAGTCAAAATTTCCCTAATTTCTAGATCATCAGATTCCTGAAAATGGTCAATTGCTTCTTCTGAGTTATAATCAAGTGGTGCATCCTCACTCATATTTAAAATCTTTATGGGTCTAACTTTGTTATCTAAGACTATTGTTTCTAAATCGTTGGACTCTAAAACAGTATTCTCAGGATAAACCCGTTCCTCTAAACCATTATCGGCTTCAAAACAAGAAAATTCTACATCGTCTAAAACAGTGGTATCTTTAGTCAAATCCCCTTCCTTATGAATAGGTGAATAATCATTAAAATTATTTGGATCTGAACCAGAAATAACACTATCATCATGAAGTACAATTGGAGTGACAATTTTTAGATCACTCTGCCTAAATATTTCAAGTTCTTCATCAACACTATCCTCATCATCATAGTAATATGAAGATGTTTGAACCTCGTCTAAATAAGTAGTATTGCCAATTCTATCCTCAGCCAATTCCTTTATGATTCTTCTTGTATCCTCAGTTCACTTCTTGATGGAATTCTCTAGAGAAAAAACTAGATCATAAGTGCTAGATCGCAACTGCTCGTGTGATTCTTCTAGAGGCATAATAGGTTCATTATAAAGATTACTAGGTTGCATCTTCTTTAGTGAATCCCTCCAAGACAAAGAACTCGAATCATCATAAGGTTTACTAGATTGCATCTAGCTTTAGGACATCCCTCCAAGACAAAGAACTAAAATTTTTCTCGTGTGATTCTTCTAGAGAAGGATTTGGGTTATCATAAGGAGTACTAGATTGCATCTTCTTTAGGGCATCCCTCCAAGATGAAGAACTCGAATTTCGCTCACTTTCATGTTCATACGACGGGTGTATGTACGAATAGTAATTGGGATCACCCTGGTATGCGTAATAACCTCCAAAAGGTTGGTGGTGATCCCGACTACTATCCACACACTGTTGATAGTATGAATAATGTCTATTTTGAAATTCAGTCGGATATTCATTGTATTGGTCCTCATAATACCAGTTCGACATTTTCTAAAAACTTCCTAATTTATTTTAAAAAAATCTAAGAAAATAAATCCCAAAAGGAAGGGGTTCTAAACATACACAAATAATGCTGACTCAACCAAATCAAACCTATTGAATCTAGCAAACAAAAAGCATGATGGCTCCACTTGGATTGTTTCTAGACCAACTTTATTCCTTCGAAAGGCAACTAGTTACAGTTTTATCAAACCTCTCAGAACGATCCGAATTAGATTAAGTCGAAGAGAAGTAGGATAAGCTCTAAGGAGCTTTGATAACCCTGTCTCTTTGGCAAGGTATCCTCGGGTTACAAGGAGCCTCTAATCAACTTAAAATAATCTTCCTGAACTTTGAGTTAGGCTAATAAAGCAACCAATACAGTCATTTTGAACGAGTTTCCTATAAGCTCGTTACCCTAAAGGTCTCTTTCTATTCAAATTTTAATCTTAGGTTCGCGTTTGGTAACGTGTTCCTAAAGCGGGCAAGAAGGAAACGGTGATGAAATCCGAGTCCTTATCTTGTATGGCCAGTTCTTGTCCTTTACTAGAAAAATAATTCCGTATTCAATTCCTCAACATATATGCATACGAAGGAATACAATAACCCACTTACAGGGGATTCGTGGGTTGATCGAGTATTACCTCCCGTACCAGACGGGGGATGAGTCGGTTGTAGTCGACTCGAGACACCAACTCCTGTGTCAGTGTACGAACCTGAGGGGCCGAGACAATATCGTAATTGTCGTCCTTCCCTGTTGCAGTTTATATTTAAATTACCCTTCCGTAGGGTTTAAAAATAATAATAATGTCCAAAGTCCAAAATAAAGTCCAAAAAGTGTCCAAAAATAAAAGAAAAATTACAGAAATAATAAAAATTTCCTAATACAATTTTCTAAACAAATAAAATCTAAAAAAATAAATAAAAATTCTTCTTTTCCGTTCTTTAAGCTTTAACTTTACCTCCAAGTCTTTAATCACCAAAGTCTTTGGCTCTATTTCTTTCAATCCAAAATCCAAAACCTGTACCAAAAAGAGAAATACCCAAAGAAATGTAAAATTGAACAAAGTAAAAATAATACCAAAAATAAAAATAAAAACCAAAAAATAAATCTAAAACTCTAAACATAAAGACAAGTCCGCGTTGGCGGCGCCAAAAATTGATGTAATTTTAAAATAGTGGTAAAAGGTTCAATACTCAGACTTGTAAATATTCGATTTTTAAACCTAATTTTTAATAACTAAAAATAAAACAGATAAAGTAAAATTGATTTCAAAATTATGGGAAGGACTGAGACTAAGGATTCTACCATTAACCAATTTTTCAAGTGATAAAAATCTTGCAACTCATATATTCAGTTTATCCAAAATATTGTCAAAGTTAGGTTTTCAAAATAATAGTTGTAAATTGAAAGCATGAGACATCAAAAACTCTAAGCTAAGCACGACTCATCAAAAGAAAACACAACTAATTGATAAAAACCATTTTTTCCAATTTTAATTCAGAGCAAAGAATAGTAAAAGAATAACACAAAATAAATAAAATAAGAATTACCACTTTATTATTGGAAAAATAGCTTCCTCCGTCGCACCAGTGATGGTGATTAGCTCATCATGTTGGAAACACTCTTAAAATAATTGTTCATATCCCAAAAAGTGTTTACAATGATGAAACAAAAGTAACACAGGAGAACTGATACGCTTATAAGCGTTACGGAGTATGTGGCTGAAGAGAAAAGAAGACAGAAGAGAAAAGAACGGACTGCAGCCGCTTCAGAGTCTTGAAAGAATATGCAATCAACGGCTGTTCTCTGGAGCCTTTTGTTCTTCCTGTTCTTCACACCAGCAGAAATTTTCTTTTTTTTCTTGGAACTTTTCGGTGATCTCTGGATTTTTTGTTTCTTGATATTCTTTGCTACTTAGAGGATTAAGTAACCCTAGGAACCTTTCTTAACTCAAAGAAGAGTCCAAATCAAACTCTAAATTGTTGATAATCCGAAACAGGGAGAGTTATCCTTTTCCGGCTGTGACATGAATTTTCTAGCGATTATTCCGGCGTGAATCACTCTGGTTAACGTGTGTTGATCATATCTTGGGTGTTTCTTCAATTTGGGCAAAAACAAGTTTTAAACCCTTTTGAATTTTGTTCAGCATCATCCAGATTAATTCTCACGTAAAGCTTTTCTTCCCGCTATTTTCCTGAATTGGAATTTGAATGAAGGGTGCCCCCAATCCAACTGGTCGGTGCCTTTATTAATTTTGCCGGGTGCCTTTAATAATTTTCCTGGGTTCTTTTAACAACTTTTTGAGCCGATTTTTCCACAATTATTTATTTCTGAAAAATACCTAAAAAAGACATAAAAACCTATAAATAGTACAAAATTGAACACTATCAAAATAGATAATCAAGCACAATTTAGACACAAAAATGTGTCTATCACTAAGGGGGTACGTTATCCTATAAAATAAAACAATAAAAACCTAATTTAAGTATCCCCTCTTCTTCCCAACTGTCGATTCCTCTTTTTTTCTTCTTCTTCTCTTCTTCTATAAGAGTCGGCATTGCTCGATTGTTGAATGTAATACCGACTGCAGAAGCCGGTATTGCTCGAAGTATGAATGCAATGCCGACTTCTGCAATCGGCATTCCTTTGGTTATGACCGCAATGTCGACGGTGTACCGAACAAAAAGATTTGAAGTCGGGTTTCAAAATTGTTTGATAGACGAAATCAAATGATAGTCAGTATAACACCTTCTTACTCCCTGAAACTAAACCTTCCTATCAAAGTAGGATCATCTCTTTTCATAATCAGAGGAGAAGCACCTAAGAAAACTATGGTTACCACCACCACCACCACCTCGAATACATCATATTCTTACGCAACAATCAGTGAGAAAATCTCTTTAGAAAAAAAAAATCATAAAAACCAAATTCATTGCCATTGTTGGTCCCATTCCAGACGAACAATAAGCTCATTCATTTCTATCCGAGGTAATATTGCTCACTCATTGTTAGGGTTTTATCAATTCTATTGAATTTGATGGAAATATGTGGTAAGATTTTTAAAACATGAAAATTTTGTAAAACCAATTGAAATTTTGGAAAAGTATTCCCCAAAGATTATTTGGATAAGGGGCTTTTTAAATTACTTCGTAATGTTTTTTTTAGTATTCCCCAATTGAGGGTTCATAATAAATTCATGTCTACTATCATGAACCAGGGATTAAAAATAAAATATTATCCAGATTATTTAAAATACAGTGGAACTGATCCATTTTATCGTCAACATAAGTTGCATTATACATAAGAACCTTGTTATTGAGGCTACAACCCCAAGCTTTTAAGGGCTTACAAGATGACAAAATGTGGTCATCTTGTAACCAACTCAAAAGCCTCTTATGATACTATTTTTTATAATACATAGACTTCCCTAGACTAATCAGTGTTAATAAACCTAATTATCTAAAATAATTAATATTTAGTAGTTTGATTAAATTAAAGAATTCGGTTTATACTTAATTTTTGAAAATCAATTCTTTTTTTTCAATTTACGGCTGGAAATTTATAAGTTCCTAATCCTAAACTATTTCTACAGATAGGAACCTATGAACTTCCTAGTCATAAACTACTTATACGGCTGGGAGTTCATGAGTTCCCAGCCGTAAACTAGAAATTACGGGAAGGGATGTGTCTTTTCTCCAACAGACACTTCCAAGAGCCATCAATGGTGGCTTATGGGAAGGGACGTGTATGTTTAGTTTTGAACGAAGTCTAATTAGAGTTTTCAAACTAAAAACCAACTTTCCCTTTCGGTGCTGACATATGCCAGCGCCATCCTTCTCTAGCTTTCCCTCTCGGTCCTGGCATAGGCCAACGCCAGCCTTCCCTAGCTTTCCCTCTCGGTGCTGGCATAAAGCCAGCACTAGCCCTCCCTATCGTAGCGTTAAACAAAAACATCAAGTGTTGAAAATATCCAACAAAATATTTATATTTTTGTTACACCTTACGACTAGCAATCAAGGTACGAGCTATCCATAAACAAACCTATGGTAGGAATTTGGTTATCACTACATATTCTAAGGCTAGGAATTTTGTTTTTCAGATTAACATACGGCTAGAAATTCTTAATGTCCCAGCCGTAATAAGTTGATAATATTTAACTTACGGGTCCCTCAGTGATGACATAGAACAGCGCCAGCCTTTCCTAGATTTCCCTCTTGGTGCTAGCATAGGCAGCGCCAACCTTCCCAAGCTTTCCCTCTCGGTGCTGGTATAAAGCCATCACCAACCTTCCCTATCGTAGCGGTAAACAAAAACATCAAGTGTTGAAAATATCCAACAAAACCTTTATATTTCTGTTACACCTTACATCTAACAATCAAAGTACGAGCTAGCCGTATACAAACCTGCGGTTAAGAAATACTAATATCATCTAGGAATGTGGTTTTCACTACACATTCTACGACAAGAAAAATACCTATATGGCTAGGATTTTTTTTTTTCAGATTAACATACTGCAAGGAATTCTTATTTTCTCAGCCGTAATAAGTTGATAATATGTAACTTACGGCTGGGAGTTCTTTTTTTCCCAACCGTAAACCTATTTTACGGCTCAAAATTTCTATTTTCTCAGCCGTAATAGCTGATTTACAGTTGGGAAAATAAGAAATCCCAGCCGTAAACAGTTTCAGAAACCCAATTTTAATCCCTAACTTCATTGAATCTCACCTTTTAACCAATCAAAAATAGAAAAAAAAAAAGAAAAAAAAAAGAGAAGGGTGATGGAAAAGAAGAAGAGAAAAAGAAGATGAAGAGATGGATTATTATGAAAGGGTATCTTTGACTTTTGATATAGATTAGGTCCCCCAATACATACTTTGGACATTTTAATCCACTGCAGCTCTCAAAGCTCAAAGTCTGCAGCCCCAATAATAGGTTTCATACATAAACCTCACATTTAGTATAATTATCAGGCACTGAGAGAGCGTGCATAATTATCTTATCAGACCATGAATAATATATTAGAAAGAATTAAGAGGGAGATAGACAAGGAATGTTATGCATGGAGTCATTCATTACAAATTGTCTTAAAAAATTGGTTGTCTGGTCGGCCTTCTTATAGTTGTAGTGCAGCGTGTGTTGAGGTATTGAGTATAGTAGTTCTTTCATTTCATTAATCATATCAATCAGGTACCATGGTGGATTCGAATGACGGTTAATGAAATTGATTAAATTTTGTGAGTCTGATCCTAAATATTTTCTTATTCATTATCGTGTTGTTTCCGTTTTGAGTGTCCTCAACATGGCCCAAGTTTCTTCTACTAGCGTTGTTACCCCTAAAGGTTTGAGCCATTGCCACGATAACTGTCATTGTAGAGTCCCTGTAGACAAATCCCCCTCCCGCAGGTCCGGGATAGTGATGTGTGTCGTAAGTGCAACAAATTAGTCAAGATATTTACCACTAATTAACTAGTAATATAACGGTAGTAAGGATCGTTCCCACAGATAGTTGTGTAATTGAAATGTCATTTAGATTAGCAAAACTATAATAAAAATAAATTCTAAGGGGGATTGGTTAATCAATTACTAAAAAGACAATAAAAAAAAGAGATGGTTAGAGAGTCCTTCGCCGTTACTAAACGTTAACTCAATCAACATACTTATCTATCTTTCGTTAGAATTATTTATCACCAACTGTAGAATAAAAGCTCGATCAGTGTTATTCCCAAAACTCCTTTTATCGTCGGATACAAAAGTTCTTGAATACCAGATTCTACTCGTCTGAACTACCAAGTAGTAGATCACTCAAGGTGTAACCCAATCGAATACTTTATGCTTTCTGAATTTATAGATTGATCCCATTAGTTAAACTCTTAGATCAAGGTCCACTTGCTGGTGTTTTCTTTACTCGAAATAGCTCCACATAATTCCCCTGCAAGGTCTCACGATTTTTATTTGTGTAAATCGTTATCTGACTATTACATTTATGTCATAACTCTGTACTAGCAATAGAATAATCAATAGATTAATTTAGCATGCACTCCAAACAATCTAAAAATCACTCATAAACATTAGATATGATAAAGACAAGCGACGAGATGATTAAAACTCATAATAAACTTGTATAACTAATAAAGTTTCACGTCTAGAACATTGAATTCATCATTAATTAACAAAATATTAGCTACTCATATACAAAGAAGATTAAGAATAATGGCTTCCCTCTAAAGGGATAAACCCTAGGTTTAAAAATATAGAATATGTGATATGAGAGGTAGGAGGTGATGTCCTGTTTGAGCATCGAATGTCTTCTTTTATAGCCTCAAATACTTGGCTCTCAAGTATCCTTTCTTTCTAGGGTTTGGAAACCTAGAAAATTTCCTCAATTTATAAGTCCTAAAAAACACCAAAATTCGTCCGAAAATAGCTCCTCATTCCAAGGTAAGCCCAAAATACATCCCTTATTTCTCTTCCCGCCCACGCCAAAACAGGCCCAACATAAACCAAATCCAATTTGGTTTCACCGCTTTGCTGAAAACTTCTTCATACCACCTCAGAATGACCTCATTCTTTTTGTGTTGACTTCGTCTTTTCGTTATCTACAATATGATGAGAATATATAATTGATTTGAACGAGTTAATATTGGTCATTGGTCCTTTTTCTTTTGTAGTACTTCACTTCCTTGCTCATTCTAACACTTTGTAGCTCCTTTTTGGATGATTCACCTAATAAAAGACACAATCTAGAAAACAAGCATAATAAAAGGTAATATTAAAGATTTGTAATAAATATAAACATGGATTTGATACTAAGAATATGTAATTTATGCACTTATTAAATTCTCCCACACTTACCTTTTGCTAGTCCTCAAACAAACTACCTACTGAAATTAACCTAACTCATTCTCGGAGGAATTATAGTTACACTTAGTGTGTGTAACAATCCTTTAAACCCCTATATGTCCCTAGCGGACGAGTTATAGTCTCGTGAGGGTTTACAAGAGGTATACCCACAAAACCTACTCCAACTCCTATATACTTCAAAGTCACAAGCATCCAAATAGATATGAGGACATAAAGTTTTTGCACACTAATAATAAGAAGTTAGAAGTATCAAAGAATATTACTATCATGTTTAATTGTTGGGAAAGAGGGTGTAATGCGTTAAACCATTGTCTTATGAAAAAATTTAGCCCTGAGAGAAATCAATAAACATTTTTCCTCGACTTCTACCTCACCAAAAGGATAATTGATAATTGACACTCGTAAGACGACAGAATTGGGTCTCACATATGTGTAAGCAGGAATAAAGAAAGAACACTTACACACGGAAAGGTGACTCTTAATAATTTGATGATCTCTAAGAAAGGAAATCAAATCATATGCGAGGATGAGAATGCTCACCCACTTTCTCATCTAATTTACATTCAACACCACTCTCCAGCGTCCAATAGAAATAACTTCGTCTTTATCTTCGGATTCAACTTGATGATAAACTCTAGAACTTCGTAGAACTTCGACAACTTATACTCCATTTTTCTTCAATTACTTGTTGTTTTGAAACTTCTTTATGGATTTCCTCTTCTCTACGACTTTGATCAATATATATTATTTGTACCATTATCAAATAATACACGGGTGAGTTGCCCATGCCGCTTCATGGTTATAATCCTGCTCTCAGCTGGGTTATTGTGGAAGTTCATTTCGTGTTTATTAAAGAAACATGTTGGGATTATTGAAGAAGCTCAGTTGACTTATTGTGGAAGTCCAGTTGGCTTATTGTGGAAGTCTATTTTTGCTGGGATTATTGTAGAAGCCCACTTGGCTTATTGTGGAAACATATTCTTACTGGACTTATTGTGGAAGCCATTTAAGATAAACATAAGTCTTGATAAGATGAATAACAATATTCCAGGATATACTCAAATCTTGAGGAGATAGATATGAATCTTGCAAGATAAACTTTAATCTTGAGAAGATGAATAAGAATCTTCCAAGATATACTCAAATCCTGAGGAGATAGATATGAATCTTCCAAGATAAACTTAAATCTTGAGAAGGTAAATAAGAATCTTCCAGGATATACTCAAATCATAAGAAGATAAATATGAATCTTCCAAGATAGAGAAATCCTGAGGAGATAGATATGAATCTTCCAAGATAAACTTAAATCTTGAGAAGATATTCTAGAATCTTTCAAGATAAATACAAATACACAAAATATATACATGGATCTTCTGGGATATAGAAAAATATTAAAGGATAAGTACAAATCCAGATGGTTATTTAGGATAACTATAAATCTAGGTGGTTATCTGAGATAACTACAACTAGATTTGATTTCTGCCTATAAATAGGGGCTGAAATCCAACTCAAGGGATATCGAATTTCTATCCCCTTTCACCACAAATCGCCCACTTACAGCTCTCTATGCTTTCTAACCCGGAGAAAAATTATTGTAATTCTTATATCAATGAAATATCTCTCCCCAAGGGATTCATCCGTGGATGTAGGCATAACTCGTCGAACCACGTTAAATTCTTCTCTTCATTATTTTTTTTTGATGTTCTTGCCTTATTATATCATCATCATCATCATCAAATCAATCGTGTTGTATGCCTAAAAGTAATTTTTGGTACATACATTAGCGCCGACTAAGGGGACATACGATTAAAAGGATCGTGTTTTCCAGTGAGAAAAGTCTTACCAAAAAATATTAGGATTCAGAAAAAGCGTGGTGAAAATAGTAGCAAAAATCGAGGCTAAACTCTTAGAAAGAGTAACAAAAGTGTATGTTGCAGAAAGCGTGACAAAAGCACTTTATCTAGGCCAAGCCATCCTGGTCCAATTCAAGCCGCCATGGAGCCCAAGACGAGCCTTGCCCGAGCCAAGCCGTTTGTCAAGCCAATTCGGTCCAATTTCGGTTCATAAATGGTTAAGCCGGTTCAACATAGCCCATACCGGTTCAGTTGTTCTAACCTAGACCGGTCAGGTTCGACCATGTTGCATCAGCTCCCAGTCAGCATTACTACGACATTATTTGATCCAGTCAGCGCCGCTACATCAACAATAACGTCATGTCAGCAATGCCACATCAGCAGTCATGGTACATTCAACATTTACCACGTCAGTAACTGCGTTTGGTACCACCTTGCCATGTCAGTGCTGGACAATGCCACATCAGCAGTCTTTGTCCAGTCGCAATACCACGTCTATGTCATGCATATGCCAATCATCAGCAAGCTTGTGATATGTCAGCATACTGCGTACAGTCATCACTGCCATGTCTACGACAACATGCTCGGTTTGTGAAAATCTTGTTTTGTCAATAATTTCTTCGTTTCTTGTCCGATTTGAGCTATTTTTGGATCGTCAGATTCATCTTTCGAAGATCTACAAGATGAAGACGAAAAATTCTATGTTCGAAAAAGTATTATTTGTACTTGCAGAAGCAACATGATGCGAGCATAGATCATTGCCACAGTCGCTAGCATACCATATTCAGTTCAAGTCTCGACTACACAAACATCATACATCCAATACTTGGTACAAAACGTCGTATAATAAGCAAGAAAAATCAACATGTTGGATAATAATGGACGTCCTTTTTAATATCACTACGAGAAATGGGGGCGGCTAGGGTTGAAGGAACGACCAACGCTCGGTGAGGTAAGTCCCCAATGACTGTTGTAATATAAATCTAGTTTGTAGTCAACCAGCACCTTGATTTTAGTCAGAATGGAGAACACTTTTTACAAAGATTTATTAAGGAAATACTTGTAATGTTTTTCTAAAAAAGAGAAAGACAAACAATTGCAATGGAACCATACCTTCGTTGTGTGACTTGAAAGATAGGGAAGCGATTATTCGCTGAGGAACATTAAGCGTGCTGTAACAAACATTTTGGACGAAGGAGTCAGGCGCTTAGGATTTTATATCAATGATACTTCTGGCCTTATATGCCGAGTGATGCAAAAGGATATACAAGAAAATGATTAGCTTGTCATTTGCATGACTCTCTTATAAAGAGCCCAGCAAATGAGATGCATTCGGTTACGAGCCTGTGGTCAATCATCAAATGAGGATTGGACGTTGTAGGTCCATCTCCCGCTGCACCTAGGGACGTCAAGTATTTCTTAGCTTCAACCGACTACTTCACCAAATGGATATATAGACCCGCAAGTGAAGGCACGTACCGGCTAAAAAACTTCAACGACACCATGGAGCCTAAGCTTGGAATTCTTTTAACTTGAAAAAAAAAATCCATTAAAAGGCAAGGGGAAATGAATGTGCCTACTCAAGAAATGAAGCAAACGACAACCAATGTGTCTAGTCAAATATGGAAGCAACCTGCATTCAAATGAGAATAATACTAAAATTTAAAGATAATAACGAAGATGGCGTATTCAACTACTTTGGATTGTCGATCATTTAAGGTAACATGTAGTTAAAAAAGGTCAAAGTAATTTTTAACGATTCTTTATGTTATGAATTTAATTATGATCCGCAAATAGAACGTATCATCCGTATAAAGTTTTTCTATAACAAAAAAAAACTAAAAATTTGGAGCGTTTTGAGAAAAGTTTTAAATAAGACTTCGTACTAGAAGATTTGCACAAAAACATACAAAAGGGTATAAATGATTTAAAAAAATATATTATCTTGGGTAGTCGTGAGCTCGCTACGAAGTAGTTGCGACCTATGAGCAAGGCTAAGACCGCTTGGCAAGGGCCTTATAAAAGAAAAAAACATGTTCATTCAAGGTTCGTAAGAATACTGTGTAATAAAGATACGACTAAGCATGTCAGCTTCAAGCGTCACCAAATTGGATTCCTATACACCCCAAGCCATAATTAATCAATTTCTTTCACCTGAGAGACTGGAGGCCAACGCCAACAAAACCCAACTTCTTAGTGGGGATAAAAATGGTTGTTCGACAAAGGTTTGAAGCCAAACCAACCTGCCAAACCACCACAATCAATCGGACAGGAGGCAGAGAAGAAGACCAAGAAAGACATGAAAGGTACAATCGAAAGATGGGGTATTTTATCGTGAAGTGGAGTTGTCGTGTCAAGGAGGAGCTCAAACAAATACCTCAACTCCAAGTGAAACTGGATCCAGTTTCGTTGAACAGAAAAAGATAGTCAATATGGTGAAAATGGTCACTGCAGTTCTCAAATTCATTGTGGATGCCACTTCTGTGGGCCTTGTTTCTCACCATCAGGAGAGGTGCTTACGTTTTACATCGGCCTATTTCCAATTCATTACTTCAAGTTCAAGAAAACTTTCAGAAGATAATGATCAGTTTACAGAAGAGGAAATGAAAGAAACCCTTCTTTGTCTCAAGAGTTGCTTCACATATGCAGCCAAGTTACTTAATTTATCCCTCGAAACCGCTACTAAGGCACAGCCTGAAGTATCTGATCTATCAAACAACATGTTCAATCTGATCATGTCAGTTGAATTCTACTTGGGCTCAAAGAACGCAACCTGTCTTCTTGTTGTTTCCAAGCTTTGGCTCTCTGATATGATACTGGCACTGAGCTCCGGGTACATCTTGGCAGAAAATTTTCATGAGTGGGATATGACTTAGCAGACCATGGTAAGAAACTAAGAATACTTTCCTTCCATGGATCAGTTTCCTAGCAAAGATTGAGCTACGTCAATTAAGCGACCTCAGTGAAAGTGACACAAGTTGAATAATGAATGCAATCTGGCTTTTTAGATCATACTATTATGTTTTCTTCTCAATTACAACTGCCGACGACATGGTAAGATGAGAAACAACATGTTAAGGAAAACACAGGCTCGGACAAGTTGTTAAAGCAGTAAAATGACTCAATTTTTTTTTGAAAATTACAAAGAAAAGAAGAAGAGAACAGATACTTACTTGAGGGGGGAAGATTAACTTCTCTTGAGAATTGTATAAGTGATACGAGGACGTTTATGAAGGGCAAGAGTTTTTGAAGTTCCACAAGGAATCAAATTTCTAAAGATCATGGCGGTTACAACTTTTGAATAAAGTACGAAACGTACCATCGGTCATCGGTGGTAGCAAACAGTCCGAGAAAATCAAAATGCTAGATATCAAGCCAAGCAGGTTACAAGAGAAAATGCATAGTGGGTCATATAGGAATATGTATTTTCAAATGACAATTGTACCGGCTCGAAGTAGAGTGATCCCACAAAAGCAATGATCGAAGACTTAAAAAAACTAACACATGGGTCTTTAGCTAAAAAGACGGGTCTTTAGCTGAAATTAGAGCATGAGGTCATTCCAAACCCCACGTGTTTGGTGTTTGAGGAATATTGGTATATGGAGTTTAAAGTACATTTTGGGTGCTTTGAATTACTAAGCTAAGCCTGGGGGACCACACGACCAGCTGGCCAGGACCACCAAAGGCGGCTCGATAAATGGCTCTAGGCAATTATGGACGCGGCGCGGTGGATAGTTCGTCTTTCAATTTTCTTAATTCTTCAACCGGCTGAGAATTAAAAAGGGGTGATTTCGTGTTATACGCTACATTGGTTGTTCAGTAACCGTAAAATCTGGCTTATTATAAAAAGATGGTGGTTTATTATAGAAACCAACTCTGACTTATTATAGAAGTCTATTTTTTTTAGAGTGAATTCAAACCAGGTGGTTCGATCATTTGGTGGTCGTATCTTCCTAGCATCTATTATTCGTTAGTGTTAAGCCCATATCAGGTGTAGTTCTACAAGGAGTTTGGGAGTGTCATTATATGCGGCATGGAGGTCAGCTTTGATTTCAATTTTCTTAATTCATCAACAAGTTGAGAATTAAGAGGGGCGTTGTTTGTACCATCATCAAATAATACACGGGTGAGTTGCACAGGCTGCTTCATGGTTATAATACTGCTTAATATGGAAGCTCAGCTGGCTTATTGTGGAAACCTGTTTCGTGTGTATTAAAGAAACATGTTGAGCTTATTGAAGAAGCCTAGTTGGCTTATCGTGGAAGCCCAGTCGACTTATTGTGGAAACATATTTTTATTGGGCTTATTGTAGAAGCCATTTTGAGATATACATAAATCTTGAGAAGAAGAATAAGAATCTTCCAGGGTTTACTCAAATCCTGAGGAGATAGATATGAATCTTCTCAAGATTAATCATGGGTTTCTTAAAACTCATGGAAATCAATTAAGAAAATACAATCAAACCCGGAAAGATAGCGAAGAATTGTTTTTGCAGAATCGCTTGTATGAAAAAGTTGCCAGCCTTCAAGTTGCGCTGTCCCCTTTTCCTTTGCTGTGTTCTTGCGCCTCTTTTCTTCTCCTCCGACCTAATCTCATGTATGATAACGTGAATTTTGATGATCCTCTATTTCCAGCCAACTTCTCCCTCTTATACGTGAGGGAAATTCCAGCCGAGTAGATGCTAAGTCCAGCCCAGCCGAGAATCCTTGCGTTTTTAGCTTTCCTTACGTGAGTAGACTTGTGTCCTGCCTTGTATAGTAAACCTGATCCCCAAATATCCCTTGGAACTCCAATATGTGCTATAACTACCTCTCCAAAAGGCTTGCTACGAGAAAGGCCTGAGTTCCTTTTATAGAACTTGAGTTAGCCACTTTCACAATCCTAGTGGAATTAGGAAATGTGTTAAGTTTCCTTATTCCATCCCAACAAGATATAGCAACTCCAAATTATTTCCTAATCCCATATGACTTCCCCAAGATAGCTACTACTCCACCAAGGCTAGCCACTAGTCCACCAAACCACTCTAGCACCTCCAACTAACCACTTAGCACCTTAGCACCTACGGTTCAGCCAACTTAGCGCCTGGGCGCTAGCAGCACAAGCTAGTTTGCCACCATGTGGCTTTGCCCATAACTTCCTCATACGAGATCAGAATGACCTCGTTCTTTCGCTGTTGGCTTCGTAATTCAATTTCCTACACTGTGGAGGGTGAAAGGCCTGAATTAAGCAGAGTTTTACTGGCTCCCCGTTAATTCTTCTCATACAGATCCATTCTGCAGGTTTCTGAACTGTAACCTGAAAAGACAACTAAACTTCGAAAGTAATGATAAAACATAGTAATTCACTCAAATATAGCAAATAAGGGTCAGGAAAAACTACTTAAAATGTATGATTTATGCACCTATCAGCCACCATAGCTGTACTGTTAATCATGGATAATAAAGTTTTAAGTATTATGCGTTCCATGGATGTTGTAGGATTTCTCCTAGCATATTCCGAAGATAGTATGATCCTTGTCCCGCTGATGCTTGTAGTATATACGGACCATCCCAAGTTGGTGTGAATTTCCCTGCACTTTTGTCCCTATGGTATTCTGTGATTTGTCGTAAAATTGATTGTCCTTGGACAAAGTTTCGTGACTTGACCTTTTTGTGGTAATTCCGTGCCAACTTTCTTTGATAATTTTCCATTTTCTTGAGTACCACTTCTCTTTTTTCTTCTAAATCATCTAACTTTTGTAACATTAAATCTGAATTTAGATTTTTCTCCCATGCTTCTGTTCTAGTTGTAGGTAGAATGATTTCTGTTGGTATAACTGCTTCTGTCCCGTAAGTAAGAAGGAATGGTGACTCTCCAGTGGATTCTTTTCTTGTGGTACGATACGCCCATAATGTGTTATGCAATTGTTCACACCATTGTTTGTAATGTCCATCCAATGTTTTCTTCAAATTTGTTGCGATTGTTTTATTTGTGGATTCAGCTTGTCCAGTAATCTGGGGATAGAATGGTGTGGATTTGTGTTTCTGAATGTTAAATGCTTCAAATAGCATATCAATGTTCTTTCCTTGAAATTGCTTTCCATTATCAGAAACTATGGCTGCTGGAATCCCAAATCTGCAGATGATATCTTCAAATAAAAATGTGAACACATCGACGTCTCTGATTCGAGCTAATGATTTAGCTTCTACCCACTTGGTAAAATAATCGGTGGCCACAATTAAATATTTTCTCTTTTTGGTCCCTTCAACTAATGGACCAATTATATCTACCCCCCATTTCGCAAATGGCCATGGACTGAGTATAGAATTAAGCTTTGTGGCAGGTGCTTTGATTTTCTTTGCGAATCGTTGACATTCTTCACACCTTCGTACCATGTTTTTCTGAGTCCTTAAGCATGGATATCCAATAATAACCTTGGGTTTTAGCTTTTAATGCGAGTGAACGTCTTCCACTGTGGTTTCCCGTATCTCCATAATTTCTTTGAGTATCCGTAATCCTTCCTTTTGTGATAAGCATCGGAATAATGGCCCGATGAATGATTTACGATACAAAATACCATCCCGAAGCTGGTAACTATCCGATTTGAGTTGAATTTTTCTTGTTTCTTTAGAATTTGAAGGCAATATTTTATCTTGTAGATATTGATGAATCGGAATCCTCCAATCTAGTTCATTTGGTTGATCATCTACTTGTTGGGGCATAGGTGCGGCAGTTTGTATTGCGGGATCATTAATTTCTTCTATCACACCTTCTTCTATGTTATTAAGTGCTTTTATCTGTATAGATGGTTCATTTATTCTTCCGACTTTTATAACTGTGATATTAGGATCGTTTACCATGGAGGAAATGAATACCAGAGCATTAGCATGTCGATTTTTGTCTCGAACAGATGCCGAAAAATAATGTTTGGGATTTGATTTGCTAAGGTTTGAACAAGGTTTTTATATTGTACTAAATCTTCATCAAGTGTTTGATATTTTAATTCGACTTGTCGAATTACCAATTGTGAATCACTTGTGAGTCGAACATTGCTGATTCCTAGCTCGATGATGAGTTTTAGAGCATGAACTACCGCTTCATATTCTACTATGTTATTTGTATTTTCTTCAAACTCAAGACGAAATGAATGTGTCATTCGTCCTCCCATTGGTGCAGTAATCACAATGCCAATTCCCGCTCCTTCCTTATTTCGGGATCCATTAACAAAGACTTACCACCTTTGAGAATTTATTGATTTCAGAATATCTTGTGGGTCCTCTTCCTCGCATCTTGGTAATCCTTTAACATAGATATAAATAAAAAAAATGAATTATTAAAGTGATGAAAATTTTAGTGAAAAATTATAAATAAATTAATTTCTTTTTTTCCATCTATCGGACCTTGAATTTCATATTCTTCTTCAATCGGAAAATCCGCAAGGAAGTCATCTAAAACTTGAGATTTTCGTGCGGTTTGCAACTCATAAATGATGTGAATCGTTCTAGCTGAGCGTTCCATTTTGCGATCCTCCCTACTTTTCCTGTATTCTTTAATACTGATTGTAACGGTGCCTTGCTCGGGACACGAACATAATGTGTGAGAAAATAGGTACGTAACTTCTGAGTGGCAAAGACCAATGATAAAATGAGTTGTTCGATTTTAGTGTAATTTCTTTCTACTGAATTAACAGTTTTACTGATGTAATATATTGGTTTCTCTATTTTCTCATTAGTACATACCATCACTACGCTGATTACATCTTGTGTTGCCGCTATGTACAAAGTTAATATTTCTTCAGGTTCCGGTTTCTGTAATGCTGGTAATGTAGCCAGATGCATTTTTATATTTTGGAATGCTTGTTCACATCGTTCGTTCCAATCAAATTTATTTTTCTTCTTCAGTATATCAAAAAAGGGTTTGCACCGTTCTGATGATCTAGTAATAAATCTGCTTAAAGCGGCCAAACATCCATTTAATTTCTGTACACTTTTAATGTTGTTGGGTGATGGCATATTTGTTATTGCTTGAATCTTTGCTGGATCAACTTCAATTCCATTTTTTGTAACCAAATACCCCAAAAAACGTCCCGAAGTAACACCAAAAATACACTTCTCTGGATTAACTTTCATCTTGTATTTTCGTAATGCACCAAAAATTTCAGTGAGGTCTTGTAGATGATTGATAGATAATTTACTTTTTACCAACATATTATCCACATAAACTTCTAGAATTTGTCTGATCCAAGGTTTGAATATTGCATAAACCAGTCGTTGATATGTTGCTCCTGCATTTCGTAATCCAAATGGCATCCTGGTATAGCAATACAACCCCCGTGGAGTGAAGAATGCCGTATGTTCTTGATCAGCTTCTGCAAGTGCAATTTGGTTGTATCCCGACTGACCATCCATAAAAGATAATGCCTCATGGCCTTCTACATCATCTACCAATTGATCAATATTGGGAAGTGGATAACTATCTTTCGGACATGCCTTATTCAAATTGATGAAGTCTATACAGATTCTTACCCCACCGTTCTTTTTTGGAACGATCACCATATTAGAAATCCACGTTGGATATCGTACTTCACGAATGAATCCTGCATTTAAAAGCCTTGCTAACTCTTCTTCTACTGGATCGTGATAATCCGGTGCAACCTTACGTATCCGTTGTCGAAATGGTATAGCATCGAGACGTATTTGTAATTCATGTTGTACAATATTTGGATCCACCCCGGGCATGTCTTCCATGTTTCATGCAAATATATCTACGAAATCACGAAGTAGCTTGATCAAACTTTGCTCCATATCTTCTTTCATCAATGTTCCAATTCACACTTGTTTAGGCAATTCTATAGTTCCAATATTTATAATTTAGTTTCTTCTACAGAAGTGAAAATTGGTTTAGGATTCCCGATCGAAGTTGGAGTTCCCTTTAATTGCTATGAGGATCCTTCGAATTGCCGATTTGTTGAATTATCTTGATTCTTACTGCTTTCTCCTAATTTATTTGTTGTTTTTTGTTCGACGTTTCTTTTCAAGTATTGATTTATCTCCTCTTCTTTTGCTTTGATTTTACGGTGTTTCTTCCTTTCCCGCTGTTGTTGTTCCCGTTCTTCATTCATTCTTACTTCTGCCATTATACAAAACTTTGCATCATCTTGATCTCCCTTAATCTCCATTTATCCTTGCGGTGTTGGAAACCGCAAATATTGATGATAAGTTGAAATTACACCTTTCAGCTGGTGTACCCATCGTCTCCCGATTATTGCATTGTACGGGGATGGAACATTTACTACGTTGAATCTTGTCAAGATGTTAATTGGTCCAGCTGATACTTGCAAATCAATATCTCCTTCGGGTCTTGAAGCCATTCCATTGAAACCATAAATAACATATCGGGACGGGGTTAACTGATCTTTTTTGAGTCCCATTTTGCAAAATGTGTCATGAAACAACACATTTAATGAACTGCCCTCATCCAAAAGAATTTTTCTAACGTTCCACCCTGACATTAGCAATGTAAGAACCAAAGGATCGTTATGCATCTCAATTTCTTGATTTACTTCCTGTGTCGAGAAAGTTAAAGGGGATGCCATCCAGTCTTCCCAAGCTTCCGTTATTCTTCCTGATACTTTAAAAATTTCATGGTCCCGAATCCTCTTGCATAACTTTTTATTGATTGCAGCGTGCATATCTGTATCTCTTCTTCTGAAAATGATATCATATTAATGGTTTGTTCGTTATACGGGATATGCACTGCCTTGCCTTTGTCTGGTCTTTCTATTGGTTCGGGCCTTTGAATGTATTCTTTCAACTCTCCTGCATCAATCATTCTTTGTACCAGTATAATAAAATTCCTGCAATTATCTATTGTGTGCCCTTTATAACAGTGGTACTCACAATAATCTTTTGAATGTTGTGTGAACTCAGGCTGATTGCCTCTTGATGGTGGTCACTGGAAATCTGGTTTATCTTTTATGATTTCGAATAATTCATAATATGATATATTGAGTTTTGTGAACACTCTTTCTTGAAATCGCTGAACAAAATTTTTGTTATCCCTTGCCGTGGGCGCTTTGATTCTCTTGGTTCAAATTTATGAGGGAACTTTTTTTTTTTGTTCTGGTGATACTTCGATTGAATTTGTCATTTTTATGTTTCTTTGATTTCGCGAATTACTTCTCGGACCTTGTTCTTGCACATCTTGCAATCTTGCACATGTTTCTATTATTTCCCTGAGATGTCCCTCAGTTTTGGGATTGTTACGATGAATTTCAATAAAAAGTTGACATTTCCGATCAGTGATTCCCCATTTATAATGATTGATCGTTGTACTTGAATCTACATCTCCAATTGCTTGGCAAATTGTATGCCATCGGGCCGTATATGAACCGAATTGTCTCTTCTGGACATGATGTAAGGGAATATAGTCTGTTCACTCCCGAATCAACGGGCTTGTTGTACATATATGCTTCGAGAAATTTCCTCACTAATTGTGAATAACATTGAATGGAACTTTCTGGCAATCTGTCATACCATAACAATGCTGAACCTTTCAAACTTGATGGGAAGCATCGGCACATTATTGCTTCGTTTCCGTCCCATCGTGACATCACTCGATTATAATATTTTAAGTGTGAGGTCGGGTCTTTTGTACCATCATAACATTCAAATACAGGGATACTGTATTCTCTTGGAAATGGAACACATGTCAACTGTTGAGCCAGCGGTGTTCGTTTGGCTTCCTTCAGCACCTCTTCAATTCTTCCTCCTTCTTTATTTTTTAAACCTTTTATCTCTTCTTACATTTTCTCCACAGCTTCAATACATTTTTGCCATTGTGCACGTTGAATTTCTTGATTTTCCCGTTGCCTCCTAACCCGGGATGATGATCCTGCTAATACCATTCTCTGATCTTGATTTTCCTTTTCATTTTTGGGTGCATGCCTTCCAGAAATTGCTTCTTGACTTCGTGACCTTGTTGCTGCTAGTTTTTCCTCACGTTGAATCGCATTTTTCAAATCTTGATTTTCTTTAGTTAATAGTGCAATTTGATCATTACTGGCTCTTTGTTCTCTTCTTATTTCATTCATTTCTTTCAGCAGATTTTGAAGATGATTTTACTTCATTTCGTGAATTCTCATGATGTGACGATTTATTTTGAATAATTGTATTTGGTGTTAATTCTAGATTAGGTATATGACTTCCTAAATCACTCTGTTGTTGTTCTGGTTCACTCTCTTCTTCCCTTTGTCTGTGATTTTGTTCGTCGTTACTGTCCTGATTTCCGGAGCCCGCTTCTTTGTTTCTTGATTGTTTCTTTTCTCTCTTGAATTCTAATGATCTTCCAAAAGTTAGCCACATAATTTCTTAACAGACTATTTAATAGAGAAAGAGTCAGACACTAATTTACTGACCTTCTAAAATCTATCTGTACTTTTAGCAAAATAATTTGTATCATCTACCATAAATCTTTTAAAATTCATATAAAAGGAAATCAAACATTTAAACAGATCCATTCAAACTTAAAACTTTTTCCTTTCAATGACATACAATTTCCCTTCTGCATATCACATATAGGTTATTATGCAATAGAAAAAATCCATTTTTGAAAATACAAATACTAAATTTCTTTACTTTTTTGAAATACATCAGAAAAATCCATTTTTCTTGAATAGGTAGGATAAATCCTTTGACACAGTCCCTGTTTCTAGCGCCAAATTGTTTATGCCAAAATTCCCATTGACATGAACAACCAATAAATTGATAAGATACAGTAAATAGAAAGATTTTAACTAACATTTTGTTACACATAATCTTCTTTAAAATCAATCAATTAGAAAGGTTTTGATTAACCATTTATTTTCTTATCAAACATTTGATCAAATAATAGTCCCTTATTCCATATCTAACTCATGATCTTTATAGGTACAGAAGATGAATCATCATCGTGAAACTTTGAAATAGTATCTTACACAATAAATACATACCTAATGATCTTCTCTTTCTTCTCAGATTATTCTTCCTTAGCCTATTCTTCTTTCAATTTTCTGACCCTCTCTCTGTTGAATGATCTCTTCTATTTATAGATTATCTAATGGGTCCCTCTTGTCCCGATACCTTCTTTCGTTCTTCTTTTTATCTTTATATCGGGATGATTGTATGGTTGACAGGTCATGCTCTTCACTTTTTGGTCCGTTAACTTGTATGATTAACACGTACTCTTCGTTCTTTGTGGTCCGTTACCTTGTATGATTAACACGTACTCTTTGTTTTTTTGTGAATCATCTTTGTCCCGATCATAGGTGTCAACCATGCGGTTAAAGTAAATAAAAATAGTTATTGCTTTTACTTTCCCGTTCCATATTCATTCATTACTCTTACTTTCCCGTTCAATAAGTATTTAATGCTATCTGTTTCGATCAGTGTGATACTACTTTCCCGATCTTATGTGTCAATCATGCAGGAATTTATTCAGTCTTTCACATCTGTCCTTTATTCGATCCTTCATACGACTTTGATTCTGTGCTTCTTGTCCTTCTGAGAACCACTGCTTCTTTCCTTAATCTTCTTACACGTGTCGTGCTCCTTTTATTTCCTAACAACACCAACATTTTCGTTCGGGTTTAACTCATCCCATTTGGGAGGAAATCAAATTCTCACATCAGGTAGTGCCCAAAAGTCCGAAAGGTGGATGTGTTATTTTTTATGTGATGGCTTAATCCAATCGATACGTTCCTTAATACGATTAAATGCTTAACACATGACAAGTAGAGATGGTATCATGGACACTTTAGTCTTTTTTTTTCACTCATGATAAAAACAAGGAAACAAAACCAGCTAGGGGGGTTATGGTTCTTCTTCCTCTTTTCTTTTTGTTTTCTATTTCTCAGGCGAATTTCTCTCCTTCGTTGGAGATTAAGATAACATGATATAAACAAGTTGTTGTTTAGGTTTGTTGATTTTTTAAATGGGCAGAAAAATTCTTCCATCGTGCTCCTCGATTCAGGATTTTTTTTAGGGGTTCTAATCAACTCATTTGCATGCATAAATTGAGGCTGAATACTAGTGTCTCTTATTAAAGAGAATTCTCTCCAAGTTCCATGTATGAGTTAATAAATATAAAAGGAAGGGTCTAAGGTGGATTGGCTAGTTTTACTAGAAGAAATATTATAGGACATTTAAAGGTGGTTATGATTTTTTATTAAACCAGTTATTAGAATGATTAATGTTTCAAATGGTATTGGTGTGTATATTCTTTGTCATGGCTTTATTTCTAAAACCTTCGCTTAATTGAATGGTAAATGGATTTATAACTCCTCCTACAAATATCTATATCTTATGAGTGGATAGAATAGTTAATTTGAAACCTTGTTTTGTCTGTTCCATGTGAAGTTATCATTTGGTTAATTTGAACTTCATTTTCTATGCTTATCACTTAAGTGGAATAATAAGTAACCCTTGATAAAACAAAATGAACCTTGACTTTAAGCCGATTCTTGCAATGGATGTGAACATAGCTAAGTACTTATTAATTATTTCAGGCATTTTTGTATGGTCTTAGTCGAAAATGCTCCTTTGTGTTTCTTGGAAATTATTGGTAGTAAATATCCAAACTAAATTCTATTAATTTTGTTAATGGAATTGTTAGCAGGATCTAAATGGTACGTAGTATTGGGTCTTATTTTGCTGTGTTAATGTTGGTTCTGCAACAATGAAAAGTACTAAACAGAAGAAATAGTTAAGGTTAAGAAATCTATTATTTATAAACACACAATGGACAGAGCCACCTGCTCAGCAAATTGTCCTTAACACAATAGTTCAAGGGTACTCTTCAAGAATGAGAGATGCTATACCCCAACAGTGGAGATGTGTCCAGGATAGAACTGCCCATTATGACTAGTATAGGCACAATACTAGTCAGCCTCTAGAACTTAACAACAATTTAGATGGAAGGAAATAAACAAGCAATGTGCGCAAAACAAAGCAAGAAGAGGGGAAAAGAAGACAGGATAGTAGATGCTTCTGGAGTACTTTGAAATGAAGAATTCTTTTTTCTTTTATAGGCAATGATGGAGTGAAATCAACACAGTAATAAATGATAATAAGTTTTATATTTAATCAAAAAATTAAGATGTGAAATTTAATTTTGAACAGTTATAAAACGGGCAAAATTTATTTTCTATTAAGACAAGAGTTATACTCGCCGGTTCAGACGCCCCCACATTTAAAACAAATTTTAATGAAATAATTTATGTTCAAAAACGTTAGTCTTGGTTGGCCCGTAGCCTCCTTATGCCCGCACCCGCAAGCATATTCATTCCCGCAGCAGTAGCCACAGTCACACCCGCAGCGGCAACCACAGCCACAGCCACACCTCCGCAAGCACGCGAGCACACAAGCTCACAAGATCGCAAGCACGCAAGCCGCAAGTACGTAGGCACGCAAGCACGCAAGCCGCAACCGCAAGCGTGCGTGCTTCGGTGCGAAGCACCGCACATGTGTGAAAAGTATGTTTGCTCTAACTAGCCCATTGCGTTAGTCCTCCCCCAACCACAAAAGCTTCTAAACCCTAAGGGCCCTCCCTTAGATGCAATTTTTGTGGTAATAAAGAGAGGATTCATCTTTAGTCTCTCCAATGTGGGACTAAAGGTTCATTCACAAAAGTGAAAATGAGCTAGTGTTCCTTAGTGACCCATTGGTCCTAAGATCCATTCCTACCAAGACCAATAAATCATTTTAAGTTCATTTTCTCCAACAATCCCCCAAATGAATGAAAATCCGATGAAAATCAGAAAGCGAGAAATACCACTTAGGCAATAGGTGTCCATAAGGTCTTGAACCTTTGCTTAGTGAGAAATTACCGGAACTACTTGATGGACAGTGAAAGTGATGTCTTGAACTTCCATCGTTTGGTGTAGTTCATCAATAAATTCCACGCATGATATTTCTCTAGGTGTTGTCAAGTTCGTGCCGATGTGTCCATTTTGGCCCTGAACGTATCCCGTTTCTCAGAATACTCTAGAGAATCAGCTCAGTTCTCATAGGAAGCGACCCACTTCCTCATTCAGATATGTGAGTTCTATCAAGAGTGTTTACTGCTACACCCCACTTCAATCTTAAATTGAAGCTATAGAACTCATTAAGACTTAATAAAGAGTCATCCTCAAATGCAGTCATACTATCACGTCTACACCATAGAGGAGGGACAGAGAATGAAATTCTCTAATAGTGTTTCCTTTAACCCACCAAAAATTAGTTGTCTCATTCGAAACCTTGATCTTGGGATCTCTAGTCAGCAAGGTTGAGTATTCTTCATGGAAAGTTTATTTGATGAACTTAAGCCCCATCCCCCTCGATGCATTACTAACTATCTCCTTGGACAAACCTTCGCCAAAGGGTCCGCGATATTCTCCTTAGACCTCACAAAGTCAACAGAAATAATGCCAGTTGAGATTAGTTGTTTCAGGGAATTGTGTCTTCTACGAATGTGTATAGACTTCCCATTATAGTTGTTGTTTTTAGCATTAGATATTGGAGCTTGACTATCACAATGTATAAATATAGCTGGCACAGGCTTATGCCAAACATGAATGTCTTCTAAAAAGCATCTTAGCCAAGTGGCTTCCTCTCCTGCTTTATCTAATGCAGTAAACTCCGATTCCATAGTGGATCGAGCTATACATGTCTGTTTGGAACTCTTCCAAGATACAGATCCGCATGTTAGAGTGAAAACATATCCACTCGTAGACTTAGACTCCTCTGAGTCTGATATCCAGTTTGCATCACAAAAACCTTCAAGGACCGCATGGTATCTTTCATAACTTAAACAAAAGTTCAAAGTGTACTTCAAGTACCTTAACACTCTAATAACTGCATCCCAATGCTCCTTCCATGGATTACAAGTATACCTTCTCAACCTACTCACATCATAAGCAATGTCTGGTCTCGTGTAATTCATCAAATACATCAGACTTCCTATGACACGTGAATATTCAAGTTGTGAAACTCCGTTACCCTTATTCTTTTTGAGTCTACAACAAGGATCATAAGGAGTACAAGTAGGTTTACTATCCAACTGGTTATATTTCTTAAGCACAGATTCAACATAATGAGATTGACTAAGACTATATCCATTAAAATTTCTTCTAATCTTCATCCCTAAGATCACATCAGCGGGGCCTAAGTCTTTCATGTCAAAGTTCTCATTTAGCATGCTCTTAGTGGAATTAATTACATCCTTGTTTGTACCAAGTATAAGCATATCATCAACATACAAGCATACAATCACACAGGCATCATTCACAAGTTTAGTATAAACACATTTGTCAGATTTATTGATTTTAAAACCACTAGAAATCATTACATGATCAAATTTTTCATGCCACTTTTTAGGTGCTTGTTTCAAACCATACAAAGATTTTCTTAGTTTACAAACTTTGTTTTCACACCCTTTCACTACAAAGCCCTCAGATTGGTCCATATAAATTTCTTCATCTGATTCACCATTTAGAAAAAAGCTGTTTTACATCCATTTGATGTATCTCTAAGTTATGAATGGCAACAATAGCAATTAAAATCCTAATGGAAGTAATTCTCGTAACAGGTGAATAAGTATCAAAGAAATATACACCTTCTATCTGTTTATAGCCTTTAGCTACTAATCTGGATTTGTATTTTTTCACAGTTCCATCTATCTTACATTTTCTTTTGAAGATCCATTTACAACCTATGGGTTTACACCCTAGAGGTAAATCTACAATCTCCCAAGTATCATTCTGCATAATGGAATCCATTTCACTAATGGTAGCTTCTTTCCACCATGGAGCTTCAGAAGAAGTCATGACTTCTCTATAAGTCCGTGGATTAGTCTCAGCTAAGCATGTTATGAAGTATGGCCCAAAAGATTTTTCAGTTCTAAGTCTTTTACCTCTTCTAGGCTCAAATTCATCTACATTTTTTTCTAAAGGTAATGTATGACTAGTGGAAGGGACATCTAGGGGATCAACACAAATCATGCGAGATTCAGATTTCAATGGAAATACATTTTCAAAGAACACAGCATCCCTAGATTCCATAATAGTATTCACACCAATTTCAGATATTTCAGAACTCACAACCATAAATCTATATGCAGTAGTATGTTCAGGATACCCTATGAAGACATAGTCAACAGTTTTGGGTCTTATCTTAGTTCTCTTAGGTGGAGGAATGGACACCTTAGCCAAACACCCCCACACTTTAAAGTATGCATAAGAAGGTTGTCTAACTTTCCATAAACCATATGGAGTTTTATCTGATCCTTTAAAAGGTACTCTGTTCAAGACATAGCAAACTGAGAGGACGGCCTCCCCCCACAAGTTTGCAGATAGTCCTGAACTAATTAACATGACATTCATCATCTCCTTAAGGGTTCGGTTTTTCTGTTCAGCCACACCATTAGATTGTGGTGAATAAGGAGGGGTTACTTCATGTATAATGTCGTGTTATATGGAAAATCTCCTATAGGAATTACATACTCACCACCACGGTCAGACCTAACAGTTTTAATGGTAGCACTCATTTGGTTTTCAACTTCTAGTTTATATATCTTAAAGGATTCTAAGGCATCATCCTTACCTTTAAGTAAATATATGTGACAGTACCTCGTACAATCATCTATAAAAGTGACAAACCATTTCTTACCACCTCTAGTTTGAACTGATTTCATGTCAAGTAGGTCTGAATGAATTAATTCTAAGGGTTTAGAATTTCTATGAATATTTTTCTTATAAGATTTTTTAGCATATTTGATTCAACACATATTTCACATTTATGTTCATTTTCCAAACTAAATTTGGGTGTACAGCCTATGCTAGCCAGTTTATTCATTGACTTATAGTTAACATGACCAAGTCTACCATGCTAAACATTCAATGAAACACAAACATAAGCAGAAGAATCAAATTTATTCATTTCAAAAGAGGTTACATTAAGTTTGTAAAGACCCTCAGTCTTATAACCCTTTCCAACATAATCCTTACCCTTAGCGACAATAACTTTCCCAGATTCAAAAAAAAGTTTAAAACCCTTATCATCTAAAACACCACAAGATACAAGATTTTTGCAGATGTCTGGAACATGAAGAACTTCATTCAATGTGAGAGTTTTGCCAGAAGTGAGCTTTAGCCCAACCTTGACTTTTCCCACAACCTGTGCTGCAGACGAGTTACCCATGTAGAGTTTTTCTCCTTCCCTTAGCTTCTGATAGGAGGTGAACATATCTCTGTTTCCACAGACATGTTTGGTAGCACCAGAGCCTACCCACCAGTCTCTCACATTGGTTAACAAATTGACTTCAGACACCGTGCCAGAAAACTCGTTCTTGTTGCATTCAACCAAATTAGGATTGTTTTTGTTATTATTATTCAAGTCCTTACATTTTCTACAATGCATTGCCATATGACCAGGAAACCCGCAAACATAACACGCACCTTTAATTTTACCAATGCAAGATTTGGGTTTCAGAAATGTACCTTTCTTGTGCGGACCAGGCTTGCGGTTGCTTTTGTTGTCGCTTGCGGAAGACTTGTGTTTACTTACATGAGCCTTGTTGGACATGTCCCTTGCGGAAGATACATTTTTGTCTTTTGAGCTCAATAATTCTTCCACTTGTATCTTCTTACCCAATTCAACCATACTGACTTCACCAGTTTCATGTCTCAATCTTCGTTTGTATTCAGACCAGGAAGAAGGTAATTTCTCAATCACTGCAGACACTTGAAACGTTTCATCTATCACCATACCTTCAATAACAATTTCATTGATAATGCGCTGAAGTTCAAGGAATTGATCAACTACAGATTTTTCATTTGTCATTTTGTATTCCAGGAACCTGGCTACCAAAACCTTCTTACTCCCAGCAGTTTCAGCTTCATATTTTGCTTCTAAGGCAGCCCATAAGTCAAACGCAGAAAATTTGTTTTGCGTTATAGAAATCATAAAGTGCATCTTCTAAACAGTTCAGAATATGGTTTTTGGCCATATAGTTCTGTCTACTCCAACTTTCTAGTTCTCTTTCATTTCCCGCATCATTTAAACTCTCATCAAAGGATTTCAGAACTAATTCATCAAGCATGTAAAAACTCAGAAAGAACAACATCTTGGATTGCCATCTTTTGAAATATTTTCTATTGAATTTTTGTGGTCTGTCTACATCACTTTTAGCCATTGGAACAGAAGAAATAGGTATTGTGTTAAGATTTTTGGTTCTGCAACAATGAAAAGCACTAAACAGATGAAATGGTTAAGGTTAAGAAATCTTTTATTTATAAACAGACAATGGACAAGGCCACCTTCTCAGAAAATTGTCCTTAACACATTAGTCCACGGGTACTCCTCAAGAATGAGAGATGCTATACCCCCACGGTAGAGATGTGTCTAGGATAGAACTGCCCGTTATGACTAGTATAAGCACAATACTAATAATCCTCTAGAACTTAACAACAATTTAGATGGAACGAAATAAACAAGCAATGTGCGAAAAACAAAGCAAGAAGAGGGGAAGAGAAGACAGGATAGTAGATGCTTCTGGAGTACTTTGAAATGAAGAATTCTCTTTTCTTTTATAGGCAAATATGAAGTGAAATCAGCGCAGTAATAAATGAGAATAAGTTTTATATTTAATCAAAAAATTAAGTGCGAAATTTAATTTTGAACGGTAATAAAATGGGCAAAATTTATTTTCTATTAAGACAAGAGTTATACTCGCCGGGTCAGACGCCCCCACATTTAAAACAAATTTTAATGAAATTATTTATGTTCAAAAAACGTAAGTCTTGGTTGGCCCGTAGCCTCAGCTACGCCCGCACCCGCAAGCATATTCATTCCCGCAGCAGTAGCCACAGTCACACCCGCAACCACAACTCCGCAGGCACAGAAGCGCACAAGCACGCAAGCCGCGACCGCAAGCGTGCGTGCTTCGGTGCGAAGCACCGCACATGTGTGAAAAGTATGTTTGCTCTAACTAGCCCATTGCTTTAGTCATCCCCCAACCACAAAAGCTTCTAAACCCTAAGGGCCCTCCCTTAGATGCATTTTTGTGGTAATAAAGAGAGGATTCATCTTTAGTCTCTCCAATATGGGACTAAAGGTTCATTCACAAAAGTGAAAATAAGCTAGTGTTCCTTAGTGACCCATTAGTCCTAAGATCCATACCTACCAAGATCAATAAATCATTTTAAATTCATTTTCTCCACAGTTAATGGAGCTGCTCTTAGAAATGTTATCACTGCCTATCTCTGTCGCCAATAGTGACACAATTGAGAATATAATGGCATATTGGAACCTAGCTAAATTAAGTTGTGTGTTGATTTGTACCTATGAACTGTCTGTTAAAATACCTATATGGCCCTCAGTCGGTCAGACCTGCTAGCTAGGCGTACGATTGGGTTGATGAATGTGGATTTGAAACAATGGCTGGACTGCATTTAGGTTCGCAAATATGCAAAACAAGCCGCAACTGTAGAGTGGGAGGTTCATTGTCCCTCTTTTTCCCTAGGGTCTATGGTACTTAATAGGATCTGAATAGTATGTGAAAATTGTGTGGGAGTAATTTTGGTTTGTAAATGTGCGGAAAGAATTGTTACTAAAATGAATTGTTTATGCTTGTATTTGTAAATCTAAATCATGGGGTAGTGTAATCCATTGAATAGTAATTACTGAGCTATTCATTTCATGGAATTTATGCGCATTATACTTATCTATATGTAGACCTTTTATGTCAGACCTTAACTAGCTAGATTACTTGCTCAGTTTAGTTATCTGTGTGTAGACCTTTTATGTCAGACCTTAACTAGCTAGATTACTTGCTCATTTTAGTGAGACGTAACTTTGGTTACAAATTTGGTAAGCTTAAAACTGTAATATGGGTTTTGAAGAGTGTACTACATGTTGTTGATTAATCTTTGGTGTGGATGTTGACCTTTAAATGATGTATTATAACCTCATTTCGGATGAAGAATGTGTGTATTAGTAGATTCATTGTCATTAGGAATGCCAAGAAGAACCGTTGCGCAGTTCCTCATTTTTATATAATTTATCGACAAATTGGTCGTCTTTAGATTTTACTGTAAGTTCGTTGTACTTCCAATCTATGAACATGTGATCAGTGATTTGCATATATCATTTTTAGGGAGTGGCCTATACAATATATACAGAGAGATTGAAAAGTGGCTAGTTAGTGATAACAACAGTGAAAAAGGTAATTAGGAGGCTATACATATACAAGCCCAAAGTTAGCATATCTAGTTACCATCTCATTTTACAATTTACAATTTTGATAATAACTAGGATACATGTGGTAACAGGTAGGTCATCCATCCACCCCAGTGGCATGTAAGGATTTAAACATGATTTCTATTTTGAAAATGTCATCTAGCTTAGTTCGTTTGGCAATCACAGATTCAGTGTTTTCATTAATAAACTCAAAAATATATTTTATTTACATTGTACTATTTTCAGTCTCTTAATAATCTTTTTGGCCTTTACTTGAGAATGGATTGGTGGGGCGTAAATATATGGGCAATTTATACTGTCTAAACAAAAATGATGAACTACGGTCGTGCTTGATCTTTTCGAGCTACAGAGAGGGTACATCGACAGTCGCTCTGCGGTTTCGCATAAGATTGTTCATACTATCAGGTGTTGGTTGCTGTGCGGCGGTTCAAACCATCTATTCAGAGATGATTGCAACCTTCACAGTGTATATATCATTTGTAAGAGGTAGTTACAGTACTGGTTGTTCATACTACCTAGTGAAGAGATGATTGATGTTTTCCAGTTCATATCATCTGATATAAATGTGAGATAGAGATGATTGTTGCCTCTTCAAGGTAATTCATACCATCTGACAACTGTACAACTCGTAAGAAAAGAAATGATTATTACCATTCGAGGTAATTCATATCATATGTCTCGGCACATGAGTTAAGCAATGGTTATTATCGTATGAGGTATCTCATATCATCTGATAGGAATGGTTGTTGTTTATGATAACCATCTACGGGTAGCTACCTGGAAGACCGTTAGCTGTAACGATGGTTGGTATCCGACTACCCTGGCATTGGATTGTCCATCCCTCACCTGTATTATATGGTGTGTGTTGTCAGGCCTTAATTGGCCCACCCACATACGGGTGGAAACCCAGAAGATCGTTAGCTTTAACGAAGGATGGTATCCGACTACTCTGGCAAGAGATATTGTATTCTCACAATAAAACGATGGAAATTATTTGTTGGACTCGATGACCCTTTGAATTAGAATTATGTTCAATAGAGCTCGATTTGTCAAATCGTACATCAGATTCGATGAAACTTGTGAAATTATGAACTCTTTTAGGATTCCTGGTTATACGGTATAGGACGCATGCTCAAAACGTCCTAATTGGCTTCACAACGAACCTTGTAGGATTTCTGAGTATTATTGTATGTGACATATTCCTAACCCTGGAATCAATGAAATTTCTGTTCAGCAGTATCTGATATCCAAACTTTGGTATTCATTTGAGCATTTTCTTGGTAAGAATTATATTGGTTCGAAAAATTAGTAATGTTGGTTCCTCGAGTGGCGTATTGGAAATTTGGAGCTTGTCAAGCGGATCGTAACCCGATTGGAAGCGAAACAATTTCTGGTCCGTCATAACTACCATGTTAATGAAAGCTTAAGCCATTACTACCACCACCTTCGTCTTCTTTTTCCTTTTCATTGTTCTTCCTCTTCTTCTCTATCAAGATATGTAGTATGAACACAAACCAAAAAAGAATTGAATAGAGGAAAACCTCTTTATTCAAGCACATGATGGATTTTGGTCTAAAATTGTTATTCAAGCACATGATGGATTTTGGTCTAAAATTGAATGTGGGTTTTGTAGGATGGTGTTTAGGATTTCAATTAGGTTTGGATATGAACATTGATAATCATTGTTAGCTGATTTCGATCGAATCCCAATTGAATATTGATCTAGGGTTTGGCAATTTAGGGTCTTTCAAATGGGTTGGAGTTTGATTTTGAAACATGGGTTCTCAAATGGTTTAGCAAAGCTAAAACTTATTGGATTTCTCTTCCTTCTACTATTTTCTTTATAATCTTTGGTTTGGTTATTGCTACTTATGAAGAAATAAAGAGAAATCAATTAGATTTGATTTAAGTGCAGTTAAAGAAAGAGATCCAACTATTACTAGTTAAGTTCATTGTATTTTCACTCTCACCCAAATGGATGAACTGAGATTTTCTCATGCTCTCTCTTTCTTTCATAAAGTTTTAATTTTTTACTATTAAATCATGTAGCCTTTTATTTCTCTAAATTTATACAACTCAAAAGGATGTTTCAATCTTGTGTTCTGAATATCTATAAATTTTTTCTTTTATGTTGATTGATTATAGAATGTTAAAAAAATTGTGATTGATTTGAGTTGAAATTGTTCAGCTTGAAGAATATTAGAACAAAAAGGAGAAGAATAGTATATTGATTGAGCTTGAAGAAGCTTAGAATTTTTTTCTGTCTTTACAATCTCCGGTCAACCATAATCGACCGGTTCTGAACCGAACCGAATTATTAATGGTTATACCTGGTTTTGAAACAAGGTAACCGAGAGTCTTTGGTTTCGGTTTTGGTTGGATACATAACCGAACCGAACAAAACCATGTGCAGCCCTATCACCAGGTATATATGCTTCCATCTCTCTTCTCTCTCGAAATGGGAAGAAGAAAGCAAAATATAGTGACAGTCCCCAGGTGGCAGAGACTAGGACGAAGAAACGTGCTGATGGAATTCGTTCTGGCACAAATGATTCTCCTATTTCAAAAGTATAAACCCTTCATTTTATTGTTTATTGTAATTAATTTTATCTTTCCTGACTAACTATATCGTTTTTCAGAGCCCACCTCATGTTGAAGGACCTTCGACATATTTATCTAGGCAGTTGAACCTATTTGCCAGAGTAACAACAGAAGCGAAGACCAAAATTAACAATTTTGAGGTGAATGGATAGATTTATGTTACCTTTACATCTCAAATGAGTATATTTTAGCTTTATTGTTGATTGTATTCTCACTATTCTCATAAGGGAAACATGTCTGATAATAAAGAAGGTGATATTTTCAAAACTTCTTCAGAAAGTGATAAGAGTAGTCATCCCATCCCAGAAGAAGAGGAGAATAATGGCTCGGATAATGATCTTGACATTCCAAATAGCCCGCAACATGGCCAGGTGATTCTTCATCTTGAAACATCCCTTGACTAAGGTAATGAAAATATGAGCAATTTCGTGAAATTTCGTTGTTAGAAAAATTCTGAAATAATGCCTTTATTGAAAATGCCATAAAATCCTGATACAGAGTCCTTTTTCGATGATCTAACCAAATATTTTCATGCCCAGGAGATAAGTTATCTCCTACCTAGGAATATTTTGATATTTAAGGTAATTTAGAGCCTTGAAAAGACAAAACAACAAAAACTCATGAAGAATTCAGGAAATTTTCAGCTGAGAAGTAGTTGAGAGTTTTGACAATATCTATTAGCTCGTTTGTCCAATTGCTATGATATTTTTATATGTCATATAGGACATCCATTCAAATAGTTTGATACACAGTTCACCCATATATTCATTACCAATTGCTACCAGCTCATGACTTTGTACAGGGAAATGCAAAATTGCCTTTGATGAGCTTATTGTGAAAACGTGTTTTTAAGCCTCTGGGATATTTGATTGAGCTTTGGGTACTTGATGAAGTATAATTGCATAATTAATACACTTATATTCTGAAAAAATTTATTGGAGCTTGAATCTCAAAAAATTTCATCAATTGGTATTTTTACAGGGCGAAAGTAGAGATGAACGTAGCAGTAGTGTAGAGGTAGTGATACTTTTGTTTCCTTTAGTGAAAACACCTATAGATGGTTGAATGTTGTACTACTTTTTGGTAAGTCATCTGTTAAAACAAGTCTCACAAGCCTCTGCATTCGTAGCAGGCTCTCTCCATCAAAGCAGGTGTAGTTGTAGTCGATTGTCTGAATCTGGGAAAGAGTTTCTTGTTTCTACATCACATCGGTTGTGGTAAGTGAAGTATGTGCATCCCTTACTTCTTCGGTATACTGAACAAATTGAGGGGTGTTGGTAGCACCGATGTTGGTAACCGAAAGAATATTGCCAGGAGTAACAGTGTTGGTACTATCAGAATTGGCTTTGAGAGATAGTTATTGAATCTGACCTAAGATTAATCGCTTTCTGAAACTGAGAAAAATTGAGAAATAAAAAAATTGCAACTGAGAGATTAATCTCCCACTGTGGTCGCCAAAATATTTATGGGGAAAAATGAATTGAAGGCTAATTTGGGAAAAATGGGGTGAGTAGGTGATAATTCGTCAATCCTTAAACATTTGCACTGTTGAAGTACTTTGTTTAGATTCGAGAGATTAATCTGTACAATCCTGGCCTAAACCAAGAAATGTCCGTTCCAGTCTTGCTTCAGTCATAAAATAAGATAGGAGAAGGGTTGTCTTAGGGAAGGAAGCGGGAGAAGAATGTGGTCAGAGTATCAGACTCTATTGGATATAATTGGTGTAAATAGCTATGAACAATTATTTTATATGAGAAGATTGAATGATCAAGGTTGATCAACTTGAATTGTTCTGTGTTAGAATTGTTCAGTTCTTGTAAATTTGTTGTCGTGTTTAAAACTTGTCTTTGTTCAATAGATTGAGAATCTATTTATATCATATTTATTGTAACCACTCGACCTCTTTTCTGGAAAAAACTATCGATGGTTAAGTAATGGTTAAGTGGAGAAGGTGGATAAGGTGGAGAAGGTCTTGACAACTGCTCTCGACTTCGATTAAGGTTGAATAGTCAGTTACTCAATCTCCCACTCCTCTACTCAACTACTGATCGAACTTTCCAGAATTTCTCTTTAGTGGGTGCACTGCTGCACCACATGCCGTAAACCGCCAAACCAAAACCCTAATGAATATCCCCCTATATTTGTGACATTTGATGTCTCGTGTAATATTATATATTTATTTATGTATGATGATCAGTGTGTCCATCTTGGTCAATTTTGTATTGACATGTTTACTTTGTAGAAACAAGTGTATGTTGTTGAGCATGAAAAATTGTGTGTGGGGCCTCATACGAAGATATATGTGAGAGAGGCTTATCATATCTTAGGGTTTTAAAGCTTGTCAAAACCCTAATTTTCTAAGTTAAGAAAGTTGGCGTGAAAAGTAGTGGGAAGAGTGCCAAATTGATATATTCACGTGAAGGAAGAGGAAGAGCGCCCAACTTTTTTTCTTGAAGCAAGAGTGTCACGTTTTGCTCTTTGTACTCAGCCTCACACGTTGAGGATAAAAGAGTAAAACGCCAATTTTCGGTAAGAAGCAAGACGTCGATTTTAATAAGGAGCAAGACACTCATATTTTACTAAGGAGCAAGACACTCATATTTTACTCTTTGCACTCAACCTTACATGTTGAGGGTAAAAGAGTAAAATTATCAATTTTGACAAGAAGCAAGTCGTCTGAACTTGAATCTGTTTTTTAAAGGCATGTGAGTTTTTTCCTTGGGAATACTGACGCAAGCTTATCTGCTTGGTTAAGGTGCATACGTTGGAAGCAAGAGAGGTGGAGACGTCCCCCTCTTTAAAAATTAGGGTTTGAAAGTGTTTGGTAAGAAGGAAAGAAGCTCACACTTTACTATTGTGCTCAGCCTGACATATTGAGGGCAAAATAGTAAAATATTGAATTTTAGAGAAAAACATGATGTCCATGCTTGGCTTCTGAGTAGGCGCGCAAGCTTGGCCTGAGAACCAAGACGCACAAGCAAAGGTAGGGTGCGTTTTGAAAAATTAGGGTTAAATTCCCTTTTTTTGAAATTAGGGTTTGAAATACCTTTTGACACACTTTTGCAATGTTTATAAGTGTTGCGAATTTATTTTCAAACCCTAATTAGGGTTGAAATACTTCTTAACACACTTTTGCAACGTTTTATAAGTGTTGCGGATTTATTTTCAAACCCTAATTAGGTTTTGAAAATACTTTTGACACGCTTATAAGTGTTGCAAAGCGTTTCAAAACCCTAAATTTAACTATTTTCACTCTTTCGCATTAGTTGTCTCTTTAAGCGGAAGGATTAATGCCATTGAGGTTAAGTTGTTAGCTAGTAGAAGCTATGAGTTGTTAGAGAAGACAAGGATACGCACCTGAGAGAGGATAAAGATGAACACCTACTTAATAATTCTTTGCATAATTTAATGTTTAGTATTTCTCAGACCCGAATCTTGAGAGATAATTTACTATTTTATCCTTGTCAAAAACCCACCATCTACACCAAGATATACTCAAATCCTGAGGAGATAGATATTAATCTTCCAAGATAGCCTTAAATCTTGAGAAGGTAAATAAGAATCTTCCAGGATATACTCAAATCCCGAGGAGATAGATATGAATCTTCTAAGATGGACTCAAATCCTTAAGAGATAGATATGAATCTTCCAAGATAGACTTAAATCTTGAGAAGATATTCTAGAATCTTTCAAGAATAATACAAATATACAGAAGATAGACATGGATCTTCTATATGTACAAATATTAAAGGATAAGTACAAATTTAGGTGGTTATTTAGGATAGATACAAATCTAGGTGGTTATTTGAGATAATTACAACTAGATTTGTTTTCTTCCTATAAATAGGGGATGAAATCCAACTCAATGGATATAGATTTCTATCCTCTTTCACCACAAATCGCCTATTTAGAGCTCTCTATGTTTTCTAACCCGGAGAAAAATCATTGTAATTCTTATATCAATGAATATGTCTCCCAAGGATTCATCCGTGGATGTAGGCATAACTCGCCGAACCACGTTAAATTCTTCTCTCCATTATTTATTTTTGATGTTCTTTCCTTATTTTTTCATCATCATCATCATCAAATCAATCGTGTTTTGTGTCTAAAAGTAATTTTTGGTACAAACATATATATATCTATATATATATATATATATATTCTTTTCTTTTTTATCAGTGCCGTAGAAGAAAAATTCTTGCACTTGATTCCTCACAACTTTGGTATTGACTTGGTCACATAAACTTCAAAAACTTACATATTTTTGTTTTTTTTTCTCTTTTTACCTGAATATGTAATTTTCGTTCTTATTTTGTTGCTTGTAAACCATAAACGTCTTTAACTTCTTCATAAATCTGTATTGCTCCTCTTATTGATGATGATGATGATATGTTTTTATGGTTACAGCTTCGATAGATTGGTGCATCCTGCAGTTCAGACTACAATATGAGGTTAGTTCGCAATTCTGATGACACCCTTATGATTGATAGAATTAACACTCAAGAGATCAAAAAGTGCTGAAGAGGTGCGAGGTTGAATATCTCATCATTCTACTCGGAGTATGCACATATGAAACACTCTAAACAGAAAAATACATTAAAGGTTTGGTGTGTCACTCTTATTTTTTATTGTTAGTCTTAACTAATGATTGAATAACTCTCTAATACTGAAGTCCTTATGCATCTAATTTTCCACCGGCATGGTTAAGTTTATCACGATCAATCTCTCAAATATTAAGAACACCTAATGTATAATATTCTTTAGTCATTCTAAGTTCCATTAATTCGGTAAGAATTCCGTATGTAAACTTAGCTAAAAGTATACTATGTGTCTCTAAAATATCTAAAAAATTGGAGGTTCAAGCAAATATATACAAAAATATGAAAAGAAATTTACCTACAAAAGTAAAAACTAACTAAAAACTAAAAACTCTATATGCTAAATACTCCCCCCACACTTAAACTTCATATTATCCTCAATGTTCAAAACCGAAATTTCTTATTTCTGATACAATAACATATTAACCTCGAATACTGTACATATTGGTAAGGAATTAGGAGAAACATCCTTGAAAAAAGTTTTCTCTTACGTATTTTCTATAACGTGTCAAAAGGCAACAATATTTCGATAAACGGTCTGACAGTTATGGCCTCTGGAATGACTAACATGCAATCTGAAAAAAATCTGGAAAAATCCGGACCTCAAGTTACCAGGAAAGTCGCTCCAACCTAACAGACTCCAGATTCAGATTCTCTTTTTGCAAAAGAAAGGTGAGTCTTTTTCATCAAATGGTGTCGCAAGCAGAATTTTCTGACGAGAATTTTTTCGTCAGAATTTTCTTCAGTATAGATTTAGGACTCTATGAAATTAAACATTGGAATGAAACTATGATATGAAAACTATAAAACCTAAAAATAAAATGGATTAAGGTACAAAACCTATGGGTTACTTCCTATTTAGCGCTTAGTTAAACGTATTTATCCTGACTTTCTCGTTGTCGTATACCAACAATATGAAAATTTGAGGGTCCATCTAAAAACGATCCACAATGCTAATAACAACTTCACGCAAACGTTAACATGAGATATAAATATTAAAGTTGTTACTTTATAGAATTTACCCCCACACTTAGTCTTTCTACACTTGGAAGTGTATAAAGAACATATAAAAGGAGAACTTCTACGTTTCCTCTCAGTGAACCTGCACGGTGTTGGAATCAAACACATCTAGTGGTGGATACTTAGCGACAAATTAATCCTTGCGAATTTTATAAGCACATATATCCAACCCTATGTGAGGTTGGGGATGGTGATAATCACATAAAGGTTTATATATAAAGTCATATAAACCTTCAAATTGAAAACCTTGAAGAGTGATTTATTACTTCGTTAGTAAGCTTTTTCGGCGCTTTTATGTTATCGTTGGTTTTTTATTCTTAATCAACTTTTAACATTCTTGTCATCAGAATATTCGTCAACCTCATAATCTTCAATATCCCAACGACGTTGGAATTCAGTTTGTATGACTCTGTTGATTTTTTAAAGATTTGATGTTACAACTTCTTCTAGTAGATCGTATTGTTTAGAGAGTTTTCTGATGTTTCCACCATTACTCACAATAGAGTCTCCAGACCACAACTCTTCCTTTTTAATGAGTGAATATTATAAATATGATCAACAAGAGTAAGTCTGGATACACTATCATAAGTTTTTAGTTCAAAACTCCCTGACATCTGCATATTACTATAAAAGAACTGATTAGAAGTATAAGGATCCTCCCATCCTCGTAATTATTCCTTACATACCCGGTGTAAGGTTTTTGGTATTTATGAGAATAACCATAAGGTTGTTGGTATGTATGAGAAAAACCATAAGGTTTCATTGGATATTGGTCATAACAAAAATATTGGTTTTGATTGTACACCTGGTATAGTTGGTAGTTCTCAAAAGACTAATATTGAAAACCATATTCATTGTCACTATTATATGATGATTGATCATGTGCACCGTACATGTTATCTCCGAAATAAAATATGACGACTCACAAGAAAAAAAAATCAACTAAATAAAATAAATTAAAAAAAAAAATTATACTCACAACCTGTTTTCAGAATTTAGCTCCCGGCTTTTGACGAGTGGATAAGACCTTCAACTAGTTGTTAACACCATAAAATCCAAAAAAATCTGAAAAATAGTAAAGAAAAACGTAAAAAATTCTAAATTACTTTACAATCTAAAAGAAATAACAAATCAATTAGCAATTGCTCCCCGGAAACGACGCCAAAATTTTATCCATGTCGTAAGTGCAAAAGATTAGTCAAGATATTTCCCACTAATTAACTAGTAATATATAGGTAGTAAGGATCGTTCCCAATGAAAGTTGTGTAATTGAGTTATTATTTAGAGTAACAAAACCATAATAAAAAGAAATACTAGGGAGATTGGTTGATTAATTACTAAAAAGAAAATAAAAAGAAAGAAATTATAAGAAAGTCCGTCGCCATTACCAAACGTTAACTCAATCAAATACTTATCTATCTTTCGTTAGAATTATTCATCGCCAAACGTAGAATAACATCTAGATCAGTGTTATTCCCAAAACTCCTTTAATCACTGGATACAGTAGTTATCAACTTCCAGATTCCATTCGTATGAACCATCAAGTAGTAGATCACTCAAGGTATAACCCAATTGAACACTTTAGGATTTATAAATTTATAGATTGATCCCAGTAGTTAAATTCTTAGATCAAGGTCCACTTGATGGCGTTGTTTTTACTCGAAATTTCTCCAAGAATCCCTCTACAAAGTCTAATGATTTTTACTTGTGTAACTCGTTGTTTGACTATTACACTTATCTCACAACTCTCTACCAGGAATAGAATAATCAATAGATTAATTTAGCATGCACTCCAAACAATATAAGAATCACTTATAAAATTTAAATATGATAAAGACAAGCGATGAGATGATTAAAACTCTTAATAAACTTGTATAACTAATAAAGATTCATGTCTAGAACATCAAATTCTTCCTTAATTAAAAAAAATATTAGCTACTCATATTACAAAGAAGATTAAGAATAATGGTTTCTCCTTAAAGGGTTAAACCCTAGGTTTAAAGATGTATAATATGTATATAAGAGGTAGGAGGTGATGCCTCGATTGATCCTTGGATATCTTGTTTTGGAGCCTTCAATACTTGGCTTTCAAGTATCCTCTCTTTAGGGTTTGGTAATTCATTGGGGGCAAGTTTCCTTAATTTAGAAGTCCTAAAGAAACACTAAAATTCGTCCAAAAATAATTATTCCCGTCCAAGGTAAGCCTAATGCTTCCCTTATTTCTCTTCTTGACAAGGCCCAATGGAATGACCGTTGCTTAAACACAGGACCAACACATCCCTTATTTCCCTTATCTAAGTTGGTTTCACCGTTGCTCATAACTTCTTCCTACGACCTCGGAATGACCTCATTATGTTTTCTTTGGCTTTGTCTTTTCTTTTTCTGCAATATAATGAGAAGAAATCATGTATTTGGACGATTCTAATTGGTCTTTGGTCCTTCTTCCTTTGTAGTAATTTACTTCCTTGCTCATTCTAACGCTTTGTAGCTAATTTTTGGATGATTCACCTAATAAAAGATACAAACTAGAAAACAAGCATAATACAATGTAATATGCAAGAACTATAGAAAATATGAACATGGATTTGATATTAAGAATATGTAATTTATGAACTTATCAGATAGCCATGTGTTGCACCATATGCATTGATTTTAATCCCTTATATGGTTCCGGTGGTGTCCATCCAACTTCGTTTCTCTGATTGTAGATATTTTCTTAGACTGGCCCCTGTACGGTATATGTGGAGGTAGTATTATATTCTCTTATGTTGACAATATTTTTTTTGGGATTTGTGGTTTTCTTATTATATAAACTCATTACGAGCCACCTATAACGCCTAGATGAGGAAGCAGAAGGATGTTGTAATCTCCTTAGGTATATTGGTTTATAAAAGTTGATGAACGGTGGTGGATTGGTCGAGTAGAGGTGGCCTTTATTGGTTAAAAATTGGGTCTCCAATGTGATGGTTGAATAGAAGATTCCAAGCCGACTCAGCAACATGACATTTCAGGAGATATTCTCTGTTGTTTCTGGGTGTTGATTACATATTGGACAGAGATTTGAAGTGGTCAGGTCTATTCAGTGTAGGATGGTGAAGTTAGATAGTGATTCATTTAATTTTTCCACAATAAAAGTTATATTTCTGGTGGATAAGTAATGTCCATAGATATTTAATGGATGTTGGTAGTTGAAGAGTATTTAAGTGATGAGGTTGTCTAGCGGCTGGTATCCCGAGCTAGTGGAGTATTTTTCTGTTTTTCGTGAATTTCCAAATTATGTTATCTGGAGGACCATCTTGTAGATGGTGAATGTTAATGATTTTGGCCATATCTATAGATAGTAATTGTTTCAGTTGGTCCAGAATCCATGAATTAGTGTGTTGATCAATAAGATCAGATACCCATAAAAAATATTGACACTGGTTTTGGGTTGTGGTGGGTGATCTGAGATCCACTTGAAGGTGGTCGGTGTGGTATTATCATTCCCAATGTGGTGGAAAAGGTGGAGTTTGATGGTTGAGAGTAATGAAGAAAGTTGTTTCCATTAAGGGATTTCCTAAGACGGTTTAGGGTGAGTCTTCTGGAAAATGGTTTATTAGTTCAGGCATTTTTTTTTTGCACAATGTTACCCAGTTCGAGTCTTGTTGATCATGAATTTGCAATGCCATTTTTCAGTAAAAGTGTTTTACTGTGGTCCGTACTCTTCCTGATTCCAATCCCCCCTGGATTTTCGGCTTAGTTAACTTATCCCATCCCATGTAGTGTAATTTCCTGACCAACACATAATATCTCTGGAAAAAATTCCTGGTTATTTGGTCGATCTTATTGTGAACATGTATAGGGAGGATATGTGTCTGTATTAAATGGATATATGTAGGAATGAGTAGAGTGTTTATGAGGACTAACTTTCCTGCAGAATTGACACATTTTGTTTTCCACCATATTTCCTTTCTTGCCAGCTTTTCCAACAGTGGCACAAACATATGCGTTGATAATATGCCATTCTTGAGGTGAACTCCCAGGTGGAGAGGTGGGGTTGTTGTTGTTTGCATGTTGAAGATTTGTTGTATATCATCTATCGATATTAGTAGCACATTGATTTGTTTGTGTTGATGCGTTTTCCTGCTGAAGTAGAGTATGACTGCAGAAGTTGTTGGAGATAGTTACAACTCCGGTTTGAAGCTTTAAAAGTGAACATACGGTCATCTACATACATTATATTTACAACTGGGGGTGTTTTTTTGAGATGTCGATCCCTTGGATAAGTTTACGGTGTTCCATTTATGCAAGGTTGGCCGATAGAATTTCAGCACCCATAATGAAAATATAGTGTGATACGGGATCCCCCTGTCTGATTCCCCGAGTATGCGATATATATCCATAAGATGTTCTGTTGATGTTTATGGAGTATTTAACTGTTAAAATGTATAACATGATATACCCTATAAACTTATTAGGGAACGCCATATCCTTAAAAGCTCTTCTTACAAAACCCCAATCCAAATTGTCATAAGCTTTTTGTATATCCAATTTGAGGAAGATTTTTAGTTCCTTGGATATGGGAGTGGTTCTGATATAGTCAAACAATTCGCCCGTAATTTCAATGTTATCATGTATCGGTAGGGGATTATAATGAAGGGTAGCTAGTAATGGTATCAAGCCATTTACTAAGATTTTAACATTGATTTTTTAGGTTACATTGCACAATCCAATGGGTCTCAATTGTGCTGGGGTGGTTAGGTGATGACCTTTCGGTATAAGAGTGGGGTTGGTATGGTTCATCATAGGATGAATGTTGAGATTATCGAAGAACTCTCTGACCATTGCAATTAATTATTTTTGGGTGGAGTCCCAAAAAAACTTAAAAAACTTACCTGTAAAACAGTCGGGCCTCATACACGCTCTGAACCAAAAAAAAAAAGGCCCTTTTGATTTCTTCATTGGCTAGTAAGTCATGTACATTGTGTTCATCTAGTGGTGACCAAATATAAGAGTTGTTCGGCTAAAATGGTTCGAGGTGTCGTGTATTGGTTGGTGATATGTTCTAACAATAGAGTGATGATCTTAGTTTTGTCCAACACCAAGTTTTTTTGTTGGTCATTTAATTGTTTTATGTTGTTGCAGCTTCGGATAGTGGATATAGTATGGAAAAAGGTAATGTTCTTGTCTTCAGATTGTATCCATTGTATTCTTGCTTTTTGTTTCCAGTAAGTTGTATGGCTCTGTAAAAGTGTTAAATGACACAGTCGACAATCTTCATATTATATCCAATACGTCAATGCATCTGTCGTTTGTATTGCACATTGATGTTAGGCTTCTTTTATCTGATTCGTGGACGTCTTAATCATAATGGGAAGGTGTCAAAAAATGTTTTGATTCCATAATTAGGATTTTGGTGGTTGTGATGAATTTGATTTAGAGATCTGTATTGGGATCCTCATCCGAAACTCTTACCCATGTACCATCGACTACCTGTTGAATATAGGGTGGGATATCCATAGGTGTTCGAATTAGTAATTTGAACCCTTCCACTTGAACGTATTGAGTCTGAGAAAAATTGGAGCATGATTCAAAGTAATGTGTGGAAAATGTGTGATCGTCGCAGTTGGTGGTTCTTCAACGTTTATTGGTAAGTTCTCTGTCCAGTCTTTCCATGATGAAATTGGTGCATTGTTTGTAGTTTTTTCATGTGTACAGGTCTCCTTGGAAGCCGAGATCGATCATGCGAACTACATCAATCATATTTAAGAAACGTTGCGTCTAGGAAAAAGCTACTGATCTTCCTTTTTTTTTCGCTTGAGTGCTTACTTCATTAAAAATCGGCAAGTAGAATCCACGATAGCGATGATGGCTAGAAAATTTGACTTTAGTTATTCCGTAAGTCTTATCTTGCTTCAGATATGGTGGACTATAAATTCTCGTGCATTGCTATGGTTGTGCCAGGGTGGGGCATGGGTGGGGGTGGAGTGGGGTAATGAGAACATGGATGTAACTCCGAGAGTGTAGTAGGATGTCTTTACATGTGTCAAATTTTAGGGACTGTGAAATTTTCGTCGCACCTTAATGTTTGTTGTAGTGAGATCATTATGAGTCAAATATTAATGATTCCACGAGGAACACGGTAGTTGGTCTGTACTTGAGGCAATAAATCTCCGGAAATGTGGTATTATTTTTTGTTGGCTGGTACCCTGGAAGTTTTATGGCAGGATCGACAGATTGGCAGCCACCATTATAGGTAGGTATTGAGATGAAGTAGTTGATATATTTCAATAGTGGTACTTTCCATTGTCTGACTTGTGGTGTTACGAGAAGTATTGGTTCTTCTAGAAGCACCATTTCCTCTCCCAAACTTGAGCAGGGTTAAATGATATATGGGCTTGTAATTTCAGCTCAGTCCAAGTATATGAACTAAAGTGTGCCCAATTGACAATTTCACAAGTTTAATGATGGGGAAGTTCGCTTATCACCTTCCTTCAGTTGGTGTATAGTCAAATATTTAACTGCCATGCTAATTAACAGAAACCCAGCAACCAAATTAAATATGAAAGTGAGAGTACCTACTCACAGTTGACTGGTACACCACTCTTTAACTATTTAACTTACTACAATCACACAACTACTAAAGTTTTTGCTAACAAGAAGGCCACGACCAAAATACAAACCTTTAAAGCTATTGTTACAATACAGTGTCCCAAAAAACAGGAGCTTAAAAACTAGTTGTTTTCCTACTACTTAACCGATTAAAAGTGAGCATGAGATCTACAGGAAACGCATTTGACTATAAAGTAGATTACAAAACACTTGGAGTTCAAAAAAAATTTACTCCCTTATTTTCTCAAACATTGAACTACTTATTTCAAAATTTTGTTTAATAGAATTGAGTTATTTCATTAAACAAGACAATATTTCTAAAATTATTATTAATATAAAAAATATGTATAATTTGATAGTCATGTTTATATTCGTTATGTTTTTAAGTTTTTGCTATTTTATTATCTTATGGGTATAATTGAAAAAAATACCTAAAAATATCCCTCTTCTCTTATTACCTTAAGATTTGCACAAACTTGAAATAACTCAACTTTTTAAAATCGGAGGGAGTAGGTTAGACTAACCTTCCAATAAAAAAATAAAAAAATATAGTTCTCAAGCTAGGTGACATGACAAAGGCAAGAGGTAAAACCCAACTTACAAGTGGCACAAACACACACCAATGGAGAATAAGTTAATATCCTATAGAGATTGCTAAAAGTTAAAACAAACTTTTAGACCATTTTTCGATTTGTATGTGTTATCCATGAACAGAGCTATGCTAATTTTCCAAGGTGGGGTTCCAATTTTATCGAATGACCCAGAAGGAACTGGGAGAGCTTCCGATTGAAGGGATGACAAAGAATTTTTATTTTTTTTGATAAAGAACAAACTTTATTACATAGAAAGATTTTTTACATCAATTTCCAAAGGATAAGTCAGGCAGAAAGGTGATGCAGTCTACCATTCAACTATATTACAATTTATTCTAACCTGCTGTTAGTACCTAAAAATTGATTCTAGGAAAACAATATGCTGTAGAAGTACTTTGTTTAGATTCAGAGATCAAAATCGCACAGAACAATCCTAAACCACGATAGTAGCCGTTCCGCTCTGCTTCGCGATGAGAGAAAATGGGTTGATCTTAGGGGAGTGAAGCAAAGAAAGATGAAGAAAACGATTATGTTGAATTGTGTATAGAGTTGAGAACTATTGAGAAAGTAACAAAGCTTTTGAGATTCGTAACCTTGTTTCGTTTTCCAATTGGACTGAGTAGCCTATTTATAATAGTAAAGGGCACACACGTTTCCTTCGAGAGTTGTGGAGATAGTGAAGAGGTGGAGAACTGAAAGTCGTGGGGTTAATGGCTTAACTGCCTTGGAATCTTTGTGAAACCATTATTCCACTATCTATGAACTGCTTCACACTTTCCACGACTTTGTAACTTACTTATCATGGGATATCGTTACTCCCATGTTGCTATAAATTCCAGACCAAAAACCCTTGTTTTATCCTCCTCATTATGATTTAATTTCTTGTAGTGGAGTCATTAAATCAAGACACGTGAATAGTTTGGCTCAAATGAATAATGTTTGCATAGGTGCAAGTGTGAAAAGTCAATAAGGCAAAGAAAAATGGAAAATTATGTTGCGGCAGCGCAAAGTACTTAGCGCATGTGCAAGACGGATGCTAGCTTCGCTAGAGGCGCTAAGTACTCGTCATGTGCTAGCACGTACGCTAGCGTCGCCAGAGGCGCTATGTAGTCGCCATGTGCTAGCACGGACGCTAGCGTCGCCAGAGGCGCTAAGTACTCGTCCTGTGCTAGCACGGACGTTAACGTCGATAGAGGCGCTAAGTACTTGACATGTGCTAGCACGGATGTTAGTGTCGCTAAGTACTTAGCGCCTGTGCTAGCACGAATGCTAGTGCTCTTAGCAACAATAAGCACTTAGCGCCTGTGCTAGCACAGGTGCTGTGCTGCTAGCAACGCTAAGTACTTAGTCCATTCCCTCTTTCGCATATGTTAATTTTGTTGGCTTTTCTGGTCTCTTTGGCACATGTGTGTGCTAATTTTTTTGTGTTAGGACTGTGGCTAAAGTTCGCCAAGGATAGCATTTGCTAGTGCCATGATTATTACCTGTGCACCACTAGTTTTGACATTTATTAATGTCGTGGCAATGTTTATGGACTATTTTGAGTTTCTCAATCGCATGGGAATTTAATGTTAGCATTGTGCTTAACTTTTATGCAGTGCATACAGAACATTTTTAAGAGATTCAGATGTGGAAGTTTACGATCTTGAGGTTATGCTTAATGCGACTCTGCAATTAGATGGTATGCATCTAAATTAACGTTTTTATCCAGAAATGGGGTAGCCTCTATTCTGAATGTCCGTAATTTTGTATAATCAGTGTTTGATTAATGCAAATATCTTATATGAATACACATGAAATAACGAGGGTTTAGCTAGATAAATCCCTGGAATTTTGGAAGTGAATATATATGTAAAAAGATACAGAGCTAATTTAGCCATGAGATGAACATGTATTCTTAATTCTCTTGCGGAATGTAAGATAGCAATATGTATTTGTAATTTTGATGCCGGGTCAAGAATTTATACGTATTTATTTCATGTTTCTGCAGCTAGGCAAAAAAGCAATATTACAATTTTCTTCTTTGTCAAAAATCCACCATCAACATTAAGTCTCGTGCTTAGTGCGGAACAATAATGTTTCGTGTAAGCACTAGATGGTGATTTTTTTTTAAAAAAATGATATAAGCAAAATAAATCAATGAGCTTAATTTTTGGAAGTTACCAGAAATTCTGATTCAATGATATTCCGATATTGTTGAATAATTGCTGAAGGAACAATAGTTGATGTAATTGTACCTGTAGAATGATAGAGCGTTGTCTGTAGAGCACGAGTTGGTGGAGCGTGGTTGATTTGTGTGGTGAAGAAAATAAAATTGACCCATGCGCTGCACGAGACCATGACTTCAAAGAGAAAACCCTTGTTTGACCTAAATTTGGAAACCAATCACTTCAAAAGGGAGTAACCCCTTATTATTATTATTATTATTATTATTATTATTTATTTTTATTCTCTTCTTCCACCACCGACTAACGCTCAATTCCCTTAGTAGCGCCAACAGCAGCAGCTCCACCTCCTTCCACCGACGCCGTCACCGATCAATCATCATAAGAGGTCTTCTCTGGATGTTTTCCGACGCGACCAGGTAAGCTTTTTTTTTTCTTTAACGTGAGTAAATACTCATTTTTTTTGTCGTGAGCGGTTGCTCACTTTTTCTTCAATTTTTTTAATTTACTTGCTTCATTGTTTGAGCATGCTATTGACTTGACACTGGTATTCTCTTGACAATTTCTTTTGGGTGAACTCTATCTCCACAATTTTTGTCTCTGATTGCGATAATTCTTCATTGGATCCATCGTAGCGTTGTTAAGCACTAACCAGGTACGCTAGAGTTTGTAGCAATTTTCCTTGATATTGGTGTTAATTTATATATATATCAGAACATATGTGCATATCAGTACTATATATATACAAAATATAACCAAACCTTGTGCATGATTGCCCAGTAGTTGACATGGATATTATTCGAACCGTTTGTAGATGTATACCAATCAGGAAGATAATGCTACCACTGCTTCTAGTCATGATGAAAACGATAAATCTGATGTTATTTTTCTAGACAATGTTCCCAACGTCTATGATAAGCTTTTGTATGGTGTTGTTGAAGAGGCTGATGATCATGATTATGTTGGAAAATTCATCTTGAATATAAAAAGCAGTTCTCATCGTCAGGACATTTATCTACTAGCTCTTGTCAGGTGTTGTTTGGAGAGGAGAGAATACATGCCTTAGTTTGTTCATTTCAATACATTCCAAACTCCTCAGTCTGAATGGAAAGCATAGGCTAAAGTTATATTGAAGAACCCTCAGGTAAAGTTGGTTTTAGAAAATGCTAAGATATTTCATTTTGTGCAAGTGTATGAGACTTTAAACATTATCAAGGACACGGAGGACCTGCTTGTATTTGCTTCTCTTTGGTGTGATCCAGTAAATTCAGCAGTATGTGCGTGGGGTGAATTAACAATCACCTTAAAGGATGTGGCGATCTTGATGCAACTGCCTATTATTGGTAGCATTCCGCTTGAGTGGTCTGACGAAGAGTAGAAAAAGAATATCACCCTTGTTCAGAAAATAAAAGAATTGCGGAAATCCATTTGCTGCAACAATAAGAATTATTCAGCTTGGGCTGATTATTGGTGGAACGGAAGTACGAGTATTGACAGTCTTGTTGTTGATAATCCTTTGTGCATTGTTGCATTCCTTTTACTTTGGCTTTCCAGAGATATTTTCAAAGATTCTCCTGGTGGTCAACTGAAGTTTTCACTTGTCCCGCTTTTTGTTGTGCTCGCTAGTGGAAGGATTCTTCCCCTTGGGTAATTTTATCCGTGACATGAGAATAATGGTCATGCTAAGATAGAGTCTTTTACCTGTATTATGTTTATGAAAGCCTGGTTGTGGGAACATTTTCCTAAATATGCGCCAAAAACCAAGCCTTCTTATCCGAGTACAGAAATGGAGTATGCTAGAATACTTCGTTGGAATAAGAAGAAGCCTTCTTCCGTTAGTCTTGTTAGTTTAATGGATAATGAAAAGAAGGTGAAATTCAGACTTTGGTTTCGAAGCTTCCACACGTGATTCCATCTGGGACTTTTGCTGAGAGCCCTAATATTCTTCTATATTCTGGTTCAGGAGATGAAAGTAATACTGCTGTAGTTGCTGAAGCCACTTTTGTGATTAGTTGTACTCCAGGATATATCTTTGATGTTCGTGGCGATAATTATGTCCTGAAGAGTTACAATATTGATAGGGAAGCTCGGAAAATGGTCTTTGATCAGTGTATTCCTCGTCATCATACCAAGGCGCCTCTTACAAACGTACTTCAGCAATCAGAGGGCGCTCATACTATTTCTGGTCAAAGCATTCCTTTTCTTCAGGATAATAGAAAAGGACGTGCTACCGGTGAATATGCTAATTTATGGAGTACACAATTCACCCTTCTCAAGAGATTCGTTTTAAGTGAGCCTTCTAATGTGCGTGGTGTGCCTTATGAAAAGGAGTTAGCAGATCGGCCAAACCTGAGTATGACTTCTGTACTGAAGTATGATTCAATCATCAATTTGACAAAGGTATTTCGAATCCTCTTTAATTTGATTACCATTATTTACTCAGTATTTAAGTGTTTAATTTGTTCCTTGCAGTCGTGGTTCCCAGCATACTTTGCACCTGATATTATAGAGAGCATCGTTCCTCGATCTGGGGAAAAGAGACCACTAGTAACTATGCTTGGAAGTGAAGACCGTCCTTTTAAGAAGGTAAGCTCCTTGCATTATCTCTTATATTTCTTGTATGAAGTATAGTTATATCTTCTCTTGACGAGCACTTTTATATAGTCTGGATGCATAACTCATCAGGGTAGTTCGAGTACTTAAACTTTCAAGTTTGGTGTCCTAGCAAGGATTGGCGTCTTTTATCCTTATGTTGTAAGTGGGATTTCTTGAAAAATTCTTGAATTGTAGAGATTCTCGCCTTGTTGAACTTAATGAAATATGACTCTTACGAATAATCATTAATCTTAGATGAATGTCAACACGAACCTCCCAGTATCAGAAAGTACCTTTGTGATTGGAAGTACAGAGGAAGAATGCTGAGATGACAATAAACCCGAAATATCGTTCCAAACCGAAGAAATTGAAGAATCTGGAGCTTAAAACGAGGAATTTTGTGTCGAGTCATGTTATGAGATTCCTTATTATTTTAATGACTTGTCACAGCTCCAAATAAGTTTACTCCATCGTTTTAGAACTATAATAGCCTGATTATAACTCTTAAACCACCAAATGTGTAGAACCATCCATGATTTCATGAAAGACATTAGCGATTTTTCGTTGTCAGAAAAATTCAGATTCAGGTCTTCTGACTATAACGGCCATATAATTTTTATCCGATGTCGGAATAAGGGGTTTCACCTCTCATTCTTTAGATAAGAGATATAGATAACTTCCTTAAAAGAAATTTCTGAATTTGGAGTCCATTTGCTAGGTTAAAAAGACCTCACACCTAGCGTCTATAACTTTCCAGACAGAATTCTATAGGTTTTCAGCTATCATGTATTCGACCGTTTTGTCAGCCCTCATTAGCTCTCTTATCTGTTTATCGTGACCTTTTTAGCATGTTGTAGTAGATATCCATATTAATCATTTGGTATATAAATTACCCTCAGATTTCTTACCAATTAGCGCCAGTTCCAAATCATCTGAAGGGTAGTAAAAACGTTTTGTCGGCGTTTTTTGCAAAACAACTCGTATCTCTTCTAAACTATATGCCATGACCGAAAACACTTTTAATGAATGCTTAGGTTTCTAATAGACATACTTTATGACTTCCATAACTTGTGCTTCAATTCTTTATGCTTGAGACATAATTTCTATAATTTCTATACTTTTTGGGGAGAGAATGAGCTGGACCAGAGAGATGAACTTGCAGGTGAAGAATTAGGGATTACCATGAGTCATGTGGCTGATGATGCATCTTTTCCACTTTGAAATCATGGTAAAGTTCTTATGGATGCGACTGTTGAAGAAAACACTCTGGGTGGCGTTACTGTACAGAATGTTGATATGACGGATATTGCTCTGCTCGAGTACCCAAATGCTAGATTTAGATTTGACTTTGGGTTCGAAAGGACTCGACTTGGCTACCTGTGCATTGGTGGATTCACTTTCCTATCTTCCTACGCTGAACTGTATACCAAAATATGGAAGAAGTTCGCCATTTCTTTGTAGGTAATCCCAAGAACTACCGTATTCTGGAGAATGACGTGTCTCTGTTACTGCCGACTATGCATGAGATGATTTATTTCCCTTGTAAACATATATCTAAGATGGTACTTCAAGAATAGAAGTATGCTTTGGACGGGGCTGAAAGAGCTGAGCTTAATGTAACATGGCTTCGTCGTCATTAGAAGCTATCAAAAAGCATTTGTAGGAAAAAGGCGTATATTATAACTTGGAAACGGTTTCCAAAGCTAAAGATGAAGTTGTTAGGATTTCTCCGGAGTTGAACCTTGCGACTGAAGCTCTTGAGAAGGAGAAGACATACGCTGAAGATGATGAACCAGTTTTCAAGGAGTTTCTCTAGATCTTTCTGAGCTTTATGGGTTTCCTGAGATATATGGCTTTTTTATGGATTTATTTTTTTATGATTTTGAGTAAGTGGGGATTTTTGGATGATTAGTTAGGATATAAATTTTTTGAAGAAATAATACTTTGCTTGATTAATAAATTGAAATACTAAGTATAAATGCAAGATATTGCAAATATTTTGGAGGAATTACAAATATTGCATAATACAGGGAAATTTTTTGGGGTGGTAGTAGACTGCTTTAAGCTTGTGAGCTTTAAGCCATTTGCCGTTTATGACCGCTCCTTCCGGCTTGTCAGTATTGACAAGCTTTTAGTAACCACCGATCATAGTCTCGGTGATAAGATACGACTTTTCTTCAGGAGAGGCTGTGATCTTCTCTACTATGTCTCCGACATGGAAGGCATCGGGTTCAGTCCCATTAACTTCATAACATGTCTTCTGAATACTAAGGTTGCTAGATTTTTTATCCCCAGTAGAGACGACTCATATCCACTTGATAAAATTTTGAAAAGGATCAGCTTCCCATTCACATTCCCGAGTCAGAGCAGGGTTTATATTCGGGTCATGTCCCTAATCTTTGATGGGATATGGGATTGATGGTTGCAAAGAAGTTGGTTGGATGTGACTTACTTGTGTGCAAAACCTTTGAACATATGGCGATACGTCCTCTTCTGGTAATTGTCTTACGTTCGGTTCCCTTGTGCGACGAAACTCGCTTGATAGGTCGTCCTCAGGATTTGCCTTCTTGTTTGAGATTCTTGGAGGTATTGATGTTGGTGAGGGACATACACTTGTCGTTTCCTTGTTGTTGTGGATCCAAGGGCGTCCCAGAACCATGTCAGAATCTGGATCTTCTTTGACGATGTGAAACTTTGTATGTGCTCGGGTGTCACCCATTTTTACTTCGAGAGTGATATAGCCATAAGCACTCTTGGACTTCCCTTCAGAATTCTTAACCACGGTTGGCAAATGTATGACTTCGTGCCTGGAAATTCCCGCAGCTCTCAAATTCTTGATAGTAATAATATTGACATCAGTGGTCGCATCAATTAGTGTTTGCTCGAACTTGGTGTCCTTGAGGCAGGCGGTGGTGAGAATTCTTCATCTAGGCTTCTCATTATGTTTGATGATTATGTCTTTTGGAGCAGTCTTGGGGAAGTCAGTAGATTTTTCGGAAAAGAGTAGACGCTTACCCGATACAACATGATTGAGGGAAGTGAAAATATATGTTTGATGCGCCTTAGATAAGTAAAGGAGTTTACGTATGCACTTCATCCTGCATTGAATAGTTTTGTTGACTGAGTCCCTTGAGAGGATCTCTGTGGACGCCTTTAGTCCCCAAGCATAATTCTCCTGAGTCTATCTTTTCTTTGAAGATGCACCTTAAACCATTGCACTCACTGGTGGGATGGTTGACGAATCTATGAAAGTGACAGTATTTCGGATTGGACATGTCCTCTTCGGTGGGTAGATGCGGCACAGGTGGTAACTTGATAGCTCCTTTTGTACCCCTAATTCCAGTAGTTCGAGGACTTCCTCCATGGGAAATGGGAAATCTGGGATTGTAAGATCCATCTTGGTTTGTCGTGGCCAACTCGAAGTCTCGGCCGAGTCTTGTCTTTGAGTTGATACCGGGGCTTTTGCTAGAGCCGACGCAGCATGCTTAGTCTGCGATGTTGATTGAGAAGATGTCTTCATTTTGCCTCCTTCTTCAGTAACAACACCTATGGAGTGTTGGGTTGAATGTTGTTTGTTTACCACGCGTCTACTGCCACGAGTGTTTCCATGGCTTTATTCTCTGGCGGGCCTCGCTCTTTCCAAAAGGGATGGGGCAGTTGTTGCTGATCTTTTGGAGGCTTTAAGTAACTCAGAGAATGTTTGAAATCGTAAATTTTCTAATAAATCACGATAAATAGGAATCATACCATTGATGCAAAGCTCCACATATTGTTTTTCAGTCATGTTCAGGTCATGGCAGTCGAGCGCTTGTATCCTGAACCTCTTCACTTATTGTAAAAGTCAAAGAGTGATTTCTATGGAACATTCTTCCTAGATCCGAAAGAGTGATTTCTTCAGAGACAAGGAAATATTTCTAGTAAAAGTCATTGACCATCTGAGACCAACTAGAGATGTTGTTAGGAGCGAGGTTGTTATACCAAGTATAAGTTCTTCCTGTAAGAGAAATGAGTGAGCATCAAGATCAAAAACATTTAGTTAAAAACTCATTTTCTCCAACAATCTAGATTGTTGGAATCTTGCAACAATGAACATCAACGTTAGATATATCAGAATAATATATAAAGAATTGAACTAAAAAGAACTCTACCATGGAAAACTACGAGGCAGAATCACAGGTTCAAAAGGTTTTCCTTAACACATTAGTTCGCGGGTATACTCGAGAAGATTAATGCTAATCCCCAACGTGCGAAGATGTGTCGAGGATAAGACTGCCCGATATAGATTGTATTATCACAATACAAACCACCCACTCTTGAACTTAGAAACAGGGGAGGAAGAGAAATAAACACTCAAAAGTTCAAAACAAAGCGAGAAGATGGTGAAAAGAAGACAGGATAGTAGTCGCTTCTGAGATGATTTGAAAACAAATTTTCGAGTTGTATTTATAGGAGAAAGTTACTTGCAAATCAAGTTAGGTTTTGGTTTTCTTCTTATTCAGGTCCTTTCATTATCTACAGTGAATTTCCATATGGACACGATTTCCACAGAAATAACAAGTACCCTTAATCTTAATAATGCCAGATTCAGGTTTATGAAATGTACCTTTGTTATGAGTACCATGATTAAGGTTGTGTTTGTTGTTATCACCTTTTCCATATTTGTGTTCAGTCATATGAGCCTTATTTGTCATATCTCTTGCAGACAAAACATTCTTGTCTTTGATGTATAACTTTTCTTCAACTTGAATTTTCTTTCCCAGTTCAACCATGCTGACTTCACAAGTTTCATGCCTCAATTTTCTTTTATACTCTGACCAAGAAGATGGTAACTTCTCAATTACCGCATATACTTGAAAAGTCCCATCAATGACCATACCTTCAGCAAGAATCTCGTTGATAATTTGTTGAAGTTCAAGGAATTTATAATCAACAGGCTTATCATTCGTCATCTTGAAATCCATAAATTCGCTACCATAAATTTCTTGCTACCAGCAGACTCTTCCTGGTATTTTGCTTCTAACACAGTCCATAAATCATAAGCACTGAAGTTTTCTTTAGCATTATAAAAATCATACATCACATCTTCCAAAAAGTTCATAATATGATTTTTAGCCAGATAGTTTTGTCTCTTGTAAAACGTTTTATCATCTTCAATAATATCTTCAGTATTCATCAAATCATCTAAATCAAGAAAACTCGGGAAAAACAACATCTTGGATTGCCATCTCTGGAAATTCTACCTGTTGAACTTCTGTGGTTTTCCAACATAGATTTTTCCCATTGTTACGAGATAAAAACTAATGTGTTAAGATTGTTGGAATCTTACAACAATGAACAACAACGTTAGATGTATCAGAATAATATATAAAGAACGTAATTGAAAACAACTCTACCACGGACAACTACGAGGGCAGAATCATAGGTTCAACAAGTTTTCCTTAACTTATTAGTTTGCGGGTATACTCGAGAAGAGCAATGATAAACCCCAACGTTCGAAGATGTGTCCAGGATAAGACTGCCCGATATAATTTGTACTAGCACAATACAAACTACCCACTCTTGAACTTAGCAACAGGGAAGGAAGAGAAATAAACACTCAAAATCGCAAAAAAAAAAAAAAACGAGAAGATGGTGAAAAGAAGACAGGATAGTAGCCGCTTCCGGGGTGATTTAAAAACATATTTTCGAGTTATATTTATAGGAGAAAGTTACTTGCAAATAAAGTTAGGTTTATGTTTACTTATAAAATAAGGTTTTGTATCTTGTAATACAATTTAAAACGAAAAAGGAATTTTCCCATAAATAAAACTCTTAAAGAAAATATTTTTGGAATTAATTTCCTAAAGAAAAACTTGCAAAAATAATTTCGAGTAGACATAGGACATGGTGCATGGTATTCACACATATGGTGGTGGTTGGGCCATGTATTTTTGCTCACCCGTACCACCCACGTTTGTCTAACTATCCATATGAGAATAGTTATATAGTGGATAGCCTTCTCAAGATTATCCAATGTGGGACTATACTAAAGAGTTTCATTCACTCAAGGAAATGAGTGAGCATCCATAGAACCCTTAGGTCCTAAGATCAAACAACACCAAGACCAAAAACATTTAGTTAAAAACTCATTTTCTCCAACAATCTAGATTGTTGGAATCTCGGAACAATGAACAACAATGTTAGATGTATCAGAATAATATATAAAGATCTGAATTGAAACCAACTCTACCACGGACAACTACGAGGGAAGAATCACTGGTTCAACAAGTTTTCCTTAACACATTACTTTGCGGGTATACTCGAGAAGAGTAATGCTAAACCCCAACGTGCGAATATGTGTCCAGGATAAGACTGCTCGATATAGCTTGTATTAGCACAATACAAACTACGTTCTCTTGAACTTAGCAACAGGGAAGGAAGAAAAATAAACACTCAAAAGCGTAAAACAAAATGAGAAGATGGTGAAAAGAAGACAGGATAGTAGCCGCTTCTGGGATGATTTGAAAACAAATGTTCGAGTTGTATTTATAGGAGAAAGTTACTTGCAAATCAAGTTAGATTTAGGTTTTCTTATAAAACAAGGTTTTGTATCTTGTAAAACAATTAAAAACGAAAAAAGGAATTTCCCATAAATAAAACTCATAAATAAAATATTTTTGGAATTAATTTCCTAAAGAAAAACTTGCAAAAATAATTTCGAGTAGACATAAAACCCTGTGCATGGTATTCACACATATGGCATGGGTTGGGCCATGTATTATTTGCTCACCCATTCCACCCACGTTTGACTAAATATCCATATGAGAATAGTTATATAGTGGACATCCTTCTCTAGAATACCCAATGTGGGACTAAACTATATAAAGTTCCATTCACTCAAGGAAATGAATGAGCATCCATAGAACCCTAGGTCCTAAGATCAAACAACACCAAGACCAAAAACATTTAGTTAAAAACTCATTTTCTCCAGCAATCTAGGTTGTTGGAATCTTGCAACAATGAACAACAACGTTAGATGTATTAGAATAATATACAAAGAACTGAATTGAAAACAACTCTACCACGAACAACTACGAGGGCAGAATCACAGGTTCACAAGTTTTCCTAAACACATTAGTTCACGGGTATACTCAAGAAGAGTAATGCTAAACCCCAACGTGCGAAGATGTGTCCAGGATAAGACTGCTCGATATAGCTTGTATTAGCACAATATAAATTACCTTCTCTTGAACTTAGCAACGGGGAAGGAAGAGAAATAAACACTCAAAAGCGCAAAACAAAGCGAGAACATGGTGAAAAGAAGATAGGATAGTAGCCGCTTCTGGGATGATTTGAAAACAAATGTTCAAGTTGTATTTATAGGAGAAAGTTACTTGCAAATCAAGTTAGATTTAGGTTTTCTTATAAAACAAGGTTTTGTATCTTGTAAAACAATTCAAAATGAAAAAGGAATTTTCCCATAAATAAACTCTTAAAGAAAATATTTTTGGAATTAATTTCCTAAAGAAAAACTTGCAAAAATAATTTCGAGTATACATAGGACTTAGTGCATGGTATTCACACATATGGCGTGGGTTGGGCCATGTATTGTTTGCTCACCCATTCCACCCACGTTTGTCTAACTATCCATATGAGAATAGTTATATAGTGGACATCCTTCTCAAGAATACCCAACGTAGGACTAAAATGAAGAGTTTCATTCACTCAGGGAAATGAGTGAGCATCCATAGAACCCTTAGGTCCTAAGATCAAAAAACACCAAGACCAAAAACATTTAGTTAAAAACTCATTTTCTCCAGCAATTTAGATTGTTGGAATCATGCAACAATGAACAACAACGTTAGATGCATCAGAATAATATATAAAAGAACTGAATTGAAAACAAATCTACCACAGACAACTACGAGGGCAGAATCACAGGTTCAACAAACACATTAGTTCACAGGTATACTCGAGAAGAGTAATGCTAAACCCCAACGTGCGAAGATGTGTCAAGGAAAAGACTGCTCGATATAGCTTGTAATATCACAATACAAATTACCTTCTCTTGAACTTAGCAACAGGGAAGGAAGAGAAATAAACACTCAAAAGTGCAAAACAAAGCGAGAACATGGTGAAAAGAAGACATGATAGTAGCCGCTACTGGGATAATTTGAAAAAAAATGATCAAGTTGTATTTATAGGAGAAAGTTACTTGCAAAT